>CM045455.1:3903365-4175510 GCA_024666655.1 Dascyllus trimaculatus | reverse complement strand
TTCTTTGACGTTCGGTTGTTTTCTTGTTCATTTGTCAATGGCAGGCTAACATTAATGCTAACGATAACTAAATAAGTACACAAGGCTCGATGTTTCTCTCCGTGCTAGCGAGTTCAGTAAACATAAAAATGGAGACATGTGCAAGATATTCATAAATTGGTGTTTGCGTCAGAAAATGCATTGTTTGTTGACAAAGGGAAATGCATCACGTGCGTAAGTGAAAATACGTTTCGCAGTAGATTAACGCAGTGATCTTGATGGAAAGCTAAACCGTTATTAGAAGCATTAAATCTCTGCTCTTCCAGTATAATATTTCCACAGTGTTTTGAGGCGCAGAGACACTGAATGACAGACTTGGTCTCTTATAAAGCCGTGGAGATTGTTACCTTTTCTTTCAGTCTTATCATAGGAACCGTCTTTGTCAACCTGAGCAATCATCCTCATGTCTCTGTGCATTTGTTTATATTGCTTGAAATAGCTTTAAAGGAGCAGTTCACCTCATATAATGCAGTGATTCCAGCCACTACATCCATCCATCCATTATCCATACACCGCTTAATCCTCTGTAGGGTTCTGGGGGGCTGGAGTCTGTCCCAGCTGACTTCACCTGGTTCGCCCTGAACAGGTCGCCAGTCTATCACAGGGCCACACATAGAGACAGACAACGAGCACACTCTCATTCACACCTTCGGACAATTTATAATCACCAGTTAACCTCAGCATGTTTTTGGACTGTGTGAAGAAGCTGGAGAACATGCAAACTCCACATTGTAACTGAAATGTTATTACTGCATCAACATGACATGAGTGAAATCATGTCATTTCTTTATTTTAGACATAAAAACCCATCTGTAAACTATGTTCATTGCAGTCTAAGCAAGGATATTTGACATACCAAACACATATAGCCTAAACAACCGAAACAATACCATAATATTGCCTGTAATCATCCTAAATATCAACATGTCAAAATTATTTGATCACAGGAAATATCAAAGTTTTACAACAACACACTTTTGCTCTTACCATGACACCCTTTTGTTACTCTTGCACACCTGATCTACCTGCAAGTCCCCTTCCCTCAAAGGATACTTTCAGTTTTGAATTTATTTCTCTGGCTAAATACGGCCAATCATGCAGTGTGTCAATGGAAGTCAGCTTAAATCTGCAAGTATGTAGCTTAGAATGCTGTGTCTTGAGTATTCTGTTCCTGCAGAAGCTGTGTTTTCTGGATTAAATGCTATTTTTTTTACTCTCTACAGTTGAAGATGGAGCCTCTGGATCCTACCAGGAATGTGTGAGTGAAAATAATGATGTTGAGAGAGAGCAGTCATTTGTGTCTGTGCTTCAGCGCAACGTACTTCTACCTCTTTACACATCGTGTTAACAGAAACATGCTTTGTGTTGCAGTGAAGGCAGCGGATTTTCCAAACGACGCATTTCCTCGGTCAGTGTTACAGCTGATTTCACGGACACAGTATTGTTCTTTTTAACATGTTGCAAACAAATGGTTGACCTGAACTGTTGCTTGCATGTTTGGATTTTTTTTAGATTTTGAAAGCACCTCGGAAATCAGCCAGATTCCCTGACCCAGAGCAACAGGAAAATGTGGTAAGAGGATTGCTCATCTTTTTAAGCATAAAAGAATAAAACTGAGTGGTATTGGCTTGGTTTGTGATTATGTACCTCATCATTTATGTTATGTTTGTTTTTACTAAGGTGGAATGTGCCAAACCAGTGGAAAAGAGGAATTCAAGGAGAGTCAGCTTTGCCCCTGCCAACGATGTTCTCCTGTTTTCCAAGTGAGTTACTGAAAAGAAGCCCGGACTTCATTGCTACACTTGGATGCTGATGTTTCAAACAAATCGATGTTTTTTTCTTTGTAGGGATGCCAAGAATGCCTCCGATGGCCAGACTCCTTTACAAGACTTAGTAACAGCAGGTATGTAACAAAGGAATATATATACACAATGCAATTAAAACATTTTAAGCAGCTTTGTAATGTTTGTACTGTTCTATTCCACAGCAGCAGAAGCCACACTGAACAGGTAGGGGGGGGGTATGACCCTTCAGGCTCTGCCAATTCAGATTACAGCTTTGTGAATTAACCTGTTTTAATATTAATACTCTGTTTTCCTACATTAGGGTTCAGGTGGCCGTCACTGAAGATGGGAGCCAACAAATCCTGGGTGGGGATATTGTTTTTGTTTAGTTTTGCCTACTTCAAACGGCAAATGCTCACATTATCTTTATAGTGTACGATCACTATTACTAAATTCACGTCTCCAAATTTAGGTATGGAAACCCTTTTGAAGGCCCCTCTGCATACTTCTCAACAAAGGGATAAGGTGAGTTTGACGTCTCTTTGTTGTTTTGCTTGATGTTTTACTAATTTTGTGTTTCTCACCATCGTCACAGCCGCCACATGGTTACATTAAATTATTACGTTATCAGAGCTTTTTTATATACTAAAACCTGATGTTTAGTGTCTGTTCACTGACATAAAGTTATTTTATCTTTACTAGGTCAACTTTGACACTGTGGATGACTTTGGGGAGAAAACAGTGATGTTTTCTACAGATGATGCAGTCATGGACATGACCCACAGTCACACCATAAACATTGCCAGTGATGCAGAACTACCTGGAGATATTTCCCTTCAACACTATGGCGTTTTACCCGCTGGTGGAGAGAAAAGAGGCATGTTCACTGTGGGCGATGGATTCACTGACATGACCCTAAGTCATACTGTAAACATGGCCAGCGGGTTACTATCCACAAGCAGGAATATGAATTTAACTGGAGAGAAGAGAACCTCTCCTGCATCAATGCCGTGTCTGGATCCTGGATTTGAAAACTTCCTTGCAAGTCTGTCTAAACCAAGCGGTCCCAGCGCGAACGCCACGATCACCAGGATGGCACCTTCGGCTGGGACATCCTCTCAAGAAGCAAGCGGCTCCCTGGCCCAGATGAAAACACAAAGGGCCGATGTGGATAAAGAAAATCAGGCTCCCGCTTGTGTTTCTGCTGTGCTTGAAAAGTCACTAAATAGCAGCAGGAAAACCAGAGAATCGTCGTACGGAAGCGCGCTGTGTCCAAAAGATGACGTGAGCATGGATATAACTGAAGCTCAGACAGGCCGCATTCTGGGAGTCGATGACGATGATCCTTTTCAGTGTCTCTTTCCGACTCAAGACATGTACGCCCACTTTGACAGGAGAGTAGCGCCGACGACAGAGATGACGAGGACCAAACAGCAGCCAAGCAGTCAAAGCTGGGGATCAGCTGACCCGAAAGGTATGAAGCTTCTACTGTTGTGATTGTTTCAACATGTTGCTGCACTGTGTGTCTAGACTGAATTTAAGGGCCTCTCTTCAGCTTTTACACATCAAAGTGAGACTATTAGTAATGAGAAACACCAGTCAGCCTGTCAGAACAGTTGGATAATGTCTTCTTTCTGGAAAAGCTTTGCCAAGTTTGATGAAATAATCAGTTGTAATGATGTATGGGTTATCTCACTTATTCAATATAAGTTTTTAACAGCAGTCCAGTGTTAAAACAGGGGATGAACTTTACAATGCAGATGCTTACCAAAGAATGGCCTGACAAAGTGTCGAGTTGCATTATGGGAAACTGAGTATCCCGTCTTTTTGGAGTATGACTCATGGAAACTGCATGTCTTGGGCTCTGCTGCTTCAGTGTTTACCTTTTTTTTTATTTCCAAATCTGTCTCTTGTGAGTCTCACAACTTTATGAAAGTACCATGAAATGAATCCTGTCCCATTTTTTTCTACTGCAGCAATTTAGCAGTTCACTGAGCACCGTTTTAAGTCATGTCTTTGTCGATTTAATTTTCCAAAATTAGATAAGAAGCCCTTGATGAACTCTCTTCTGAATGCTCCTCATGCAAGACATAAGGTGAGTTTTCAGGTTTACACGTGTCAGTATAGTTTTCAAAATATGTAGTTTTGATGCTTCTTAATGATTACATGGAAGTATTTTTTTCGTGAGTATGTAGTAACTACGTGTCCTTTGTTCTTCAGGTCAGCTCTGATGCAAAACATGAACGCAGAGAGAAGACGGTGGTGTTCACTGCAGATGAGCTGATGGACATGACTCAGAGCCACACGGTGAACATTGCCAGTGGTTCATTAGCTCCTGAGCCAACATCAGCAGGATTTAATAACTTTCTTACCAGCCTCTCCAAACCAAGTGACCCCAGTAGTAATCGTGTGAGTGCCAGAGTGACACCTACTGCTGCACCGTCCTCCACAGACGGCTCCCTGTCCCAACTTAAAACGCCGAGGCCTGATGTTGAATATCATCCGCTCAGCACGATCTCTCCCGAAGATGACGTGAGCATGGATATGACAGAAGCTCAAACGGGACGCATCATAGGAGGCGCTGGTTTAGACGACCCGTTTCAGTTTCTCTTTCCGCCACAAGACATGTACCCCCACTGTGATCGTCTGAGGTCTGCAGATGTCACTCCAGGGCAGCAGAGCGGTGAGGCACTGGGATCTTCTAACCACAAAGGTATGGAAACCACAGGATTATCATGACTCAGGTGAACTGAGGACCAAAAAGACTGATAGAAATGAGAGTCAAAAATCTGACCAAATGTTTAAAATAATTAACTTTGTAATGTAGATTATATATACTTCAAAAAAACAGTAAAAACTACTTAAGAAATGGATAAATTCAGTTTATCATCTTTTAAGGCTGCAACTAATTATGCATGGTTTCATTTAATTTAATTGTCAGACTATTGCTTCTGATAATAATTTATAATTTTATATTTATAATAAAACGAGTCTGAAATGTCAGAAAATAGTGGAAAAACAATTGTCACGATTATCTAAAGCCCACGATAAGATGGCGTCTTCAAATGTCTTTTAAAGTCCAATCGACAGCCTGAAACCTTAAGATATTAAATTTGCTGTCACACACAAAAAAAAACAAAGCTGAGAATATTTGAAGTTTTTGCATAAAAAAATGACGAACCTGTTCTGTCAAGAAACGGATCGGCTAACTAATTTTTGCAGCTCTGTTGGTTTTTAAATGGGATGTCTTTTGCTAATTTTCTTTTTATGTAATTCCCCGTCTTCACAATTAGGTATGGAAACCTCATTGAAGCCATCTTTCAAGGCAAAAGCGCAAAGACATCAGGTGAGATAAATATTCCTTTATAGCACTTTTTTTTAACAGATGAATGAATCTACATTAAGATACTTCTGCATTAATATGCATAGTCAAAACGGTAAAATCTTAAAGCTGGTCTGTAATGTAACACTGTCTTTTTATGGTGGAATGGTAATATATATCACCCTTTTTCCACTGAGCTGGTTCCAGGTCTAGTCCAGAGCCAGAGCCTGACTTAGCTCCACTTCTTTGTGTTTCCACCTCCTAAGCACCGACTCCAGGTTCTAAAACTGGAGCTTAGCAAGCACCAACTCTTTGCTGGTCCAGAGCTAAGCACCGAGTACATCAGGGGCTGGGGGCGGGGTTATGGTCTCCCAACCCCGACTCCCGGGACACATGGAAGTTTAGCACAAACTGTTGACCTGAAATCCGCTACAGTTGTGTCCCACCAGTAGTGTGATCACGGATGTGTCCAGGCAACAGGAGGACCTCCGCCTCACAATCAGCCTTAAGACCATCTATAGAGATAAACATAGATATTATCATCAACTTACTGCGTTTGTTTAACTGCTATGTAATGGATGCTAGCGTAGTGGTTTTATGGTGACCCAATGGCTCCAACTTGACTCCTTGTCAATGGAAAAGCAAACAGGTCCTTAGAAGGAACCAGATTTGAACCAACTAAGCGCCAGAACTAGCACCTGGTTCTTCTTGGTGGAAAGGGGGTATGTATGTATTTTTTTTAAATGAGTTAATATGTGTGATTGTTTTTCTTCTTTCTGCAGGACAAACTTGACCCTGAGGACGACCACAGAGAGAAAACAGTGAGGTTTTCCGCGGATGATGCCTGCATGGACGTGACACAAAGTCACACTGTAAACATCACCACTGATTTCAAACTGCAGTCGCACCAAAAAGTGGACTTTTTGCCCACATGTGGAGAGAAGACAGTGAGGTTCAATGCAAATGACGCAGCTATGGATATGACCCAGTGCCTCACTGTAGATATTGCCAGTAATTTAGGGTCAAATCCAGGTCTTTCTCTGAAGAAACAAGACGGCGAGAAATGTGGTCCACCTAGGAACAGGTCTTCATCAGCGCACAGTTTGAATCCAGCGTCTAAAAACTTCATGCCACCTTTCTCAAAACCAAGTGAGCCCAATATTAATGCTGTGGGAGAAAGAATGATGCCAGCTGCAGCAACATTCTCTCATGGAGGTACAGTCTCTGCTGAGGATGACATAAACATGGATATGACTGAAGCTCAAGGATGCATTTTGGAAGGCGAAGCGTTCATGGACGTGACAGAAACTCAGACAGGCCGAATTATAGAAATCCTAGCCACAGATGATCCTCTGAAGTGTCTTTTTCCCGCCAAAGGCACGTACCTCCAAAGTGGTGACCTGAAGAAGGCAGAGACGACTTCAAGTCAGCAGAACAGTGACAGAGTTGGACCATCTAACAGTAAAGGTAAGGCAACCGTCCCAAGTGAGACTTTTAACTAATCTAAAATTACACTGTTGGGTCAAAGACGAAACTGACAACACAAACCTCTAAACAAAATGGTAAAAATGATTATTTGAATGATATGAATTCTGATGTATGGCTTTAAAACATTGTTTTGAAATGCTGCTTTATGCAATGTTTTTTCTAGTATGAGAAATGGACAATGGACAGCAAAGACTATAACAGGGGAATTATAGTCAGATAGCTGCTTTGTTTCGGATTTGATCTGCCTTTTCACTCATTTTTCCATCTCCATTTTTTAGGTATGGTAGCCTTGTCGAGGACTTCTTTAAAGACGGGGATGCAATTACATCAGGTGAGCTTGAACGTGTACTTGCTTTCCCAATACAAAAATAGCTCCACCAGTTTTTTCATTGTGCTAATGAATGAAATGACTGTTTATTTGGTTTATACTTTGTAGTTATTGATGCTATGTTGCTATTTTAGTTAGTATTTTTATGTAGAAATGGGGTAAAATATTTAACATTAATGAAATTATAACGTAAATTTTGAATTTTGTGTAAAGGTGATTAATGTTTTCTCCATTACTGTCTTCCTAAGGCCAAGAGTGATGGATTTGACTGCAGAGACAGAACAGTGAGGTTTACTGCTGATGAAGCCTGTATGGATGTGACACGAAGCCACACTGTAAACATCGCCACCGATGTCAGTAGGTTGTCACGCCAACATGTGGACTTACTGCCCTCATGTGGAGAGAAGACAGTGAGGTTCAATACAAATGATGCAGCTATGGATGTGACACGAAGCCACACTGTAAACATCGTCACTGATTTTCGTTCGAAGTCACGTCAAAATGTGGACTTTCAGGCTACAAGTGTAGAGAAAACAGTGAGGTTTAATGCGAATGAAGCAGCAATGGATGTGACACGAAGCCACACGGTAAACATCGCCACCGATCTCAGTCTGCTACCTCACCAAAATGTGGCCTTACCTGCCAATGGAGAGAAGACAGTGAGGTTTAATGCAAATGACGCAGCTATGGATGTGACACGAAGCCACACTGTAAACATCGCCACTGATGTCAGTAGGTTGTCACGCCAACATGTGGACTTACTGCCTACATGTGGAGAGAAGACAGTGAGGTTCAATGCAAATGACGCAGCTATGGATATGACCCAGTGCCTCACTGTAGATAAAGCCACTGATGTTAATCTGCTGTCACGCCAAAGTGTGGACTTATTACCTGCTAATGGAGAGAAAACAGTGAGGTTCAGTGCAAATGACGCCGTTATGGATGTGACACGAAGCCACACAGCAAACATCGCCACTGATTTTGGACCAAAGTTGCGTCAGAATGTGGACTTCCTGCCTACAAATGGAGAGAAAACAGTGAGGTTCACAACAAATGATGCCACCATGGATATGACCCAGTGCCTCACTGTGAATATTGCCAGTAATGAGTCCATCTTACCACAACAACATGTTCCACCTCCCCACCAAAACATGGATTTTCCTTCTGCTGTACTGAACCGATCTTCAGAACGAGCTTCAGATCGAGAATTTAAAACCCCCCAGTTAAAGACGAGTGGGCCCTCGGCTAGTTCTAAAGAAGAGGCCAATGATACTCGATTTCCTCAAGAAACTGTTGACGCACATGGCTTTCTGGTCCACCTTAAAACACAGAAACCTGACGTGAATGATGAAAATGAAGCACCAGTGTTGGTTTCGGCTTTCACAGAGAAGCCGGTAAATAAAAGTGCGACAGAAATCAATGCAAGCATGGACATGACTGAAGCTCAAACAGGCTACATTTTGGAACAGACATGCACAGATGAGCCCCCTCAAGTTCTTTCTTCAACACAAAACCGCAATTCTGAACTTCTTAAGAGAGTCGAGGTGACTTCACCACAAAGCAAAGAGAGATCGTCCGACCCTGATGATGTGGAAATCGCAAAACTATCACAGTCTCTTGACTCAGATGAAACAGAGGCCAAGAAAGAACCTGAATCAAGCACTGCAGCTTGTCCCTCAGCATGGAAGATGGAAAGTCCACCCAGTGCAGCTGACCAAGATGCTGATGTGTTGTGTTCTCGGAAGTCTAGACGAAAGAGTTTAGCAGATCTGCAGTCCAAAGTAAGGCGTTTGAGCCACATGATAAATGCGGCTCCTGATGCTGTTGCCACCGATAGCTGTACAGCACCTTTGCCTCAGCTGGACCACGACCTGAACAAAGACTCAAGAGATAAAACTGTCCCCCTACCGGAATTGGAGCCAGAGCCAGCGCTCGAAACGGTAAACACTGAAGATAAAACACAAGTTCAGTGTCTTACACAAGAAGAGCAACCTTCTGGAAGTGCTACTGCGACTCCTTTCAGTTTGAAGACTAAACAGCTTATGTCAAGACTCTCAGTGGGAGGGTTCAAGCCGAAACTCCCCCAAAGAAGCAAACCTGATGATGCAAAGAAGGGGAGGTCTGCTGGAGACCATACAAGGACAATTACTATCAATGTCACCCATCAGCTGGGCGGCTTTGACAACGACGTGAGTGACATCTACGACGAAGAGCTGGGTAGTTATGAAGATGTGTCAGAAACGCTGGATACCAGGAGTCCAGAGAGTCCTTGTCCTGACTTCAACATGGTTGAGCCTTTAGGGGAAGACGTGTTTGAGGAAGACGTTATTGGTACCAACCACGGACAGAAGAGACGTTTGCCTGAAGATGAGAGTAACATGGAGGATGAGAAGAGAATGAGGGCTTCTCCAGAGACTGCTCAAATGGTAGGTCAGATCTGACTGTTGAATGAAAGAAGATGTGGAGTTCTGTGACTTTGTTTACCTTATTTACCTGTCCATGCCGACACAAAACCTCCTCCATGTTTACTTGTCTGGTGGCCGTACCGCCTTGTCGATGCCCGATCCCGTCAGATCTCGGCCGCTAAGCGGGGTTGGGCCTGGTCAGTACCTGGATGGGAGACCGTGAGGGAACACCAGGAAGATTGGGTGGATGCAGTGTGAGAGTGAGTGGTTGGTGGTGGTCGGAGGGGCCGATGGAGCAGCCTGGCCTCCGTCAGTCTACTCCAGGGCAGCTGTGACTACATATGTAGCTTAGCACCATGGAGTATGGAGTGAATGAATAATGTAATGTAAAGAGTCTTTGAGTGTTTAGAAAAGCGTTATATAAAACCAATACATTATTGTTAAGTCAGAGCAATGTACATTTCCCCATCAGTTTTTTAGCTGTGGGAAAGTTTAAGTTTCACATTAAAAGGCCCCTCAGTGCCCCAAACAGCATTTTAACAGTAGTTTTTTAATTTAAAATGTGTAGGGTGTGACGAGTTTCATTTCAACTTAACCTCACTTATTATTTAGTAAACAAAAACAGTAGAAGGTTATCTGATATAGCTTCATTTGGGAATTTGCTCCATTATTTATTGCAGTTTCATTCGTGCAGTTTTAAAAAAGGTCTTCTTCTATTTTGTCTTTGTCTTATTTCTTCCCAGGCACTGCAGTCTGACGTTGTAGAGTGTGAGAGTAGCATTACTACAGCTGGCACGACTGCACAGACCGAACATTACTCCAACAGCAGTCACACAGCCAGCATCAGATACGAGGCTGCGTCTGAGTCAAGTGAGTTCCTTTGGTTTCAAATTGATGAAATAATGAAGGTTTTTATTTCCCTGAACTTTAAGTTTACTAAAATGACTGTGCTTTGTTTGCCTTTGTTTCCTTTTTTCAGCTATTAAACACAGCCTGTTTGAATCCCAGCTTGAAGACTATGCCAGCGATGCACAGAAGGTGTGAGGTTTTTTGTTTTATATTTTTTTAAATATCTTAGGAATACAGTTTTTCCCCAAACTCATATTTAACTGCATTCAATGTTTTCATCACAGAAACTTGAAGATGGCTCCATCACAGTGTTGGAGTTCTTCAAACTCTTCAGCATAGACTTTGTCATCCACAATCCTCGACAAAGCGTGCTTCCAGGCAGAGTAGGTTCATCTTCATTCATGTTTTAAAAACACGTACGAGCGGCCAAATGTGGGGTTGTGACTTTTTATTTGGTGTTGCAGCTTTTGTCAGACACAGACGCCACATCGATGGATTTGTTGAAGGACAGGCATATCAGCCGTCCGAAACAGATGGTCTATGAGGCAGACGTCCTGACGCTCACAGAAGAGGTGGAGAGGTATGTAAAATTCATCTAATTAAACATGTTTAGGATGAAAAAGACTAAAACGACACATTTAGTCATTCAAAACGTTTAACTTTTGGTTTTGTTTAATAATAATCACAACAATAATAGTAATTATAATTCTAAATTTTATTTGTTGGCGCCTTTCTGAGCACCCAAGGACACTTTACAATAGAAGATACAAATAATACAACATTAAAAATCAAATACATGACAGAATTAAACCAGATAGACAGGTCTAAACAGATGGGTCGTCCAATGGATTGAAGCTGACGGATGTAGGGGGGCAGAGCAGCTGAAGGCTCTGGCACCCATACACTGCAAAAACTCCACATCTTACCAAGTTTATTCGTCTTATTTTTAGTCAAATTGTCTCAACCCACTTGATTTCAGATAAATTCACTTTCCAGGTAACATTTCAGCAGATGGAGGGACGTGTTTTAAGACAACGCATCTTAAATATCTTGTTAAGTCAAACAATCTTGAAATTATCTTGTTTTAGTTGTATTTTACAAGAAACAAGGTTCATTTCATTTCATACATGTTTCAAGCTGAGCTGTTGTTTGTATGAGATAAATAATCTGGATTTAAGAAATAAAGTAAATGCATTCAATTGGAAAATCACCAATTCATATCAGAAAACAGCTGCATGTGGAAAATGTGTTTTAAAAAAAACAAAGCAAATGTCTGCTTTTGAGTTCAAACACCTCCTTTTGGGTGTAGCTGGCTTCACCTAAAACACAACACCTTCAAATGCTGTCAAACACCACTAAATATTAGGATTTCTAGCCAACTGTGAGAAGACATTATATCTCAGAATGCTTCAATTAATCTGTGTGATCTTATTTCAAGTACAAGATGGTCTTAAATCTAGAGAAGAGCCACGACAATACAACTAAAATAAGTTGAATACATCTCAAATTAAGAAGTTGACATTAAACTTATTAAAGCAAAAATATATTTAATTCTTTATCATGTCTGGTTTATTCTAAGACACCTAAGCTTGACAATGCTGCTAAAATATAGCTTAAAATAAGTTTTCCCTGCTAATTTTAAGACCTCAATATTCTAAATATCAAGTCTTATTTCAAGAAATCTGACCAAGCAAATTTTCACTTGTTCTATTGGCAGATTTTTTCACTTATTTCAAGGTAAAAGTGCCTTGAAGTAAGTTTTTTTTTCTTGTTTTGGAAGGGGCATTTTTTACAGTGTAGTGGTCAGTTTGAAGGTGGGGACAGACAGAAGAGCAGCTGAGGAGGAGTGTAGAGCACGAGAGGGGGTGTAGAAGGTCTGAAAGATATGGGGGGGGGGGGCAGGTTATGGAGAGCTGCAAATGTGAGGAGAAGGACTTTATATTGGATTCGCTGATGGACCGGTAGCCGGTGGAGCTGAATGAGGATGGGGGTGATGATTTGGAGACGGTGGAGAAGTTTGTCGGGGAGACCAGTGAGGATTGAGTTGTGACGGGACCTGGACCAGGACCTGGGTGCTGTGTTGCTTGAGAGATGGGCGGAGTCTGGCGATGTTACTTAACTGCATGAAGGCAGTTCGGGTGATGTTACTGATGTGGAGAAGAAAAAGAAAGAACACTGTCCAGTATGACGCCGAGGCTTTTGACTTGGGAGGAGGTACGGACCGGGTGACAGTCGATGGACATGTTGAAGGAGTGAGTTTTGGAGAGTGTGGACCTTGTGCCGATGAGAAGGACTTCACTTTTATTTCCATTTAGTTTGAGTAAGTCGTCGTCATCCAGATGTTGATGGCCTGGAGACAGCTGGTGAGAGCAGGAACGGGGGAGGAAGGTGCTTGGTTTAGTGGAGATGTACAGTTGTGTGTCATCAGCGTAACACTTTACATGATATTAGTTTGACTTTTTGATGGCATGGACCCCTTTGAGCCTAAATATCCCTTTAAAAGTCAGAAATCACACAATAAAACTTGAAGTAGCATAGACACGCTTTTATAATAAATCAACCCTGCCTTGTTGGACCTTGAATATCACGACTGCAGCTTATAAACGCACCTGTTTTGTCCACTTTCCAGGTTGAAGGTCCGAATGTGGGATCTTGACAAACCTCTGAAGACCGTTAACAGACCTCTGTGGGAAGAGATGAAACATTCTTCAGAGAAAGAGGTATTCAAGGATAACTCAAGACCCTTCCCAAGCTGCAGTTTGTTTTCCTATTTTTTTTAACAGCATCATATGGGTGGAATGAACTATACAAAAACAAAAAAATACAAATATCTCTTACTAACAGCTCCACAAGTAACCTTTTGCAGTGTTCAGTAGACGTACATTGGATTGCTTTTTTGATTTCTTGTGCTCTTTGCTGTGTCTATGTGACATGAACGACGATGAATTCTGCACATCAGTGTCCTTCCTAACCCGTCGCTTTATTGTTCGACAGCTCAAGTCTTTTGGTGCTAAACTAAAGGAGAGAAACAACTTCTTCAGGAAAACAAGCAAAGTTCGGTCACATGAAATGAAGGAGGTCCTGTACTCGAATCTCGTGCAGGCTAATTTGGTAAGAACCCCGACGTAGAAACACTCAGCTGCATGATTTTGAAATAGGTTTAAATGTGAAATGTGTGATTGCCGTTTTTTTTTTTTTAATCTTTCCAGGAGGAGCAGCAGAAATTGAGAGGAACAATAGAGCAAGCAGACGGGATGATAAAAAGCTTGGATGACTGCATTCATGACTTACAGACAGGTTCGATTTTGTGCATTTACGACCTAAATAATTCAGCTAAAGCAGCGCTACAGCAGCTTGGACAAAGAGACAGCATGATGGTGGATGTGCTGCTACAGCCTCGTCTGTTTCTCTTTCATTTAGACCTTGCTGCAGTCGAGGAAAACGGCTTCGAAGATAAACCGAGCCTGAATTCACTGCAGAAAGGTAACTTGTGATGCCGCGTGATTTTTTCTCATGCTTTTTTATTTGCTTGACGTGAAAAGGTCACTGTCTTCTGTCTGTTCTTTAACAGAGATGAAGCAAGTCACTGAGACTTTGGCTGCTAATGACAGGTGAGTTGAGATTATTTACTATTATTATTTAGTTTGACAGGAGCCTGTAGCTACGATAGGTGCTATGCTAAGTTATTATAAACGTATAAATGCTTAATTTTGTTTAAAGTTGCCTTTTTTTCCTCAACACAGAGAAATATCTGAACTGGAGATGGAGGAGAAGCAGAATTCAACTAAACTTGAGCGGCTGAAAGCTGAGACGAGGAACCTGGAGAGCCACATCGATGTGCTAAATACGTCAGTGGGTTTTTATATCTTAAGATCAAGTATTTACACAAAGATGTGAAAGTGAAATGCTTTTTCTGTGTTCCTTACCTCAGCGTGAATGAATGGAGGTTCAAGGAGAGGAGGGACGACAGCACCATCTACACTTTTCTCCATGAGACCATGCGTCTACATTTGGTTTATGAAAAGCCCAAAGGTAAGGCTGGTTTCATGTTACCTCATACAGTCCAGAGTGAAATAAAGTGAATAGGTGACTAGGGGTGGGAATCATAGGGTACCTCACGATACGGCGATAATCGATATATTGCAAGACAATCACATAACGATACATCACGATATCTACATCTGTCTACTGAGAAATACAAAATGCCTGTAAAAGGTTAAGTTCTTCTTCTCAACTTGTGAAAGTCCATAGTTGGACGTAAGCCTTCCCTTGTTCTCTCCACCTTTGCCGATCTTGCGCTGTCCTGTGCCGGTGTCTCTCCGTTCTGTCGAGGTCGTCCTTTGTTTCTCGTGTGACCTCCTCGGCGTCCATTGGGTGATCCTTGTCGCCCAACGGCTGTCGGTTAAATTAAAAAGGTTAAGTTCAGTACCATATTTTCCACACCTTAAGGCACCGGATTATAAGACGCAGTCTCAATTACCGGGTCTGTTTCTGTGTTTACGCCATACATAAGGCGCACCGGGTTATAAGGCGCATGCTAAAATAAGGAAACGGAAGTAAAACAGTGAGTTTGTTGAACGTTATTCTACTACGTACCGTATTTACAAATACACTCACATTATTTTTTGATCAATCTGTATCTGAATTGAACAGCTGGGCAATTTCGCCATCCATCATGCCGGGTTCCCTCTCGTCATTGTCGGAGTTGGTCTCGTTGCCGGGTGGCTGTTCAGCAATGATGCCGGCTTTCGCGAAAGCTTGTATAACAGTCAAAGGAGATACCTTAGTCAGATACCTTGGTTTATGGCTGCCAGCGTACTTAGTGTACATACTTTATGTACTTATGTCGGCAGTGCACACATAAGGAGCACCGGATTGAAGGGCGCACCGTTGATTTTTGAGAAAATTAAAGGCTTTTAAGTGGCCCTATAGTGCGGAAAATACGGTATTTATTTATTTACTGCAACTTGGTGTCACTTTTACTGACTTCGCGACCCGGCCCCAAAAAAGCAGTAGAAGATGGATGGTTAAATGTTATGCCTGATCGGTGTATAACTCCTACTGAACTGGCACCTCCTCCTTTTAAATGGTAAATGGTCTGCACTTATATAGCGCTTTTCTCTACCTTAGTGGTATCCAAAGCGCTTTACAATGTGTTTCACATTCACCCATTCACACACACATTCACACACCAATGGCGACAGAGCTGCCATGCAAGGCGCTAATCTACCATTGGGAGCAACTTGGGGTTCAGTGTCTTGCCCAAGGACACTTCAGCATGCGGAGGGGCCGGGGATCGAACCGCCAACCTTGCGATCAGTGGACAACCCACTCTACCACTTGAGCCACAGCCGCCCCACTTTTACCACATTTACATTTCAGAGATGTGTTGGGGACGGAACAACACACTGATGTATGTACGGTACATATCGTACACAGCGTTAATACTGTTTCCACTATAGTAGCTTTTAAAAACTATGATTTGCGTATACTTTTAAAACAAAACATTGCTCTGTGAAGGTTTAAGGATTTTGCACTTTCAGCCACACCTTAGTTACTATTGTCAGGTCTGTTTTTTTTTTTGGTGAGCCGTGCCCAAACCTTTAACAATATTCTGTTTTTGAAGGAAACGATGCCGAGTACGGGTCCGAGCGGAAAGTCGCCCTCATCGCTTTCAGATTTGAACTTGATGGTGAGGAAATAAATAACATAACATAATCATTTGTAAAGATTCATCTGAATGTGCTGCATTTGTTTGGGTTCAGATCTCAGTTCTTGTCATCTGCTTCCATACCCGCCATGGTAAAACGTAAATCTCTGGAAGTGGATCAGTAGTCATGATGCTTTATAGTTTACTATCCATTAGCGCTTGGAGTATGTCGAACATTTTTGTCGCTGTGAAAACAGTTTTCCCCTTTTTGTTTCCCGGCCAGATGAGAAGTCGCAGTGCCACGCCCGTATGGTTCACAAACTGCTCTCCCAGTACACCGAGGGAGAATCCGGCTGGGTGCAGAAGTACCCAACAAGCAGACACGTTCCAAAGGTTGGTGTGAATGGAGGCTTGTTTTGTTGTGGCTAAAGTTCTTTTTACGTAAGCAGACTCATCCCAGGAGCTGTGTTTGATACCGAGGATGCACGTACAGTTGTGGTCAGAAGTTTACATACACTTGTAAATAACATAATGTCATGGCTCTCTCGAGTTTCCAGTTATTTCTACAACTCTCATTTTTCTCTGATAGAGTGATTGGAACAGATACTTCTTTGTCACAAAAAACATTCATGAAGTTTTGTTCTTTTATGACTTTATTATGGGTTCACAGAAAAAAAGTGACCAAATCTGCTGAGTCAAAAATAAACATACAGCAACACGAATTAGCAATTTTGGTGACTTAAGCCCTATTCTCACGGGATAAGTATTACCTGGGGACCCCGTGTAATAAATAAATCACCCCCCCTACGTCAGCTTTTTATGTGTCTCATTCTCACGGGATAACCAAAGTCAGCTTTTCCCCGAGATTTTACTGACTTCCCCTGGATGATGTCAGCGCGTTACGTATTGCGTAACATCCGCTCAGCGCTCACTCTGTTTTTGAGTTTTTTTTGTTTTGTTTTTTTTTAGTTTTTGCTTTTCACCACGGCTTGATTTGAAATAAACAGTGGTAACAGAAGTACAGCAGCAACTAACAGCAGCAGTTTTAGAATCGGCAGTGTTATATTTTACGTTAACTTCGGGTTTGCTGGGTTGCACACTTAATTAGTCGAGTCCGAGAATGACGTTCACTGATGCAGCCACTGCTTGAAAATAACCAATAATAGAAAACATTATTCTTAACACACACTGTCAGGCTGGTGATCCACCATTTGGAGGTGAATCTGCTCCTTCTTTTCAGCCTTGTCTTTTTTTCCCCGTACGTGACGGACCGATAAGCTCCTACTGGCCCGTCACCTAAAAGCTCCTCTAAACGCTCCAATGCAGTCTCCATCATTCACCAAAAAATTAATAAAAATGCGTCTAGTAAACAAAAACCACCTAAATGCCTGTGGGGTCCCGCCCATTTCTGGCCAAATCACCGAGATGCGTATTCTCACGGGATTAAAATTATCCCAGGACATCGGAGTTCAGCAAAATATAGCAGGTAATTTGCAAGGGAATTTTTACTTTCCAAATTACCGACATGGCCGATTCTCACGGGATTAACATCACTGACGACCTCAGCAGTTATTACAAATTGCAAAAGGGCCCCAGGTAATACTTATCCCGTGAGAATAGGGCTTTAGAAAGTTGTGTCAATGAAATGGGCTTCATAGCGTGACCTCTTAACTTCTTGTGAGTGATTATGAGTGACTACAGATGGTGACTTCTCTGAGGCCATTTAAATAGAGCTCACTGGATACAAACGCTACAATGGGAACATCAAAGGAGCTCAGCACGGATCTGAATAAGCCGATCATTGAACAATGACTCGAACAAGTCAGGAAAGTCACTTGGTGGAGTCATTTCAAAGCAGCTGCAGGTCCCAAGAGCAATTTAAGTGAACTGCACTAATTCTGTCAAGAGGAGTGCTCAAAGATTCAACCAGAAGCTTGAGGATGGCTACCAAAAGCGCCTAATTGAAGTAAAAATGGCCAAGGGACATGCAACCAAATATAAGAAATGCTGTATGTATATTTTTGAGCCAGCAGACTTGGTCACTTTTTCTGTGAACCCATAATAAAGTCATAAAAGAAGCAAACTTCATGAATGTTTTTTTGTGACAAAGAAGTATCTGTTCCAATCACTCCATGAGAGAAAAATCACAGTTGTAGGAATAACTGGAAACTCAAGAGAGCCATGGCATTATGTTCTTTACAAGTGTATGTAAACTTTTGACCACAACTGTAGCTAATTCTGAGCTGATGTTTAAAACCTTGTATATTATTCAGTCTCAAAGCTGTGTTGGAAATAACATGTTAGACAGTCACAGTTTAGGTGATGAGCTGCAGATCATGATTTTTGGAAGCACTCAGAGCCCCTGCTTTTTTGTACTGACATAAAAAAGCAGGAATAAAACACACGAGCCGTTACGCCACCAGTGCAGCCATCAGGATTGATTCAAATAGGAGCGAATCTGAGCTACAAACAGCTGAAAATCAAATCTTCCTGGCTAAATTATTCTGTCTGTCGCTTTCAGCTGCTCCATGACGTCAGCCTGGTGGTGAGTCGCTGCCGTCTGCTGGGTGAGGAGCTGCGTCTGCTGAAAATGTGGGGAGGTCTCCGGCTCGATGTGCTGGACGTCAGCGTCGTGGACACTCGGTAAGAGCTCCCTTCCACGGAACATAGCTAACGTTTCCCTCTTTGATCGGATTGTCACGTTCATATCAATCCAAAGCACTAATGCGCTGCAGCCTGCTCATCGCTTCAGCTGTGATCATGTGGAATTTGTGGGGTTCTCAGTTTAAACCCACCCAGACAGCCTCAGACTTGGCAATAGATCTCTACTACAACGTGATGTGATCCTGTTCAAGCGGCAGTTATGTGACATTTTCTCCCATTAAACATTCATCCTGAATCCCATCAAGGAAGATGCCTGCTCAGTCCTAAATTGTTAACTTGTCATCATGAAGTTAAATGTCCACTAAACATAGTCATTTCATCAGAAGCTGCAGTTAAACTGGTTCCCTGTAAGCTTAGTCTTCACCAGTTCTCTCTGCCACTGGGAGGACCAGTCAGGACATAAATCTGACTATCTTTGGCATAACAGTGGAAGGAGATGCCATGTTTGCTAAGGATGGAGCCCAGAGGAAGTACATATAGTGAGAACAGAAGGGGCCCCAGCATTGAGCCTTGTGGGACCCCATATAACAGGGGGGCGGAGGAGGATTCAAAACAAAAGCTATGCTACATAACCTCCTGTTTGCTTCTTTCAGAGTACACATTATCTTCAGCAGTCTCAAGAAGCTGTCCAAGTTTGAGGTGGTGTTTGCCGTCAGTTTGACCAACCACCTCTATGTCCTTCAAGTAGAGAGCTTCAAGAACGTGATCGGAAGCACAACGTGAGTAAATTAATTAACCAACTTGTAGTCTTGCGTCATTCAGGTGGAAAGTAATACAACAAGTGTTCGTTAAAGTAATGTGTTGTGACGGCGTATTGGAGTACTGTACGCTTTCTTTAAGGGCCGGACAGAAGCAACAAACAGAAAAAGCATAACTGACATTTGCATGTAATTGCAGGATCCAGCAGATTGAAGACATCGCGGCATCGTTCGCTCCAGCTAAGAAGCTCCTGACGAAGACCGTCAAGAAGATTCACGATACTCTGCTGTGTTGAGACCAGGAACAACGTCCACTATCGCCTTTTGATTCGAGCCGTCTGTAATCGAACTCTGTTGTACAATATTTACGTGTGCCCTTTTCTTTTCTTCTGCTTTTTGTTTTGTTCCACAGGTTGACAGAAGTGATGTTGGTTGTTTTCTGTCCTCTTGATGCTACTGCAGCTGTGTACAATTGAACACATTAAACAGTCTTTCATCAGTCTGGTGCAGTTTCCAGAGTCGCCTGTAGATGGCAGCGTTGAACAAACTAAACATGTTTCACTTTATTCTAACCACCATAAATATATACTATCTGTTAATCTTTCAATCTCTTTTTAAGAAGAGCTGCAGGTTTTTGTTATTAGAGAGCCGGAACTGTAAAATAAGCGCTGATATTTTGCATTTAAGGATCTATTTCCGAGTCTTTCTGTGCTACTTTATCCTGTTTGAGCAATGCATTTTCTTTATTTTGGGATCTATCTTCGCAATAATAGAAATTATTTAGCATAATAAAATTAGGTAACAGATACGGTGGCAGCGTTGAGAAGATTTCCTCAGCATTAGGTTGATCTCCAGTGACCTGACAAGCTTTTACAGCATGCAGTCAGAATTATAATTCATATTCCCGGTGCCTGAAAATGGTTTCCGAGGTCCACCGACTTGTTTTTTTTGTGGTCGACATTCTTTTTTCATGTCTGCATGTTTGATCCTGTGACGACAACCAAGCTCTTCATTGCTTCTTCGCTGGTTTGCGGGGCATTTATTTCACTCATCAGTGGGTAAATTCTGTGTTGAGGGAAGCTCTGTTGGTCACTTTAAATCCTCCACATGAGGATGCTGACACTCGTTAGCTCTTGTGCTACTGCAATGAAAACATAGAGACGGTGTACACTACAGAGTAATCAGAGTTAAACATTAGTTATTTATAGAATGGGCTGCTGCACCTGCTGTACCGTGGTTGGGCTGTAGAGGGCACTATGGGCCTGTCACATATGCAATGTATTCCAATAGGTTTTGCCTTTTCTATTACTAATCTTTACCTTTAAATACAGGAAAAAGCTTTTTAGGAATGAACAGTTGGACCCCTGCACTGTTTAATTATGAGTTTAGAACAGACTGAGTTTCTATATAGACGTGAAGATTACACACACAGTAGGATGTAGACGATTAGAAGTTCTACCTAAATAAAAAGAAAACAGAAGATTGAAGTTAAGAGCTGCAGCAACAAATGTCTGTTAGATCAGTGGTTCTCAACTGGTGGGTCGGGACCCAAAAGTGGGTCGCCAAGCCATTTTTAGAGGGTCACAGAAGCAAAAAAAGTAGTGGTATAAAGTCTTTTATTTTGAAGGAAGTGTTTCTTATGACACCGTTTGCTTTCAATAGCAGGATATTTAGTGGTGGTGACACCAGTAGTCGCCCATTATTAACCTCTAGATTTGTCTCTGCCAGCTTATTGGAGAAATTTATGCTAAAAACGTGCCAAAAATAAACCAAAATATGTTACAAATCTGTCAAAATTGGCCAAAATAGACCCAAAAACTTAGTAAAAACGTCCAAATATACCAAAAATGAGCAAAAAATAAGCCAAAATTTTCCCAAGTTGTATCAAAATGCATTGAGACTACACCCAAATAAACCTTAACTTGTTAACAGGAACAGCAAACTTCAAAAATTTGGGTTGTGACTGATATTAATAGAGACATAGTGGGTCCTGAGGCTGGACCAGCTGAGAACCACTGTGTTAGATGTTCGGTTAAACTACTTTTCAGTGATACTTGATGCCTTTCAAAGCTCACAGTTTCCTCACAGACTGCATGTGATGCTTCAACCTGCTCGAGTACATCAAGGATGCGATCTGTTCCCCTCCTCAGAGAGCAGCTGCACCACTGGAGCGAACTAACCCGACTCAGTAGCTCCTAAAACATGGAAGATGTGGACATTTAAATGGTCTCAGCAGCCGAGGCTTGACTGACGTGGGCAGTTCATCAGAAAGGTCAAGCAGCCAGAGACGAGCCTCGGGAGGGGGGGGGGTGGCGGCGGCGACGACGTCAAGGGTCAACCAGGACTTTCCAAACCGTCACCCTCGAGTGAGCCATCAGGGGAGACGAGTTCCTCCCTCCCTTCCTCCTCTTCCTCCCCCAGGAACAACGGCTTCTGTCAAACCGAATAGAGGACAGCGGCATTTGGGTGTCCTGACCCCCCCTCCTCCCCCCCTGAGGGTCAACTCAATTCAATTTTAATCGATCAGTTGACGGATTTTTCATTATTTATTGAGGAGTGAAAGTGTCTCATTCATTAGATCTTCACACGGCAGTGCAAAGAGGACGGACGCTCTTTTACTCCTGTTTAATCAAATCCCACTGAAGGGCGCCGGTTTTCAGTTTAAAAGCTCCATCCTAGTGTAATTACCTGTTTATAACATGGTTACAGTGTTTATTCTACAACTTTGCACATTTTATGAAGTAGGAAAAACTAATTCCAGGATTGATATATTGTGAATGCATGTTTTGGATCGTTTTAGCAGCCTCTCTCCTCAGTGTGAAGGACTTTATGATGGATAAACATGGAAAGCGCCTCACCAGTCATGCCCGATGATGATCTCTGCCTGCTACCGCTGTGATTTCAGTGTTGCCCCGGTAGATAAAGCTAAATGGGACTCGAGCACACACTGGATTGAAAAGCGTCTGAATGTTGACTGAACTGTGTGAAAGACGTCTGCGATCCTGAGCTGCCATGTTGCCCTTTATTTTTACCATGTAGTTCACTTTGCACTAAAAACACACTCATGCATCATCTTCTATGGGTAAATATTGATGTGATGTTGCTGCTGAGCATTACGATAAGGTCATCCTGTGAAAATACCATGGCGATCCATCTAATCAATAGCTGAGGCGCTTCTCTCCAAACCACAGATGTCACCCTCGCAGTATCGATGGAGGAGAAGTCACCAAAGTCAGTCCAGTTCACTCTCTGAGGAATATTTCAGCCCGTCTGCACCACTGGAAACAGCAAACCTGATGATTTTACATGAAACTTACACCTATAGCAGTGATTCTCAACTGGTCCAGCCTCAGGACCCACTATGTCTCTATTATTAACAGTCACGACCCAAATTGTTGAAGTTTGTTGTTCCTGTTAACAAATTAAGGTTTATTTGGGTGTAGTCTCAACGCATTTTGATACAACTTGGGAAAATTTTGGCTTATTTTTGCTCATTTTTGGTATATTTGGACGTTTTTACAAAGTTTTTGGGTCTATTTTGGCCAATTTTGACAGATTTGGAACATGTTTTGGTTTATTTTTGGCACGTTTTTAGCATAATTTCTCCAATAAGCTGACAGAGACAAATCTAGAGGTTAATAGTGGGCAACTACTGGTGTCACCACCACTAAATATCCTGCTATTGAAAGCAAACTGTGTCGTAAGAAACACGTCCTTTAAAATAAAAGACTTTATACCACTACTTTTTTGCTTCTGCGACCCTCTAAAAATGGCTTCACGACCCACTTTTGGGTCCCGACCCACCAGTTGAGAACCATTGACCTATAGGACATCGATGGTCTCTGCATCATAGTTACTGCATGACATGATAAAGAATCCTATAGAACTGACTGGCAAATTACTTTGTGCATGTTGGATTGAGCTGCACTGGTGGCTCGATCCCCGGTTCGCGTCCCGGTTAGGACACCTGGGATCTTTCTGTGTGGAGTTTGCATGTTCTCCCTGTGCAGCGTAGGTTTTCTAGCTTCCTCCCACAGTCCAAAAACATGCTGAGGTTAACTAATGATTCTAAATTGTCTGTAGGTGTGAATGAGAGTGTGCTTGGTTGTCTGTCTCTATGTGTAGCCCTGTGATAGACTGGTGACCTGTCCAGGTGTCTCCTGCCTTCACCTGAGTCGGCTGGGATAGACTCCAGCTCCACCACAACCCTACAGAGGATTAAGAGGTGTATAGATGATAGATAGATGGATGATACAACCAATAAAACTGACTTCTGCTTTCCAACACACAAGCAAACAAACAACTCGTACAATTCCAGCAATACCAACAACACACGAAGGCCTCAACATCTCACATGATGGGCATCAAAAAGGATTCCAATCTTAAAAGAACAGAAATTAGAGTTATGTAGATATATCAAGTGCCAACCTCTGGGGTGGATCATGGTAGCACCAAAAACTGCAGTTCCTCTGACGTCCACTTGAGGCTGTTACAAACCTGAGTCAGCTCCCATAGACCCTCATGTTAAATATCCAACTTTACAGCAGAAACAAACAGCCTGGTACAAAAGACAGTGTTGGTCTGTGCTGCTCATTTCCTTATTCATGGTGAATTTTTACTTAACTCACCCATTTAAATTGCCTTCAGGTTCAATCTTGAGGCTGTGGCCTCTTTAAACGACAGGTGGGTGTCATCACAGGACAGCCCATGGCCCACCTCAGCTCCATTCAGGCTCCACCTCCGTTTTAGGACCAGCTGGGAGTTAGGAGGAGTCACAGGACTCCTGCTGGTTGGTCACGAGAAGATGGCAACAGTCGAAGCCCTGGTTTTTCCTTTTATTATGCCGTTACAAAGTGTGTACTCAGTATCCAGCATGCATACAGTTCACTCATATTACTCCACCATTACGTTGTTGTTGAATAGTGTAACCAAGTAAGTTAAAATACAAACAAGCAAACAGCGGAATGCACCTTTACAGGGTGAGAAATCAAGCACAACTAATGCATTCAAGTTCAAGAGTTCCATGTATTCATCTGTGCCTTCATAATGTCAACAAACCTATATTTTTTACTGCTCAGCACAAACTACATCCTCACATGGGAGGGGTGATGAAACACTCCTTCTTTCTGGAAGACAAACACACAGTTTTATTGGGATTTAGATGGAATTAGGTGGCAACACATTGTCACTGCACCAAAGGCCTAATTCTGTAAAGTGGAGCGTTTGGCCTCCGGCAACCTGGTTCAAATCTGTTTATCCTCAGATCCAGGGGCAGTATTTCACCTCGGTAACCTCATCAGCGTCCTCCACTGACATCACAAAGAAGGGAGGTTTGAGCTAATACAATTAGTTTTGGATGATGGAGGACTACGCCGCAATTTCATTTGGATTTAGGGTCTGAACGCAGCCCTCTGCCAGACGCGCCGGAGCTGTGTTCCGGAGAGAAAGAAATACAAATGGAAGATGCACCATTCTTTAAAGGTGGAGTCTGAGATTCTAGAGAAAGGTGTGAACATTTAGGAGCAGATTTAACCATACAGTCTATGGCAGTGGTTCTCAACTGGTCCAGCTACTCAGGATCCACTATGTCTCTATTAATATCAGTCGTGACCCAGATTTTTAAAGTTTGCTGTTCCTGTTAACAAATTAAGGTTTTTTTGGGTGGAGTCTCAATGCATTTTGATACAACACTGAAATATTTGGCTTATTTTTTTGCTCATTTTTGGTATATTCGGACGTTTTTACTACGTTTTTGGGCCTATTTTGGCCCATTTTGACAGATTCGGAACAAATTTTGGTTCATTTTAGGCAAGTTTTTAGCATAAATTTCTCCAATAAGCTGGCAGAGACAAATCTAGAGGTTAATAGTGGGCAACTACTGGTGTCACCACCACTAAATATCCTGCTATTGAAAGCCATGTCATAAGAAACACTTCCTTTAAAATAAAAGACTTCATACCACTACTTTTTGCTTCTGCGACCCTCTAAAAATGGCTTGGCGACCCACTTTTGGGTCCCGACCCACCAGTTGAGAACCACTGGTCTATGCTGTCACCACCAGCTCCCACCGCTCCTTTTACTCTGAACTCCCCTCCACCTCCCTCTCCTGCCGCCGTGTTGGAATGGTGTCGTGTGGATCAGTCCCAGAACACCCAGTTTGTTTCCCATCTCCAGCACCAGGGCTGTGTGGGAGCACTGGAGGCTTTTTCAGCCCACGCGAAACAGGTGGAGATAAACCACTGACCATGTCTTTAATATCATACTACAGGATTAGAACTATGTTAATGCCTATGTGCTGTGACTAGCATGTTTGTATGACAATGATGAAGCGTGCAGCATGTCAGCGCTTAGATCTCCACCTTATCGTTCTTCCCATTAAAGATGTCTTCAATCTAACTGCAAATATCTGCACTTCACATTTCAGATTTCTGCAGCTGAATTATGCCTCGTTGTAACTGCAGTTTTAGATATCGACAGTTTGATTCTGACAAGTCATGATTCTAGCCCATGAGGACCCAGACACATTTTTCTTTAAGGGAAAATTATGATGATGTTATTTTGGAAAACCGCCCCCTAGTGTCCAAGATGTGTAATGCTACATACATGTCACACTGGGCACTTAAAGGACATTTATTATACATTATATATGCTATTTCAAATTAAATCCACCTGACAGTTTCTTCTTTACAAACACAGAGTTGCCTTTTTATTTGCATTTTCACAACATAAATCAAAATTACGTCTCTGTTAATAAGATTTAGCAAAAATTTTTTACTCTAATTTGTTTTACAGTGCAAAAAATGTGCAAACTGACCCATAAAATAACCTCATACTAGAAGTATTGCTGTTGCTGTGGATCACTGAGCAACACATAAATACAGTAAACATAAGACATAGAGCAAAAATAAAACACTGAAGGGAACCTGAATGATTTTATTATCCACATCATGTCATGACTTTATTTTTCTTTGTTTATATTTGTTTAAATGAATTGCTGTTGTTCTTATTGTGACAAATACGTCTCATGGTGTTTCTCAGGCTGAAGGCCCGATGTAACATATATGTCACAGTGATTTTTAATAAACTTGATATGAGGAATGTGATCAGAACAGCTTAAATGTGATCTTGGACGTGTTGTTGATGGATTATAATTGTTACATGGGTTGAAATTTACCTTTGCTGTCAAAAAACAAGCTTTTTAAATTAGCAGGTTTTCTCCAGGTGCTCACCAGACACGCCGCCATTTTGGAAGTGATGTCATGTTCACAGCAGCTCACTTCCTGTCACATGACTTCACCAGTGGACGTCACTTTGGGACCTCATCAGTTCAATTCAAGGATAAATGTCTGTTAGGAACTTTCCAGGATATTTAAAAGGTGTGTGACGCCTCTGTCGCCGTGGGTCCTCATGGGTTTAAGATGTTCCTTCAGTTCTGCTTCCTAACTCGGCGTCCACAAACCAACAGCTGATGTCATAATATGACGTGGGGTCTCTCAGGGCTCTGTTCTGGGACCACTGCAGAGCCTCGCTAGATTTTTGCCCGTGTGTCATTTTTTATTAGTTTTCTACAAGGAAATCCATAATTATTAAACATCTGCACCAAACACCTTGTAAAAACATTAAAATTCAAACACAGAAGCCCCAGATCTTGTACTGTAGCTGTTTCTATGTGGAGCTCAACTGCGAACTCACTCACAGTAAACCAGCCTATGTAAGTGTGTGAACTGCTAACACCTTGTTTTATAGGAATTCACCTCAATTGTCCACCTCTTCCTCTGACCTTGGCGGCCATATTTGTCCACAGAACAACTCAGCCATGTTTTATGATAATTATCTGACTGGAGTCCAGCTGTGACAGCTTCACTCATGGAGCGACAGAACGATAAAGGCAGCCCAGTTTAAACAAAGCGCTCCTTGCAGCAGGTCCAGAGGAAAGGGCTGCATTGAAGCCAAAACACAATGGATTTATTCTTGAGGCGTTACAATTACAGCACATAATGCTGTCAACAAGAGGTGCTGTCTCAGAATAGGAATGGTCTGGGGTATGGTATAGGGGCAGCATGGGAAAGTTCCCTCATAGATGCTGCTGTTATTAACATCATCCATTGCAGAGCTTATAAATATGGTCTCTCTGTTCAGCATGATCCTACTGGAGTTGATTTTTATCAGGATAAAGACATTATGTAAACATGTTCACAGATTTCGTGGCATTACCTACATGCAGAGCTGTTTTTTTCTCCCGCAGTATAAATGGACACCTTCAGCTGTTATAGACCTTGAGACCGTCAGCGCACAACAATGGTCCCTCTGCTCTCTGAAGCAATGCACTGGTCAGTTGGCTCAGCTGGTTAGACTCACAGAGCACTGTAACGTACATGTTGCTGGTCCAGCGATTCTTCTGCTCACCCTCTTTGTGCAGCGTCTCCTCCACACCAGTCGGACTGGTTCCCCCTTCTATTCACTCGTCCCCCTTTCTACAACATGAGGCATTGTGCCACTTTTTATTGCGTGCCAGACGCTGTATTTTATAATTTGCATGATTGTCTTGATTACGATTAACAGAGGTCTAAATGTATGGAGCTGCTATTCCCATTGGCTTTAACCATCTGAGCCCTAAAACACATAGAGACAGACAACCAAGCACACTCTCATTCACACCTACGGACAGTTTAGAATCATCAATTAACCTCAGCATGTTTTTGGACTGTGGGAGGAAGCTGGAGAACCCGGTGAAAACCCACGCTGCACAGGTAGAACATGCAAACTCCACACAGAAAGATCCCAGGCGTCCTAACCGGGACGTGAACCGGGGATCTTCTAGCTGTGAGGCGACGCTGCCTCCATTTAGCCCCCTTTTGCACTAAACCCCCAAAAAATAAAGAAGATAAATTCTGAGTTCTCGGCCTCCTGACAAGAAGTCATGATCCAGTCACATGACAAAAATTCATGGACTTTTTGGGTTGAACTGCAGGCTGTGTTTAGACAAAGCATAGAGGAGCAATAAGGTAACAGAACAAAACTTATCCATCATTGACATAAAAGCAACATGGCTCAAAAATGGTATACATAGGAGAGCGTTGTCGAAGGATACCTTCAGCATGGTGAAACATCTTTGTAGAGCTGATGAGCAGAGTAGTGTAAAAACACAGAGTTTGTAGAATCTGTGGGCACTTGATGTTGTACATGGTGTTATGGCTGTGTCGGACTAAACAACAGACATGTTGGGTTCTCTGTACTTTAAGCTATAGTTATGCTGTTCCCATGAAGGTGCACGACTTTGTATTGCAGTGAAAAACTTGCCCATAAGTCTGTAAGAAGGAGGGAAAAAAAGCCAAGAAACTATCTGGAGTTCAGAGTGATGGTAAATGGTGAATGGTCTGCACTTATATAGCGCCTTCCTACCTTAGTTGTACTCAAGGTGTTTTACAATGTGTTTCCCATTCACCCATTCACACACCAATGGAGACAGAGCTTCCATGCAAGGTGCCTGCCAGCCATTGGGAGCAACTTAGGGTTCAGTGTCTTCCCCAAGGACTTCAGCATGCAGACGGGTCGGGGATCGAACCGCCAACCTTGCGATCAGTGGACAACCAGCTCGACCACCTGAGCTGCAGCCGCCCGAAAGAGTATTGAGCGTCTTCTTCTTCTAAATCTTTAAGAGCAAACTGAAAACGTTTGGTATGTTTGATGTACAGTTGTTCAGGTTTGTTCCTCTCCCTTCATGATGTTCTTGCTTGTTGTTTTTGCGTCTTTATTTCTTACTGTTGCAAAATAAACTCGAACATCAAACTGTACATCCCTTAAACTCCAAGCTCGTACCATAAAACTGGTTTGTTTGATTCTTGCAGAGAATGTTAGCTGCATTTCGTGCCTCCTTCCGCTTCCCGTTTTCTCATTTCTTGGGCTTATCTGGAAAAAATATCAGTCGGCAAAAGCCTGAGTGATCCCGTGGTTATTATCCTTTTAACAAATCTATGTTTTAGTTCAGTAGCGATCTCATGGCTGCGTGGGGATTTCCAGACGTCTGTGTATTGTTCATGACATTTTTTCTCCGGACATAAATGAGCTTGATGACATGAAGGCCTGACTATGTGAGATTAGGACGCACAGATGTGCAAAGAGTCGGGCAGGGACTACAATATCACAGTTACCCGCTCCTGACACGGTTATTTCACGCCATTGTTCATGCACTTTTAGATGAATGACAACGTAACACATTCCAAACATTTAAAGAATACAATACACAGATAAGAGCACTGATTCAGTCAAAACAGTTTTAGCAGTAAATGAACTGCTGCCAGTACAAAACATGACTTCTGCACATTTCATGTATTTTACTTCGAGGTATCTTTGAAGGTCCATGCACGTCGCGAACATTCGTTTTCTTATTTTGAGATTTCAAAATAAAAACGAAAAATTAACCGTTTCCCGTTTTTTCAGTGATAATACAAAATGAAAAACGGAAAACGGGCATAATTCATAATTCATTAATCCATTATCCGTTATCTGATTTAATTAGATGTGTTTGTAAATGGAAATTAAAATTAAAATACACCCGTGGAAAACTTATTTCTCTACTTCCTGTTGGTTTTGGCTCCGTGACCCGTCTGACTTCTGATGAGGAAGGATCTGGTATCTAAAGCTCCATTGTTAGCTCACTGTTAGCAGACCTTGCTGTGTGCCGTGGCCTGATGAAGACCCACTGTGGGGTCCAAACGTTGCTTGGCACACATTGTTCACTATTTCACAGTGGACTTTTCACCAGCGTGGGGTTTATTTGTCCCTCTGGAGGGACCTTGTGGTGCTGCTAGCTCTGCCGCTAGCGCTAAATCGCAACTTTCGACCACTTTTCGGGACGTTTTTGGGGAGGTTTGGAAGTTTTCCGTTACTTTAGCTGGTGAAAAGTCCTCTGTAAAATAGTGAACAATGTGAGCCAAGCAACGTTTGGACCCCACAGTGGGTCTTCATCAGGCCACGGCACACAGCAAGGTCTGCTAACAGTGAGCTAACACTGGAGCTTTAGATACCAGATCCTTCCTCATCAGAAGTCAGACGGGTCACGGAGCCAAAACCAACAGGAAATAGAAAAATAAGTTTTCCACTGGTGTGTTTTTAATTTTAATTTCCATTTGCAAACACATCTAATTAAATCAGATAACGGATAATGGATAATGAATTAGGGCCAGTTTTCTGTTTTTCATTTTGTATCATCAATGAAAAAAATGGGAAACGTTTTATTTTTCGTTTTTATTTTGAAATCTCAAAATAAGAAAACGAATGGCCGCGACGCACACGGACCTTTGAAGTAAATGGCACGCATGTGTGGAAGGTTTCTGCTGCGATGCTGTGTGTTTGTGTGTCTGAAACAGAGGTGTAGGTAGCCTCGTCTCCACACACTTGACTTGAAATGTCAGCATTCGTGTCAACACCATGCTCTCATGTCCGTCAGTGCCTCCCCACTTCCCGCTCACAGCCGTCCTGCCCTGCTCCCGGCCCTCTGTGTGGCTGAGGTTGTATTGTTAAGGGGCATTAGAGGGCGTCTTAATTGGTCCTTCCAGGCAGGTAATTAGCTCTGATGGCATGCGCTCCCATGGTGATGCGAACGACGGGGACACGGCCTCGTCCTGCCCCTCACCCCGGTCACCACCACACGAATGAGGGCTGTGTGACCGACGGAGTTGCCACATTCTCCGGTCATTCTTGGGAAAAGACAATGGGTCTGGCTTTTTAAAATAGGCTCCCTCTCAGCAGGGGGACGGAGGAGCCGCGGCAGCTGTCCCATAGTATCAAGCTTTAGTGGTCTGAGCGGCCACACAAACCACACAGCCCAGAGATTTCCTTTTTAACTCCTGTGAGGACACGTTACATCTCATTAGCAGTAAAATCCTTAAAAGAAAATGTCACTAAATCTCTATGCTGCTGTCAAAATGTTCTATAAAATGCAATTAAATACATAGCAGATAAAGGTCAGCTAAAGGTTTGCTGAACACATAGAATGATGACTTTCATTCCACAATGGATGAAACAAAGTGGTAGAAATAAGGCGATATGCAAAGGAGGTTTGTACGGAGCCCCTAAAGGGACATGGGCAAAAAAATTAAAATGTAAAATAAAAATAAAAATTTCTCGTGCGCATGAGAAACTAACTCGTGCTCACAAGTGGGCCATGGCATAGACATATATACGTAGACGCCATGTTGACTGCAGATTGGAGCCGACGTGCCTACACGGCGGCCATCTTGGTACAGTGCCACTCGCCCCTACAGTGCATTACGTCTATAGAGGAATGACATGTCTGCACTATAAATGTGATCATAAATCGCTGGTCCTAAAACGGAGGTGGAGCCTGAATGGAGCTGAGGTGGGCCATGGGCTGTCCTGTGATGACACCCACCTGTCGTTTAAAGAGGCCACAGCCTCAAGATTGAACCTGAAGGCAATTTAAATGGGTGAGTTAAGTAAAAATTCACCATGAATAAGGAAATCAGCAGCACATACCAACACTGTCTTTTGTAGGGTTAGGCTGTTTGTTTCTGCTGTAAAGTTGGATATTGAACATGAGGGTCTATGAGAGCTGACTCAGGTTTGTAACAGCCTCAAGTGGACGTCAGAGGAACTGCAGTTTTTGGTGCTACCATGATGAGCCCCAGAGGTTGGCACTTGATATATCTACATAACTCTAATTTCTGTTCTTTTAAGATTGGAATCCTTTTTAATGCCCATCATGTGAGATGTTGAGGCCTTTGTGTGTTGTTGGTATTGTATGAGCTGTTTGTTTGCTTGTGTGTTGGAAAGCAGAACTCAGTTTTATTGGTTGTATCATCCATCATTCTATTATCTATACACCTCTTAATCCTCTGTAGGGTCGTGGTGGAGCTGGAGTCTATCTCAGCTGACTCGGGTGAAGGCAGGAGACACCCTGGACAGATCACCAGTCTATCACAGGGCTACACATAGAGACAGACAGCAGAATCATCAGTTAACCTCAGCATGTTTTTGGACTGTGGGAGGAAGCCGCCGGTGAAAACCCACGCTGCACAGGAAGAACATGCAAACTCCACACTGAAAGATCCAAGGCGTCCTAACCGGGACGTGAACCGGGGATCTTCTAGCTTTGAGGTGACGCTGCTAACCACCGAGCCACTGTGCAGCCCTACTTGCATCATAATACATGTCATCTTAGAGCACTTTACATAGTCAGGACCTTATAGTAGTTATTATTGTACAGTAAGAATCATACATAAGACTCATATTATTCAGTCCATTAAATTACTGCTTAAACAATGTCTTCCCTCAGTGTGCTACAGGATGTATCAGTGTTTTTCTACACAGCATGTATATTTAGAGAACACTGAGACCCTTACCTGTGTTCATACATACATATTACTCATACTGCATGTCTTTAAGGCTGCAGGATTCTCCCTCAAAGCTGCACATCAGCAGTTTGTACAGCTTCAGAAACTCCCTTCCCCCCAGTGCTTCCTCCACTGTTTGTAGGTAAAGTGTGCTATTGTCTCAGAAAGTAAGCTGCCATTTATCTCTCCTATGAAACATCTACGTCTGCCGCTGTGTATGTATAATTAATACTACATCTGATTAATTTTGCATCCTTTGGTCTTGAGAGGCTTCCAGGATGGATTAATTGAAGAGAACTCTCTTTTTTGTTCTCTGGAAACCTGATCTAACTTTAGCACATGACTTCAACGTCGCTTCCAGCCGAGTTCGACTGAATCCTCGCTGTTCTCCGCCACAATAGCTTCGCTTTGCGTCGGCTGGATGCCATCTCAGGTCTATTTGTATCCATGGAAGACAAACAAGTACCAGGAACTCCAGCGAGCCGAGAGCATTGTGGGTGAGGTGCCTATTCTCTGGTAGAATAATGATGACAAAATAGGAATTCGGGCCTTGTTCGGGGGGACACATCCTGGGGCAAACAACAAGGGAACGTGACAATAATAGCTTTTCCTAAAAATATAAGGGCCTGACAGAGGAGGTTTTCCATTACAATGGCCTTGAGAGTTGGGTGTTGCAGAAGAGGAGGAGGGGGATTTATCTTTATGAGACAAGAGTTCAGCGTAGACTGGATCCATTTGTTTACTAGGCTGCTAGGGGGACAATTACCCACACATTGGGCTGCAATATAGGCTTAATTTTGTGGTGATCTTTAAGCCTAACAGGTTGATATAAAGGTCTGCAAAATTAAGCTGTGGGGAAGCAACCTTAAAAAGCCGCAGCGCAGGTCTTTGCTGATTGGAACTTGGAGAATGCTGACTGATTAAAGTCGGACAAGACATTAAGAGCCATTTTTCTACCTTCTCAATGCCCCTGTCAAGTACAAGTCGTCGCCTCTCTAACATCTTCAACAAAACAAGCCTTCAACACATTTTTTTGGCCACTCAGAGGCAGCCTTCACTGTAGTCACCACCCCTGGAGCGACGTCACTGCCCTCCTGTCAGAGGTTCGCTTGTGTGTTTTGCGTTTACGCCTTCCAAATATCCATTCCAGACATCCCAAATGACCTGCGCAGTGTTAAAAACAGCATTGCATTGCTTTCTGCTTGTCATTCGGTGGGTTTATTTGTGATTTTCTGTCATAATCTTGGCTATTTCAGTGCCACAACCCACATCTTTATCACTTTGTGAGCTGAACATGGCTTATACACTGTAAAAAATGCCCCTCCCAAAACAAGAAAAAAAAAACTTCTTTCAAGGCACTTTTACCTTGAAATAAGTGGAAAAATCTGCCAATAGAACAAGTGAACATTTGCTTGGTCAGATTTCTTGAAATAAGACATGATATTTAGAATATTGAGGTCTTAAAATTAGCAGGGAAAACTTATTTGAAGCTATATTTTAGCAGCATTGTCAAGCTGAGGTGTCTTAGAATAAACCAGACATGCTAAAGAATTAAATAGATTTTAGCTTTAATAAGTTTAATGTCAGCTTCTTAATTTGAGATGTATTCAACTTATTTTAGTTGTATTATCGTGGCTCTTCTCTAGATTTAAGACCATCTTGTACTTGAAATCAGATCACACAGATTAATTGAAGCATTCTGAGATATAATGTCTTCTCACAGTTGGCTAGAAATCCTAATATTTAGTGGTGTTTGACAGCATTTGAAGGTGTTGTGTTTTAGGTGAAGCCAGCTACGCCCAAAAGGAGGTGTTTTAACTCAAAAGCAGACATTTGCTTTGTTTTTTTTCCCACATTTTCCACATGCAGCTGTTTTCTGATATGAATTGGTGATTTTCTAATAAAATGCATTTACTTTATTTCTTAAATCCAGATTATTTATCTCATACAAACAACAGCTCAGCTTGAAACATGTATGAAATGAAATGAACCTTGTTTCTGGTAAAATACAACTAAAACAAGATCATTTCAAGATTGTTTGACTTAACAAGATATTTAAGATGCGTTGTCTTAAACACGTCCCTCCATCTGCTGAAATGTTACCTGTAAAGTGAATTTATCTTAAATCAAGTGGGTTGAGACAATTTGACTAAAAATAAGACGAATAAACTTAGTAAGATGTTGAGTTTTTGCAGTGTAGTTTCCTGTCTATCCATTCAGCATTCACAGTGCAGCCTTAGCATTCACTTGGAGCCATGTTTCTGGCTGCTTTGCTAATTTTAAGTCCAGTATTCACTCTTGTTTTGTTTTCCTCCAACAGAAAAGGAAGATACTTGTTTCTATAGGACCTAAATGCTCCACTGTGTTGACCAGATGGTTGCTAACTTTGTCGTTTTATTGTTTGGTGCTGAACAAAGCGAGGGCCAGTGGTGGCCTAGTGGCTTGTGAAGCGTACTTGTAACCGGTGGGTTGTCGGTTCGCGTCCCTAGTCTGGCAAGAGGCTGAGTCACCACCAGTAAAGTATAGATATTAAATCAGATTAACTGTATTCTTCAAAGCTTTCCTCCTGAAAACAGCCGCTGCTGGAAACAAAAGTGCGGAGAGCCGTCAAACTGTAGGCCTTAAGTCTAAAATCAGTTGAATCAATTATTAATACAAACCAGCAATTAGTTCAGTTGTCTGTCTAACATTCAGCTCTTAAGTTCTACTAGTTTGAACATATTTAACGTGTCATAATGATGAAACCGTACCCCTGACCAGTTATCACGGACCTTCATAACCTGAGTCCCGTCACCGTCGCATCCTTCTGTCCTCACCGTGGATCCTCCATCAACCCCTCAAACACCTCAGCCACACAAAGTGCATATTTCTGCGCTGTGCTATCGAGTGCCCTTTTGACACGCGGCGCTATTTTGAAATCCCAGCTCGCGTGGGAGGATTTAGGAGCGTCTCCCGGACAAGGCCAGTGGCGGCTGAACGTCCAGACTGCTGGACGGGTGGATACCGGCCATCTTGACCCACACCCTGAGCCCGCTAACAGAGGCGCAGCAGCCACCTTGGCTAAGTGCATTCCCTGAGGCTCTGGCCCAAATCCCTGCTTGACCCTGACTGATAAACTATGCTATGGATAGACCACAGGAGAGTTTTACCTTTGAAATACGGGTTAAAGGTTTGAGAACAACAAACTGTTCTTGGGGCTACTATGGCTCCTACTGAGGGTCAAAGGTTTTGTTTTTTCTCTGTGTCAGTACTTCACTCAAACCATACTTCAAAATAAGATCAGTCATCAATAATGTTGCAATAGACTTGACTTGAACTACAAGTTAGGCTGGTATTGTTAATCTAAATTGATGCATCAAACTGTGGTGAAACTGTTGCAGAAGTTCTAACTGATTTAAGACAAAGCAGCCCAGAGCAGGGTGAACCACATGGACAGACAGGAAAAGAGGGTTTGGTGGCTTCAGGAGGCTCCAGGTTTTGGCGTTGCGGTAAGTCCAGGGAAGCCTGGCCTGCATCAGCCGCCTGCAGACAGTAATTGGTCGTGACTGCGAGGGCCCTGCACACCCGCATGCTCTTGGTAGAATGGGATTAACACGCTGTGGGTGCCCCAGGATTCAACGGAGGGGCTGATAAGACTTCTGGTAGCCTCTTTATGGGTGAAGCTCAAGTGAGGCCTAGTAGAGGAGGCAGAGTTACGAGGTGGCGTTAAGTTCGCCCCTGTGGGAAAAAAACACAGCAGGTTTATTATTTCTTCCGGTGACTATGATCCACTGGGAGAAGTTCAGGTGCAGGAATGAGTCAGCCAGTCAGTAACGTACTGTAAATATTGCTCCTTTTTAAACCCTAACCCTGTAAATTAAGCGTCCATTATGAATTAAAGTAGTGGTGGAAAGCAACAAAGTGCAATAAGTCAAGTACAAACGGGGGCGCAGCTAATTTCAAACCACTGATTTAAACCACGGGTATCTAAGTAGGCTAAAAGGAGCTCCATCTAAATCAACAACAGCAACGAAGAGTGGCTACTAATCTACCAATATCATTTATAATAATAGACCAGTCATGCCTAGGGTTAGGGTTAGGGTTGGGGTTAGTGCAGGGTTAGGGTGCCTTCAGTACATTCTGGGTACTTGGATTTACCATTTGCATCATATGAATGTATCAGTGGGAGCATGTAAAATGATCCTTACCACCTGGAATGGTAAATGGTCTGCACTTATATAGCGCTTTTTTCTACCTTAGTGGTATCCAAAGCGCTTTACAATGTGTTTCTCGTTCACCCATTCACACTCCAATGGAGACAGAGCTGCCATGCAAGGTGCTAATCTACCATTGGGAGCAACTTCAGGTTCTTGCCCAAGGACACTTCGGCATGCGGAGGGGCCGGGGATCGAACCGCCAACCTTGCGTTCAGAGGACAACCCGCTCTACCGCCCGAGCCACAGCCACCCACACACCAAGCTCCTTCACTCCTGTTTAAAGGAGTGTTTGATCAACGCGTACCTTCCTTTCCATCCTCTACTTCTTGTATATCCCAGAAAGAAGTGTCCTTAAGAATGAAAGCATCATTCTTCTTTTTTTGGAAGCCCTTCCAATATTTTGCATGTCTGTGATTTCCTCATAATTTCCATGAAGTTATTTGAGACAAACTATGTAAGCTGCACCCGATGGGACATCTATATAAAGGGTTAATGCAGTACATGTGGTGAGCAATCTCTTCTATAATAAATGATAAATAAATCCTTAACTAATATAGGCAATTAAAAAAAGAATATTGACTATTGGTTGCAGTTACATGGGTGACCATAGATTAGTCCACAAAAGTCAGGCGACACCAAATACTTGTTATAACAATTGTCTGTGTCCAATTTTGCATCTCTGAGTCTTATTCTAACTTCCTCTCCTTTTCCATCTGCACATGCTTCTTTGTGTTCATTCTTCTGAGCGTGGCAGCCAACCAGAGGAGGGTGATTCTGCACAATGCTTTACCTCAGCAGTCCCTCCCGTCTTATCGTGCCCTGCAGCTTGGCCGGATCGGGCAGTATAAATTGTACTTGCCCAGCAGAGAGACGCCGGTTCCTCTTTTGGGTCTGCACATTGTTTCGTCTAGGCCCGTATTTATTTAGATGTAAATCAGCTCGCGAAAGTGTTGCGTCCTGTCCTTGTGTAGTGGGCGGCGGACTGGTCCTCGTCTGCTGGAGGAAGTCAGCCCCATCGAGATTGGAGCTCTGCGGATTGTTTTCCATTATAGCCTGTTATTGATGTGAGAGGGTGACATCATGCAGCCTCGCCCTTCAAGGCAGGCTTGGTGAGAAAGAGCTTCCACACCCATCTCTCATTCATTACTCAGCGCAGCGAGGAGGCCCAACTTCTCTGAGTGTTTCGTCTAATAGGAAGCCTTATTGGGGATTTGAAGGTGCACCCCAAAGGGTCACTCCAATAGGCAAACTAAAGGGTCTTAATGCAGCGACAGACAATCTAATCCAGTGGTTCTCAACTGGTCCAGCCTCAGGACCCACTATGTCTCTATTTATATCAGTCGCGACCCAAATTGTTGAAGTTTGCTGTTCCTGTTAACAAATTAAGGTTTATTTGGGTGGAGTCACAACGAATTTTGATACAATTTAGGAAAATTTTGGCTTATTTTTTTACTCATTTTTGGTATATTTGGACGTTTTTACTAAGTTTTTGGGTCTATTTTGGCCCATTTTGACAGATTTGGAAGATATTTTGGTTCATTTTAGGCACGTTTTTAGCATAATTTCTCCAATAAGCTGACAGAGCCAAATCAAGAGGTTAATACTACAACTACTGGTGTCACCACCACTAAATATCCTGCTATTGAAAGCAAACTGTGTCATAAGAAATACATCCTTTAAAATAAAAGACTTTATACCACTACTTTTTTGGAGGGAGCATGCTTCTGCGACCCTCTCAAAATGGCTTCACGACCCACTTTTGGGTCCCGACCCACCAGTTGAGAACCACTGATGTAATCACTATTTTTTATCGTAAGTTATTACATCTAAGTTGTCAAGGAACAGTTTCAAATTCTGGAAGATCAGCTTGAATCAGAGGCGGAGCTAAAAGTCTGGCCACCACATACAATAGTGAAGCCTGTCATAATCCTATACACATGCTCATAGAACTGGAGTTACGTCCAGTGACTACTATTTTTCTGGCTGGACTTTTTGGTAGAAATTGTTTCTACCGTGGGCTGCATGGTGTCTTAGTGGTTAGCACCGTCACCTCACAGCTAGAAGATCCCCGGTTTGCGTCCCGGTTAGGACGCCTGGGATCTTTCTGTGTGGAGTTTGCATGTTCTCCCTGTGCAGCGTGGGTTTTCTCCAGCTTCCTCCCACAGTCCAAAAACATGCTGAGGTTAATTGATGATTCTAAATTGTCTGTAGGTGTGAATGAGAGTGTGCTTGGTTGTCTGTCTCTATGTGTAGCCCTGTGATAGACTGTTGACCTGTCCAGGGTGTCCCCTGCCTTTGCCTGAGTCGGCTGGGATAGACTCCAACCCCCCGCGACCCTACAGAGGATTAAGAGGTGTATAGATGATGGATGGATGGATGTTTCTCCCATACAGATGCACTTCAGCAGCACAACCAGCCCACAACCCTCAACCACATACAGCAAAGTAGTGATGAAGAGCCAGAAAATGTTTACACCAAATTTGTAGCAGTTCAGAGAGTTCATGTAAAAAAAAAGTGGATAGACAGCAAATAAATAAACATTTTTTTACATGTAGAATGAAGAATGTGAATTTAGTGAAGCTTTTACACAGATCCTTAAAGACTGCACCGCTAAAACCTACTTTGAAGATATTTGGAGGCTTTGGAAACTGATGCAAACTGCTGAACAATGACTGACTCAGAACCTGCAGCCAAATGAAAGACACTAAAGTCTGGATGGTCAAAGTGTGACGTCTTAACAGTGCAGACGTCCTGAGCAGAACAAGGGCATTAGAGTCTTATGTGTACTTTGATTCAGGATGTTTTTAAGAATTGAGATTTAATTAAAAAGCCACTATATATGAGTTCTCATGTACTTCTGCATGGTGGCCTTCCCTTTTTATGCAAATGATATGAGTGATCAAAAGGCAGTGATTTGCGGCATCGTGCCACCCCAATGTGAGCGATGGTTTCAGTCTGGCTAACGCTAGAATAATGGTAACAAAATTCAGTGACCAGCAGAAAGTTCATCAATTAGCACCTTGGCTAATTTGGTCGGTACAAAAACTTAACTGCAAAAGCATTATGTTGGAGTTTCACATGGCTGTTTTTACAGTCCTGAATGAGATGTATACACCAGTCAGCCACAACATTAAAACCACTGACAGGTGAAGTGAATAACATGGATCATATTGGTTCTATGTGGTGTTCTGATGGAAAACCTTGATCAGACTTAGACACCCAAATAAACGTTGTCCCACAACAAACACACTCCCTCATGCTAATGGAAACCCCAAATGTCACTGGATGAAAATGCACCCCACCACATGGAAACAACACCAACCAATCAGGAACATGTGGAGGAACATGACAATGGTCCAACATGTTGATGTGACCTCCAGACTTCCTACACCCCATTCTGATCAAGCATCAACAGGATGCAGTGGAACCAGTTGGATTGACAGAGGCCCCACTGCACAAGCCAGAGCACCCAAAGGATCCAGTGGTTCCAGACCCCATAGGACACCCAGAGAGGTCCTCTGGTCCATGCCCAATGGTTGAGAGCATCACAGCACAACACAATATGAGGCGGGTGGTTATGATGTTATGCCTCATCGGTGTTTACGGGCACTGTAAAGTAAAGTGAAGATGCTTTGGAATCTAATGCCATTAATGATTTTTTATTCATCAATTAGTAGCAAACAGTGCAATTAAAAAGTAACAAGATGATAAAAAAAAAACAGAATCCAAGCAATCAGAAATCCAAGAACGCACAAAAAACAAACCAATTAAGTGCATAAAGCACAAGGAGCAAATCAGGTAGGTGACAGACGAAGCACTGAAGCAAGAAAAAAGCCAAATACACAGACCAGACGCACACAAGGAGAATCAGACAGGTAGCAGCAGGTGAACATCAGGGTAGCAAACAGGAAGTCAAACAGGACTATTTATACACAGAGAACTAACTGGAGAAGATGCAGGAAAACCAATCACGGTCCCTTGTGTGATGCATAAGAATCTAAACATCTAATATACTGAGACTGTGACGACCATCTAAATGCTCCACAAGAAGTTTGCAAATGAAAATGTGATTTAAAAAAGTGTAGCAGTTCATGTGTTTAGCAGTACGAGTAGTAAAACAGGCCTAAACCTCACATATGCTAAGTTGAGACACACAACTGTACTTTCTATTATAAACTATGTACAAATACCCAAAATATATACTTAGAAAATGTTTGTGAATGAAGTAAAGGGTACAGATGAGAGCTTTTTGCACAACATACTGAATAATGTGAATAATGTCACCTTTATTTGACCTGTGACTGCTGAACTAATCACTGCACTCATGTGTAAACACCAAAACACAATGGTGGGACGCAGCATCATCCCATTGTTTGTGTGTTTACTTCTTGGCTGTCATCAGTGTGAGCATACAGGTACATTGTGTGCACTTCTGGCTTCCTCTGCTTTATAAGGATGCTTTGGTCGCAGCGAGCGGCGAGGATTTACGGACTCAGAGGTGTTTGAATCGAGAGGCCAACTGCCATCTCTTCTCTTGCACAGCCTCTCATGACCTGGAAGTGGTTTAGCTTCATCTAGTCTACCTCCTGTCCCCTTAATGAAGCTTGTTACTGATCAAAGGTTAATGAAAGGTTCAGACTTGTCTGTGTGGGTTTAATCCAGGTGGTCTAGTTTTATCCTTCTATCAATAGAGTTGCAGGTGACTCTAAGGTGTCAATTGCTGGCTGTGTAGGTTGTCAGGTCAGTTATAGTCAATATAGAGTTCAGACCCTGGTGACCCTGCAGACGATGAGCAGGTCAAGTTTTATTTTTATAAGTAACAAGGCCTCTGGGGGCTTTACAGTGCAGCATACAATACCGTCCATCCTCAGCCTCTTGATTGCAGTAAGAAAAAAATCCCTTAAAAAACAAAAAAAAGGAAGTAAGTGTATGTATAGCGAATGAATGGACGTGAAACTGTACGCGGTGCGGTAATAGTTAGTGGATAAATCCAGCAAAGTTGGATGAATGTTAATATATCGCTGCATGTGAACCAACATTTTCCATTTTGTTTAAATCTGAAGTCATTGTGGTCGAGAATGAGTCGACAGTTTGGCCTAGTTTTTATTTTTATTTCAAAACAGTCACTCATTAGGTGTGAAGAAAATGGTGTAAATGGACTTATAGACATAGAAATGTGCTTTTACGCTGTACATACACTAAGAATATCTGCATTATTTGACAAAAATTTCTTTAAATATAAATTTATTTTACTTCACTTAAAATAAGTTTTTTTTAATTTACTTTATTTGAGCATAGTATTAAAACAAGGTTGCTAAGAGGAAAACAAAACAAAACAGTACTCAAAAGGAGTCGGTAGAAGTTCCATTAACTTATATAAGCCTAAACCTCATCTCTTTGTAAACATAGCAAACATCATATTACTGAGGACATACATGCACAGCCCATCCATACAATACATGAATAATCGTATCCAAGTATTTATCAATCTGCATGGTCGCACAAATAAAAGAAAATGTACATGTTTATCATTTATGGTTGTACAAGTAAAAAGAAAAATACACCATATTTATCGTTTATGGGAGTAAATCAAAAGAAATACTCTGTGTTATCGTTTATATATAAGATGAACCAGCATCCAGTTGCCATAAAAAATAAAGGTTAAACAAATATACATACATATACATGAATAAATCAAATAAAGCCAATGGAACACTGTTGTGTATTATATAAGCTGCACTCAGCGTTATACTTTCAGCAGAACGCTGAGTGAAGACCAGTGGAACATCCACAGGCTTGTGTTCTGACAATGAGTCCACTCTGCCTCCACCTCAGAAACACTTCAGGGCATGTTAGCTTAGCTGCAGCTTCGCCAACATGTTTGTCTTAACTGTAGACAACAGGCTGAATATTAGCTAATGGGCTTCCACAGGGCTCCATCCTGGGTCCTCTTTGGGTGGCAACATCAGGAAACACAGGGCCGATTATTTACTGTTGTGCCTGTCAGACTAAACTGAGGGTTTGGTCTGTGTTAAACGGTGCCAGTGTTTAGTGCAGAGTCCAGTTTAAAGCTCAGAGAGGAGCAAACGGATGGACTGAAGGAAGAAACTCTTCTTCATCCTCTCAGTGGAAGTCCTTAGGCAACGATAGCCTGACGGCAGCAGGGAGAACAGAGAGTTTCCAGGATGGCTACGCTGCTTCAGGATCTTCACAGGCCTTGACCTATATCGGTACTGTATTGGGTGTAGATGTCCTGGGTGGATCTGACAGTCCGCTCAGCTGAACCGACCACCCTTTAGAGGGCCTATAAGTCCTGCTTGGTCCAGCTGCTCATCCAGGTGGAGACGCTCCCGCCCAGGATGCTCTCAGTGGTGCAGGTGTAGAAGATAGATAGTGAGATATTTAAAACTGTCCACGCTTTCCACCTCAGATCCACTGTTGCAGAGTGGATGGAAGACCCTCTGCTGTTTGCTGCTGAAATCCACAATCAGTTCCTTAGTTTTGCTGACGTTCAGCAGGAGACTATTCTCCTGGCACCAGTTCTCCAGGTGGATGATCTCCGTCCTTTAGGCCTGCTAGTCGTTGTGGGAGATGAGCCCCAAACCTGATGATGATGTTACTGTCTGATGTGGATGTGCAGTTACAGTTGAGACCCTTCAGTGTTAAAATACAAAGCATTCAAACTCTACAAAACATGATACAAAATACAACTTTAGATGACCGTAATAAATATTAATGCTAAGACCCTACAGTGTTAATGAACATGAAGCTAAATAATTTAAATTTTAAGGCTAAGACCTTTCAATACTATTAATTATGGAGATCAACCTGACTAATACAGAACTAAAGTTACAAACCTGTAAGCATATCCATGAAAACCCAACAAATCCAACGCTTCAATGGATTCCCTATGAGGAAGCCAATTGTATGTTATTTTTATTTATTTATTTTAACATATATTTATTATTCTAGTTGGCTTTGTATATAACTGCAGTGTTGGCCTGGATGTATCATGTCATTAAGGTTATTATTAATTCGCTGTTTCATCGTTCCACAAATGATCCATCCATCCTCACAGCGGAGCCTCATGTCCTCTCCCGGCTTCCGTAGACATTCCTTCACTGTCAGTTAGTGTGCGGTGACAGACAAGCATCGGTGACCCTCAATCCAAGCTCCAAGTCTGAACTATGGAAGAGATTAATAACATTGAAGTCGTTCCGTGCACAGAGTCCGACTACCTGAAACCGTTCAGGGTCCACTACAACCAGGTGAGTGATTTCCGTGTGATAACGGCTGGTGGAGGCTGCTGGATGCTGTAGGCTAGCCCAACCCCCCCATTCATTTTGCAGCTAGCATGCTAGCATAACATGAAGCTGACCTTAAACACAGACCCTGACTACAACAAATGGCGTTGTTTTAACAGCAGGGTCAAAAATATAATGCGTCTGGTTCATTTTCACACACGCTGGGTCTGCAGTTGTGTTTTACGTGAACCCGAGACAGCCAAGCTCACAGGCGGCTAGGAGCTAGCATGCTAACGGTAACTCGCTGCAGAGGTTTTTTGTGGTTGAGCATCACGTTAACGGCAGCACATGCTTTACATTAGTGTCAGGAGGTATGGATGGAAGACAGGGCTCGGCATTGAGGGAGGAGAGGGTGTTTGTTTACTGTGAGAAGTGAAAAGACAGGTGAGACTTGTTGCTCTCTGCAGCTGGAGGTCCAAGGTCCTGACAGTTGAGGGTTACACTGAACTGAATTGCTCATTTGTGTGGTGAACATTGTAGAGTTGTGCCTGTTAAATTCTGTGTGGATTTAAACAGCTTTGCATGTGTGTTTTTATCAAGATGCAATGAAAATACAGGGCTTGGACAGAGCATAAACACTGCAAGGAAATGCACATACAGCTCAGGACAGCATCATCCCTCACATGAATGTCAGATTATTTATTAAGTCTTCGGTTGTCATGTAACCTCCTTTCTTTTGGTTATTATATAGTTGGTAGACTTTGTTTTGCCTTTCGCCAACATCACACTGACAATAGTGTGAGGGAGTGGTTTGCATATTGTTGCTGAATATGCAAAAAATATGTAAAGAGCTCTTCAGGCTTGTGTTTTGAACTTTTCACATTCATTACAAACCGAAAGGTCGGGGTCAGTATCGGGCGGCTGTGGCTCAGGTGGTAGAACAGGTTGTCCACTGATTGCAAGGTTGGCGGTTCGATCCCCGGCCCCTCCGCATGCCGAAGTGTCCTTGGGCAAGACGCTGAACCTGAAGTTGCTCCCAGTGGCAGGCAGGCACCTTGCATGTCACCATTGGTGTGTGAATGGGTGAATGAGAAACACGTTGTAAAGCGCTTTGAGTACCACTAAGGTAGGAAAAGGTGCTATATAAGTGCAGACCATTTCCCATTTTGAAACCCACCACTGATAAAGTAGTCCAGGTTTTGGCAGAACATTATCAGGAGCTGAGGTTTAGTTTGTGTTTCCTCTGAGTTGACTAAAACCTGCAGCATCAAACAGCAGCAGGATCCATGGAAGTGCCCCCAAAACGAGAGAATTTGCGCATTTTTATTAATTACTAATAATTGGAAGTTCTCCTGACATGGAGACAGGATCGATCTGGATCTAACGGCAAGTCACACTGCGTTCTTTTCCCCAAGTCAGTCAGGTGAGATGTCGATCGTGACGATTGTGATGCGACGGATCTCAATCGACTATGATTTTTGTTGTCAGTGTCATGAAATTCACCAGTTCTGCTGTCAGTGACGTTCATTTAGTGCCGCAGTCTCCCATTTTCTTAATAAATACGACACAAAAGTGTTCATGCAGCGGGAAAAAAGCGATTGCTCAAGGATCGGCACATGTATGTAGATGTGTTGTAACTGTTCTGTGCATGTTGTATATTATAGATGTGTACAGTTTTGATCTGTGTATGTTTATTTACATGTTGGTAGGATTAATCTTGCATGTATAGACAAATTTGTAGTTTCTCACCGTATTTATCACCTAATTAGAAATCAATGTAGACATGACAAAGAGTCCGTATTGTTGTTTTTTTATTCCCTTCCCTCGATCGATTCCTTGGTTAAAACCTCCTGTCAGTGTCTAACAATCAAGCCTGAGACCGACTTCCTTAAATCAAGCGTCTCTCCTCGCATTTACATTTGAAGCACTTCTTATGTAACGTCGGTCGTCCTGCGAGGCCTGCTTTGGCATTATATTTAGTCGTCCCGGGATATAGGTGTTTTGTGGAGAGCTTGTGGGTGCAAGTATAGGCGCCATCCATCCATCCACTTATTCATCCGTCCATTTTTAGCTTCTTATCCAGGTCATTGTGGCAAACAGGGCAGGCCGAGTGGATCTTCTGTGACTGTAATTTCGTCATCTATCTAAGGTGTTTAGAGGCTGTCAGTTTCACGTTTTTTGCAGTAAATACACAATCTGCGTCTTGATAGTAGTAAGGTAGGAAGTTATAACCCCAAAGCGTCACCTCGGACTAACTTTGGCTGATTTGTTTGTTTCGCTTTTGCAAATGTGTCATTAAAAAATGTAGTATCATAATAGTCCTCCCACGAGAAGAAAGCAAAGTGTGATGACTGTGTGTCCTGACAGTCTCCAGCAAAGTGAGAAACGCTTCCTTCCCCAAACATAGGCTGCATTCCAGGATGACTTTATTTTTAGGTTTCAAAATATTTGTGCGGTTTCTCTCTTCCGAGGCTATAGAAACAGCTTCTGTTGTGTAAAATCTGATGGTGACTGTGATGCAGAGGAAGTACTGTGGTCCAACTCGCTCAGAATTGACTGTATTACTTGCACTGTAGATGATAAGAAGATGGTATATGACTTAATCTTACTGATGATGTCTACTGCGTGTCATTGGCACATGCAAAAAAGGCAGTTTTGTCCATTTTGGTAAGTGAGCAGTCGATGTTACAGGTAAAAGAGGCCTTTAAGTTGTTGTTGCTGCGGCAAAACATAAAGAAAGTAAAACCGACTGTGACTCAGAGGTGCTCTTTTGTAGTGTAGCTTTGAATGTAATCAGAAAACTCAAGTGCTCATGTTAAGGGGAGCTCAGTTAGGAGTTTGTCCCATTTGGGGTTCACACCTGTGACAGCAGAGGGGGGAGGTTAAGCTTGTCAAGAGAACGGCGGAACGGCTAAAGACAGCAGATGGACAACAAAAGAGATGATGGTGGACTCTCCCTCTCTCTCTGTCCCGTCCTTCCCTTTCATCCTTGTCATCTCTCCTTTGCAGCCCAGGAGGGGCTGCTCAGGGACTCCCCACAAAGGGGTTTTTCAATCACGCTGAGGGAGCATCTCTTCCACAATCCTTTTATGCTCATCTGTACATCTGCAGCTTAGCCACTGGTCGCTAACCGAAATCTACTTACACTCGCGGAAACACACTCTAAAAGTAGATAATGTCATGCGCTAGAGGTTCCCTGCATCATTAGTGTTTACTGGTGTTTTGTCTCATCTCTCCCGCCTCCCTCTACAAAGCAGGTGATTGTCCCCTCGTTGACTCTGGGAAGCCCCTCTTACCTCTGTTGCTTTGCACTGACAGAATCACGAGTTGCTACTTAGAGCAGGATGATTACCTTCCATTTATTCATTCTGATGATTTGAATTATTCATCTTACCTTGTGTACCTTTCAGCTAGTGGCCCCTCACTCCTTCAACTAATGTGGGATCTGTTGTGGTCTTAAAACAGTCATTTTCTCACTGTTTATCGGCTTGAACTTGAGTCACGGCAGTTGAATGATTTGTACGAATACATGTGTGTTCTGTAAGAGGAACAGAGGATTGAATGCATGTGGTTTAGGACACATGATGTGTTGATGATGTGTTAAATTTAAATGAAAGGCCTCTTATTTCACAAAAGTCAGTTTGAATGAAATGATTGAAAGGAAGAAATGACAATATGAGTAGTTGAATTTCTTCATTTTGAGCAGGTTGAAGTGAAGAATGACACTGAGACACAGTACATCATGTTACATACATTCATTTGAGATAGAGCCCAAATGATCCTGGATTTGTGAGGCAGATAAAACTTTTAGGGAGTAAACAATTCTAAAACTGCAGATTATATACAGCGATCAGGCATAACATTATGACCACCTGCCTAATGTTGTGTTGTGTTGTGTTGTGATGCTCTCAACCATTGGGCATGGACCAGAGGACCTCTCAGGGTGTCCTATGGGGTCTGGAACCAGGACGTTGGCACTGGATCCTTTGGGTACTCTGGCTTGTCCAGTGGGGCCTCTGTCAATCCAACTGGTTCCACTGCATCCTGTTGATGCTTGATCAGAATGGGCTGTAGGAAGTCTGGAGGTCAGATCAACATGTTGGACCATTGTCATGTTCCTCCACATGTTCCTGATTGGTTGATGTTGTTGCCATGTGGTGGGGGGCATTTTCATCCAGTGACATTTGGGATTTCCATTTGCATGAGGGAGTGCGTTTGTTGTGGGACGATGTTTATTTGGGTGTCTAAGTCTGATCAAGGTTTCTCCATCAGAACACCACATAGTACCAATATGATCCATGTTATTCACTTCAGCTGCCAGTGAGATTTACAGTGAGGTGCAGCGAGACCGTTATGTAGAATGGGCTGGCTGAGCGAGACGAGTTTGTTAGCGAAACTTTAAAGTTCTCAATGTTGAAAACTGGGTTTGGCTTCGTTAAGCAGAATCGGGACAACACAGTTTATGATTACAGACGTGGAGACTTGTGAAAACTGCCTGTAGCAGTTAGCCAGAGCTCAAATGAAAATGTTCAGACGGCTTGTTTTGAGATAATCCGTGTACAATTTCATACAACACAGAAAAATGGGGATTTTTTGCATTTGAAAGGCAAAAATGTGTCAAATATCGTAGCTTGCTAAAACACCTTAACTAAGATGGTGAAGTGTATGCAGCATAAGCACTTTAGCGTCGTCCATAATAACAGACTCATTCAGATGCTAACATGGCCGTAGATGACTTCAACAATTAATTGATTTGTTTATAAGTGCTTAAACTGGCCTGATTTGATTTGAGGTTGGGTGTCCCTAGAGGACACGTGCACTCAGCGTGTACTTAAAGAGTGCGTCCTTGAGAGCGGACCCACTCACCAGGCTCTTTCAATGCTGCCCATGCTGTGTCTTTTACTGCTAGTGATCAGTGAGTTCATGCAGGTGCGGATGCTTTTGCCATTGTCATTTTAAATTCAGTGCTGACCATTAGTTCAGTGGCTGTAATGTGTGTGCGATAGCCCTGCTTCCTTTGTTAGGGCTGGTGGGAAGAGGAGACTGAAGCTAAACCAGGGGGGGAAAAAAAAGAAACTGGGGAGCACATGTTGAGATTCAAAGAGTGCTATTGTATTTGAGGATGGTAGTTGATTTTTTTTTTTCTTCCTGCTGCAGCTGCCAGCTTTATAGTGTAGTCAGCACAGGAGGTGTGTGTGTGTGATGGTTATTAGACTTTAAGCACCTAAAAGATCAAGACCATACATCCCTCCCTACAATAGCCATTCACACAGGGGCCTGTCATTTCTGATGCCCAAAGCCAGAGGGACCACATTAATTTCAAGGTCCTGTGTTGCCTGCTTCTGCTTCCCTTCCTCTCTCTCTCTCTTTCTCTTTCTGCCTCTAATGTGCCTGTGTCTCTCTGTCTCTCCCCGTGGGCTAATCTCTCTGTCGTAATCCATGTCGGCCATGATTCTCCATCTCCCCTGGGCCATTCAAGCTGTCCCCGCCCCCCCTCTCTCAGCAAGTGGCCCGAGTAATGAGGGGAACCCCACCATCTGTGAGTGGTGACACGATGCTGGAGAGGATGTGTGTGTGTGGCGACGCGTTCGGTCGTTTTACCTCATACAGTATGTGGTAGAGACATGTGCCATCTTTGTGGTGTTTTAACATGAATCACAGCCAGATTCATTTGATATTTTGAATTGATCGCCGTAGATAAACTGGGCCACAATCAAAATGGTCGCCAGTGATCGTCCTGGTGTTGCCGACGATATTGAGACGGTTGCAGGTTCTTGTCAGGAAGAGGTGTTTTTGGCTCCGTTTCCCCTCCCTAGAAGGACTCCTGATGATGTTGCTTTTCTAAATAAAAAAAGACTTTGTTGTGAGTTATTTTTACCGTCGGTGTTTCGTAACTTCGAGCATCTGTTTTGGCCTTTGAGTTCTCTGTTTAGTGCAGGTCCAGGTCCCATTTAAAAACAGCACATCCTTCCAGTTTGTGCTGCAGTGCTTTTACTCTGTGCAAACATGATAATGCAGATTATTCTCTCACTTTAGAGCTTCCATCTCTGATATAGATGGTTTTTTTGCATGCTGAGAAATGATGCCTTTCCAAAAGCATTCTGGGCAGTAAAACAATTGCAACATGTCCTGATAAACAATTGATCAGTAGGAATAAGAAAACAGTTTGAAGGAATGTTCAATAGCTTAACGGAAATGCTCTTAATGCAAACCACCATGAAAGCAGATAACGACAAAAGTAAAGGTTGGTTACGTGAATAAACCCCTTCACTGGCCCATCACACCTTGATAATGGAGGCCCTTCACCATCCGACGCTCTCAGTGTACAGTAAGCGTGCAACCTAATGTTGAACCGTCAGTTTGACGTATAGTAAGGACTGAGCCAAATAAATAGATCTAAGTGCTTCACAGCCGTAGTGTTTATCTTTCTTATAATTTACAATACCCTACAATTTACCTGTTCGTGGTTCAGTGACAGGAAAAACACTCCACATGATTCAGTAAGGATTTTTTACAAAGCAGCGAGCCACGAGACGTACATCCCTGCCTCAGTCACGACAAATGATTTATCACGGACGCCTTCACACTAGTTTTGCTTTCTCTGAGGAAAAGTGAAAGGGGCGCGGCTGGCTTGGCCTCATTTAGGACTGATGGCGTGTAAGACATCTACACAGTTTGTTGACATGACAGGACTCGGTGAGAGGATTTACGCCAGCAGACTGTCTGCAGCGCGGCAAGAACATCCATCATAACATGATGCCAGTGCTTTACTAACAGGCTGAAAGGGAGAGCGTTCAGAACTCGTAGCACTGCTGCTCTGAAGGCATTTCTTATACCCTGGTGGGTTTATATTTCATGCATTTAACTGAATGTATCTTTCTATCTATTTAGCTGGTAGCAACATCAGAAATTACAGTAAAACATATGATTTTTTTTCAGGGCTGCAGTTTTGTAATAATTAAATGTAGTTTATAAAATCACAGTATTTGTTTCTTTTCAAATGCCCCAAATCCAAAAGCCTTCATTTTGCAGAGACATTAAATAAATTATAACATGCTGTTTCAGAAGCTGCAACCAGCAAACACTCATTGTCATTGAATGGCATCCTGGATTGGTCATTGCTTCCATGTACATTTTTGTGTTGGTTTTAGTGACGAATAAGGAGTGTCTCATTTGGCGCAACAATTACTTTCATTATTGATTAATCTGTCATTACCGCCGCCAAGGAGGTTATGTGATAGCCGACGTTGGTTTGTTTCTTTGTTGGTTTGTTTCTTTGTTTGTGTTCAAATAACTCGAAAAGTAATGGATGGATGAAATTTTCAGGAAATGTGTGAAATGGGACAAAGAAGAAATTATGACATTTTGGGACTGATCCGGATCACCGTCTGGATCCAGGAACTTTTTTAATGTAAGTGTAACCGGGTGGACAATTAAATGCGGTTTACTCTAAAAGCCACCAGGGGGCACTCTTGCTTTTGGGGTGACCCCCTTTGACCACATGACATCTTGGGGCTCCACTCAACAGACAGCGACAATGACGGAGTTCTCTTTCCTTCCTGAGCGACATACGCGCGGTTGGGCCGGCATTCTTATCTCCGGTTGTCTAAGAAGCTGGGAGGCTGTTAGGAGCTGCCGCTCTAGAGGCCGCGCCTGTTCATTAGGTCGGATGGGGTGAAGGCTGCATTGTCGGTAGGAAATTTGAACTGTCTGTAATTACATTTGTATCTGTAACGTTCCATACAAAATATGTGAACTGGGAGATTGTGTTGGGGGTGGACTGAAGCTCCTTGGTGGAGGTATGAGCTCTCTGAGGGCTTTTCTAGTTATTTAATGCACTTAACTGATTAATAGTTTTATACACTGAGTATTAGAAAATTGTGAAAAAGTCTGTGTTAATTCCCCACAAGCCAAAGAAATGTTGTCAGATTAATTGTTTTATTGGCCAACAACTGAAAACCCAAAGACATGGAGTGTGTGGTCATATATGAGGCAAATAAGCAATAAATCATGACATGGAAAAAGCTGGAAATAGTGAATGTTGGCATTTTTTGCTTGATAAATGATCAAAATAGTTGCGGATTCATTTTCTGTCTATCAGTTATTTGTTAAATTGCTGCACGTCTAACCCATCCATGTGTGGTAACATTGCATATACAAAACCTTACCTGAGCCTCATGTTGTAGCTTCTGCAGCAGGTAAAGGTGACGGCAAACAAAAACCATAAGTGAATGTAGACACACGTTTCACGCTCTCATTTCACACCACAACAGAACAGTTAATGTTGCATGAAAAGCATTACGCTAGCTTGGCTTCACATAAAGGCCATGTGACTATGACTTATTGGGTCATGTGCCGTTCATTTAACCGTTTTCTGTACCTGCACTTAATTGTACACCAGAATACATATACCAAATACAGCATTTTAATAGTTTGCCTTGACATTGTCCTAAGTTGCTCTAAAACTAATAAAAGCTGATCTATGTGCAATGGCCACAGTTTATAGGTCTGTCTTTAAACAGAGAAAAGGTTAAAAGAAGGCAAAAAGCCTGCTATAGATACGACAATTTGAAGATTAAATGTTGATCCATAACATATTTTTATATGTGTAATATTTTTAGTTGCATTTATTTGTCTTAGAACATCAAAATCCGACATAAGGAGACAACAGCCCACTCTGGGAAATTGTTAGGGGCATTTTTCTGTCTTTCCGATATCAACTGTAGAGTCTGCTAGGGCTGTTACCCCTTTTCCACCAAGAAGAACCAGGTGCTACTTCTGGTGCTTAGTTGGATCAAATCTTCTTCCTCCTAAGAACCTGTTTGCTTTTCCATTGTCAAGGAGCCAAGTTGGAGCCATTGGGTCACCGTAAAACCACTACGCTAGCATCCATTACATAGCAGTTAAACAAACGCAGTAAGTTGATGATAATATCTATGTTTATCTCTGTAGATGGTCTTAAGGCTGATTGTGAGGCGGAGGTCCTCCTGTTGCCTGGACACATCCGTGATCACGCTACTGGTGGGACACAACTGTAGCGGATTTCAGGTCAACAGTTTGTGCTAAACTTCCGTGTGTCCCGGGAGTCATTCCAATACATGTGTGATGCAGCAACAAAGGACACTGATTACTGCTTGTGTGTCCCTTTCCACCGTTGATGGTTGGTCACCATAACCCCGCCCCCAGTCCCTGACGTATTCGGTGCTTAGCTCTGGACCAGCAAAGAGTTGGTGCTTGCTAAGCTCCAGTTTATAGAACCTGGAGTCGGTGCTTAGGTGGTGGAAACGCAAAGAAGTGGAGCTAAGTCAGGCTCTGTCTCCGAACAAGACCTGGAACCAGCTCGGTGGAAAAGGGCTGTATGACAAGTCTGCAAAAGTCCACACTGACCCCACCGCAGGCGTCCACATGCTATCCGAGATCTGTATCAGAAACTGTGCTACAAGGCAGCCCTGTCTCTCAAAAACTAAACTGCATTCTCATTTTCACTTAGATACAAACATTTCCTCACCTGTGAAGTTGTAGGAAAAGCTTCCACTTCAACAGAGACCATTTCAAAACATGTTTGAAGCTTCTAGGCTACCAGGGTGATGAGTCCCGCCCCATCTAATATATATTTTTATTCTCAAAACACAGCAAAGAATGTGGTTTAATATTGTAAAGACAGGACTGCTGCAAGGGTAGAAGTGTCCAAACGGTGAATGTGTGCATGTGGAATACGTAGACATCGATCCACTGTTTATGTGGAACGGAATCATCCAAGCAGAGTAGTTTTATAATAACAACTATGCATCCATGGTGTCCACATCCTGTGCACTTCCCTAAGATAGTATAATCAAGGCTTTAGTGTCCTTCTGCAGGCTCTGAAGTTTGTACTTCTCTTGTTTGAGAAGATTATGTCATCGCGTTGTTGGTTAAACTCCATTTGAAAGGAAACAAGTCCCACCCAGGCAGTCACTTCTGATTAAACTTGCGTGTCAGGGTTTATTCCTTTTAAATTGCACATTGAAGCTTTGAGTACTTGTTTGGCACGTCTTAGCTCAGACCCTGTTGCTACAACAGAAGATTTATTATGTCCGATTCAGTCGCTGCAATTAGCTTGCCATTTCACCTCTTCGCTTTATTTGGGTGGCACTGAAACTGCACCAGCACGCTTACACACCAGATTTATTGTTACTGAAATAAGGCTGTTCTAGTAAAGCTGTCATTCCTGCGTCTGTAAGAGCTTGTGGGTGGAGAGGAGGTGTAGCCTAAATTTGAATCAAGGCCATATTTCCTCAGGCGTAGAAAATGTAGGCCAACTTTACCATATTTATACAGCATGGAATGTGAACGGAGGACTGTATGCTGAGTTAATGTGGTTAATTCACACATGGGGTTTGTTTGTAGTTCTTACATATCAAATATCAGATATTTAGATAAGTCTTAAAAGTAGTCTTTTTTTATTGTCAGCAGTGTGGTAGTTTATTTCCTCCATTCTGAGACACCCAGCTTCGATCCCACTGGTTCCTATCAAGTAAGTCTTTTCGGAAGGGGTAGTCAGTATATATGCTATTGCTTTACTTCTTTTAAGGACGTAGTAATTTACTTAGATAGCTTGACTCAGGTTTGTAGCAACCATTACTCAAACAAAAGTAAACGGTGGATTTCCTGGTGGCTGTTCTCTACTGTCAGACTTATCGGCTCTGCTGTGTTGTACGCACATAATTAAGAGGGTAAATACCTGCAAACAATAATAATAATAACTAGAAAAGCCCTCAGAGAGCTCATACCTCCGCCAAGGACCTTCAGTCCACCCCCAACACAATCTCCCAATACACATATTTTGTATGGAACGTTATAGATACAAATGTAATTACATACAGTTCAAATTTCCTACCCACAATGCGGCCTTCACCCCATCCGACCTAATGAACAGGCGCGGCCTCTAGCGCGGCAGCTCCTAACAGCCTCCCAGCTTCTTAGACAAGGGGAGATAAGAATGCCGGCCCAACCGTGCGTATGTCGCTCAGGAAGGAAAGAGAACTCCTTCATTGTTGCCGTCTGTCGCGTGGAGACCCAAAATGTCATGTGGTCAGAGGGGGTTACCCCAAAAACAAGAGTGCCCTCTGGTGGCTTTTAGAGTAAACCACATTTAATTGTCCACCCGGTTACACTTACATTAAAAAAAATTCCTAGATGGAGACGGTGATCCAGATCAGTCCCAAAATTCCATCATTTGTTCCTTGTCCCATTTCATACATTTCCTGAAAACTTCATCCAAATTCATCCATTACTTTTCGAGTTATTTTGCACACAAACAAACAAAGAAACAAACCAACGCCGCCAAAAACATAACCTCCTTGGCGGAGGTAATAATCTAATCTTTATTGATCCTCTTGGGGAAATTCCTTCTCTGCATTTGACCCATCCTATTCATAGTTAACCTGAACTATACATACTAGGAGCAGTCAGGGGTTAAGGGTCTTGCTCAAGGGCCCACAGTGGTGGTGACTGGGACAAGCGGTCGCTCTCACTTTACCACCTCAACTTCTTGTCAGTCCAGGGGTTCGTACTGGCGACCCACCGGTTAAAGGTTCGCTTCACAAACCACTAGGCCACCACTGCCCCAGTCGGTAAACAAGGTTCACCGACTGGTGGTTAAATAATGGCCCCAGTGTATTTCGACATGGCTATTTCCGATAAAAGTGGGCGCTGTGAATCTATAGGTCATGCTAACTTTGCACTTGCTACCTTTATTGTAGTGAGCCAGGAAACTCTCTCAGATTACTGCCCGTGTGGATTCTCAGTCATCCAGGTCACAGTAATCCTAAAAGCATCAGTGAAAAGCAACTTTGGCCCTTTAAGATGTTTCACTCAGAAAAAGGCATCTTTACTTCTCCTTGACTAGTTCCAGATACATTATCGCCTCTAACTCTCATGCCCATTAGCGACCCAAGGCTCACATGCCTGAAGGTGCGAATTGGCTGTGAAACTGCCAACTGAGGGATGACTCAAGGCGCTAATGGCAGTGAGACCCATGAAACTGATACGTACCTGATAATTGGTGTCGTACACCGCCTCCTCCGTTTGGAGATTCTCTTCCAGGTTAACAGACATGGCTTCCTTCACTTCCCTCTCAAACTGTCTGTCTTCTCTGTCCAGAATGTGAACATTGCTGTCCTCTATCTAGTAGAAGCCATTAGCCACTGTCAATAAAGCCATGTCAACGAGTAAATAGCCTCATATTCAGTTTTGAACTTCACATTAGAAACAGTTAAGTGTGCATTTTATCATTTAAAGAGTGTTGCCAGCATGTATAAACAGACGCTGCTGCATGCTTTCATTACCTGCAGGATTGACTTTATAAATACTTTCTATTGTTTCGTTGTTTTTGTATGAAAAGCCTGACTGATTGATGTGACCACAGGGCCATAAAAGGCATACAACAAGTTTTGCTACTTGAGTTGAATAACTGGAGGGCGTGTTTCAGTGTTTAGTCATCAACAATCACTCCCTGCAAACCACAAACAGCAAAGGGAGGATGCTTTCAAAACAGCATATTTTTTTAACAATTAAATTCACATAAAGACACAAATTCTCGCCTGTACACGTCTTCATGGAGGTTTTCTTTGCAGGTGCGGATGTATTTGACGGGTTGTGATGTGACTCACACGTCCAAGCAAGCATTAAGGGGCAGTGGTTGACTTTACAGCAATCACACTGCAAACATCAGAGGGGATCTGATGTCCCTCGATTCATAGGGGAACCGATGTGGAACCACAGTGTTTGGGAAGAAAATGATTTTATTTCATGCTTTTCTTTTCTGTTGTTTCTTCACAGAATGGCACAAAGAAATCCTGGGACTTCATGCGAACCCATGACAGGTAAAACGCTGTTCATTTGCTGCCGTAAATGGAAGCTGTGTCCCCATACGCCGGTTCTTTTTGTGCACACATAAACAAAGAGGTGGTACATCTTGCTGGTGAACTAATCAGTCACCAGTTAAAACCAGACTACACAGAATGGGTTGCAAACAGCGATAGACTTTGCTGTTGATTTCTGAGTATAACCAGAGTTTGTCAGACGATGCTTTGCAATCTAGAGAAGTATGTGAATCCCATGCAGCTCTCGGGGATCAGAGAGTGAGACTGGGCTGAGTGGCCTTGGATGCAAAGGAGCCTGATTCATTCTGTGTGTGTCGCTTTAAACCTTGGATCTGATCTCCATCCTTAGGGACAGTTTTTAAGTCAAGATAAGTCTTCATATCAACATGTCTTGGGTTAGGCTAGGTGAAACTATCTCGGTGAGTCCCCCCCGCCTCGTCCAACGACTTGGCAGTTGATCTGGGGAGTCAAAGGCAATGCACTGGCCGGCACTGGTTGTACGAGCTCTCTGTCGTCACTGTCACTTTGTTCAAGGTTGGTCTCCATGTGCATCCGAATGGTCACAGTGAAATATAAATGCCTAGTTTGCTAGGAAGGTGTTTTCCAAGTCCTTATTTTTTGTTTTTGAATTATAAGAGAATTATATGAAGTCCTTTGTATTGAAATATATTGTTAAAGTAATTTCTTTTAGGAAAAAAATAGTAGTATTAAAAATAGGTTAGAGATTAGGATCAGGGCTATGAGATCAGGAGAAAAATTATGATTAGGGACATGGGCCAGGGATAGTGATAAAGGTTGAGGTTAGAATTCGGAGAAATGATTAAGGTTAGGGTCAGGGGTAAGAGTTAAGTTAAGGCCTCAATGGATCTAAAACAATAATTTCCGATCTAAAGAGTCAAGGATACAGGATTTGAATTTCTAATTTACATCGGGATTTTGGGGTTCAGATTCCAATCAAAAGCCTTCCCCAGAAAAATGTGTGTGTTTGTGGTTTTAAATCCCCGGACACTTACGTCGGGTTTTTAAGATATGGAATCAATTTTTAATTAATAAAACATAGATTGTTTGTGATTATTGAATCACTGAGTTATCCTAACAAGATTCTTTACTTATGGTCCGTTTGGGTTTGGGATGACTGAGCGATTACTTTAGGCTTTTAAGATTTCAAAATTACGTTTCTTTGTGATTTGAGTCTCTGAGTTATTACCTCAGAATTTAAAGACTCAGATGTGAATTTTATAGTTTAATATAAAGTTTGTTTTGTGTCAGGTCTTGGGTTAGTGTTAGGCTAACCCGTTTTGTGTGAATAGTGAGGTTTTGCTTGTTTTTGTGTGTCTTTTCACATGCAGCCATTAACAGGTTATCTTGCTGTTATGTTTTATACCTTTATGATCTTGCTTCTCTTAAAGACGCCTTGTTTTCAGAGGACGGTCAGCCCAAACAGGCCTTGTTTTACGAGAACTGGCGCCCTGTAATTCTGTGTGGAAATGGCTGTAAATGTCTTGCTTCATGGGGGGGCACCGTAAGAGAAATATCACACACTTGTGCCAAAGTCCCAGTTCCTCAATGCCCTGAGGTAACTCTCAGGTCTTTTCAGGCCTCTTTCCTCCACTCCCGTCCCTGAAGAGAGGTCCTCATGAAAAATTAGTGCCACTGAGAGAAGAGCAGTAAACCTCCAACCCCTATTTCCAAGAGAAGGCTCCCCATGGGAACGTGGAGCTCTTCCCCAGGTGGAAATTCTAAAGGATGTTTTCCCCCCTTTAGCATTTACTGAATGGACGTAGGATTGTTTTGCATTTTTGTGTAAGTGTGCATAACATTTTCTTCTCAGCAGGATTTATTTTGCACACTCTACTTGCTGACCTTTAGGAGAACTGGCGAAAAGATGTGAAAGACAGATTTGATCAAAGGTTGCAAGAAGTTACGGGCAATTTAGTAGGCGATATTTAATTTGATAAACGTCTGAATGATGATTCTTGTGTTCATTTGTCATCTACTTGGCTTATTTTGATAAATTCATGTGGGCAGTTTAATTATTTGAATTAGTCAAATCTGGCATTTAAGACGACTAACAAAAGCTAAATGCTAGTTTGCTAAGCTTTCATGGTTTTTCAAGATGCCTGATTTCATCCGTATGTTTTCCAGTGTCCGTCTGTTGTCTTTCTCCCCAGCCATGTCCTTCATCTCCCTCTGAAGCATCCCACGATTTACACCCACGACATGAGATACCACATATTCATACATATTCTGCACCTTCTGGGCCTGGTCTGGATTCCTCCTCTTGTTGTCTGAAACACTTCTAATGTCAGATTTTACCCTTAAACCTAAGACACTGAAACTCTCCATTGGGGAAACAATTTACTCCCATCCTGAAGAGGATAATCCACTGTCAAATGTACCGTAGCCTTCAGCTTGGAGGTTGGAGGTTGGAGAGAACATGCTTCATTAACCACCACCTATCTGGACACAGCTCTTACTCTGTTTATACAAGTAGGGGCTGACCTCCAGTCTCCCGGCACCCCGTATCTCTGCAGAGCAAGCAAAACAAAGTCCTAAACCTTTTCACATAGCTACAAAACACATGCAGACTGAAGTGGGAAACTCCCACTGTTATTTTGACACCTGAGAATCTGCATAGTGATATTTGTTTATTAGGGAAAGTGACTTTTAATGAGTGTGAGAGTAGCCATAGAGGTAGTTACAACCATGAGCAACAGAGATTTTCGCTCTTAAGTGAAATAAAACAACGAGCAGTTTGGAATTACCATATTAAAAATACAGATCCCACAGTAGTAACTCAATATAGCAGAAGCCTGTAAACCTTTAATTACTGAGATTCAGATTCTGTGATTTTGGCAGTGAGCTTTGGATGGTTGTCATGCAGGAATACTCCTCTTCGGCCAAGCCTCTGCAGAAGGGAGTCAGCTTGTCAGCCAGTGTTTTTTATATTCACAGGCATCTGTGGTGTCATCTGTAAATGTCAGCTTTCGCCCTCATGCATCCCCATATCATCACACTACCACCTCTGTGCTTCACTGTCAGGACCATGCATTCACTGTGGTAATCCTGGCCGGGTTCATGCCAAACATGCTGGACCCCACCTGAGCTGAGTCAGTTTCACTCCACACCTTTGTGCTTTACCATCCATGGAGGTTGACATTACGCAATCTCCTGTCTGAGCTGTCACAGAGACTCTTGATTTCCATTGACAACTCAAGTCTGAAGCACTTACCTGTCTGTTTTTCAGAGCTAGATTGTGCACATTGTCTGTAGCGTCATTAGGGCGGTAACAGCCGTCTGTCTGTCTGTATGTCTGTATGTATGTATGTGGGTGGCTATGTCCGCACCATAACTCGATTAACAAATACAGATAGGGTAATCAAACTCGGCACAGATGTTGATCTTGACCACCTATAAATTTTGTGGTTAAAAGGTCGTATTTCAAGGTTGCAGGGCTGCTTAGTGCAAAATCCCTTTATAATCTACCATATTAGCTTGCAATAATGAACTGTGGTATTACTAAGGGTAGGACTACCACATTGCACCTCTTGGCCTTGAACTTGACCTTTGACCTTGAACTTACTTTGTTCTGTCTGTCTGTCTGTCTGTATGTATATATGTGTGTGGATGCGTGGGTGTGTATGTCTCTGCACCATAACTCGATAACAAATACAGATAAGACAGTCAAACCAAGCACAGATGTTGATCTTGACCTACCCTGGTCACCCATTAATTTTGGGGTCAAAAGGTCAAAGGTGAAAGGTCAAGGTCGCAGGGCTAATTAGCGCAAAACTCCCTTATAATCTACAGTATAAGCTTGCAATGATGAACTTTGGTATATCTAAGTGTAGGACTACCACATTGCACCTCTTTGCCTTGAACTTGGCCTTTGACCTTGAACTTACTGTGTTCTGTCTCTCTGTATGTATGTGGGTATGTGGGTGCGTGGGTGTGTATGTCTGCACCACAACTCGATAACAAATACAGATAAGACCGTCAAACCCAGCACAGATGTTGATCTTGACCTACCCTGGTCACCCATTAATTTTGGGGTCAAAAGGTCTAAGGTCAAGGTTGCAGGGCTACCAGCCATGTTTAGGAAGGCATCCGGCGTGGGTCTGCGTCTCGCTTGAGTGCATTTTAGTTTTAGTAGGGCAACCATTACAGCCCTGATTAGAGGTACTATGACTCTGATTTTTATTTTTCAGTTTCCTTTCCTTGTAATCTTTAAATGTAGAATTTTGTTTGGCATTGGTCATAAGCAGAAATACTGTAATTGGTAACTTGAAAAAGAAGCAGTTATTCTAATATGGTACAGTTTTGAATCATTTTACATGTAAGTGATATTGAACAGAGGCGCAAATATCACCTAAATAAAATATTTTGCTTGTATGCATGCTGGTATGCATATTATCATTGTAGTTAGCTTTTAGAAATGCACATATAAAAGTAGTCAATACCAGTTTTAAATGTCAGAGAAAATTAGGGCAGCACGTTTTCGGTTGTGTTGGAAGTTTGATTTTAGAGCACTTGAGCCATTTTTTGTAGGACTAGGACCTGGTGATTTTATCTTAATACCATCAGCTTCCTACCAGCAGTCCGTTATCGTAGTCCTGCTCCTCATATGTCTGCCATAACCCAGTTTTCCCGCTGTTCAGCCAGAAGCCCTGCAGAGAAAGCTTAACCGTGCATGAAAAGTCCTAAGCGTCTGTTTAGCTCGCTTCTTGGTTTAACCATTAGAGCTTTTTTTTTCCAGCGGGAAGCAGTAGAACAGCAGAAATGGTGTGTAACAGCACTACACGACCCAGACCTGCCGCAAGGGACGGCTCCCATGCCTCAGGCCCGTGTGTCCCACTTTCAGTCTAGGCCTTCCACATTATCTTATCTGTGCTGGTGCTCGATGGTAATATTCCCCCACTAGACTGTCTTTTCCTGTTTTTTTTTACACGTATCGGTTTTGTTTTTTTAACTGCTCTGATGTTTGGTGGTTGCCTGAAATTTGGCAGCTTCACCCCTTCAGAAACATGAACGTTATCTGCAGATGGGGCCTGATACAAAAGCACTGTCACGACGGAGTAAGAAGTGAAGCTCTGTTGGGGTTTTAGGGGAAAAAGCAAGTGTAAAAGGCTGCCCTGCGTCCTCTTTCAAGGAAGCGAGAGCAAAGAAAGGCATGAAAAATGAGACTAACTCGCTGAATATCACTTTATTGAAGGACGCTACAGTTTACTGGTGTTCCTTTAACGCCTCACTTGCAGGCTATAGTAGAAGCTAGCCAGGCAGCTGTGCAGAGAAACCTCCAGTCTCAATCAGTTACAGCAGCGCAGCAGCTCAAACAGGTATGAGACCAATTATTAGTCTGGAAAAACTAAAACAAGGCATTCTAACGTCCGATTTACCCAAGATGAAATCACATATGGGCTGTTTTCTATGAGCTCAGTTCTCTGTGGACAGAGCACTTTAAACATCAGTATTGCAGTTGATCGTGTTGGTTTAACTGAGAGAAGCTCAAGTTGTGATTGTAATTAATATACCTTTAATTTTGCAGCCCTAAAACTGACATTGCATTTGTTTTTTCAGTGTTTCTCTCCTTATTTTCCTGTGCACATGTGGAACCTGCATGTCACGCCTTCACGTCAACAAACTCCTGTAACAAAGATTAAAAAAAAACAGTATCCTAGAACTCTTCTATCAGACAGACTTCTCTTGTAAATGGTAAATGGTCTGCACTTACATAGCGCTTTCTTCTACCTTAGTGGTATCCAAAGCGCTTTACAATGTGTTTCCATTCACCCATTCACACACCAATGGCGACAGATGAAATGGCTGATCTGCCATTGGGAGCATCTTGGGTTTCAGTATCTTTCTTGCCCAAGGACGCTTCAGCATGTGGAGGGGCCGGGGATCGAACCGCCAACCTTGCAATCAGTGGCCAACCTGCTCTGCCACCTGAGCCACAGCTGTAGATGTAGATTAGCCTAGAAAGTTAGATCTGGGCCAGTGCTCTTTTTGTATCAAGCAGAAAAATAAGACAGTTAGCCTTACTAGGCTAATTAGCCTTACTTCTCTATTGTGCATGCACACTTGGCCGTGATGCCTCAGTCCAAATGAAACGGCAGTTAATTTGGTTTATCCATATTATCCTTTTGAATCTACTGAGATCTTTATCCCTTTAGCAGTAATGATCCAAGTCAACTGACATTAAATGCTTTTGAACATGCAAAAGCAGAAAGGCAAACTACAAGCAGACGTTCTAATTAGAATCAGCCCGGGGAGCTGCAGCTAGACTTTGTCGCTGCAATCTCCTGGTTCCTTTTACCATGGGAAAGCCAGGGCAGGGCTTCCTGCTGCCTGAGACGCATCCGCTTTCCCAACGCAGACCCCAGGACTCGAGTCTCCACAGCCACACTCACACGCACACACACACCCACAGTGACCCACCTGTATGTGTATGTGTGTGTGTGTGTGTGTGTGTGTGTGTGTGTGCAGTTCACTGGGTGCCAGGGCTGAAGCATATCACGCTGACCTTCCTTTTTATTTTATCTCCACATCCTGCTTCTTGAGAACCATCGTGGAAGTCTGCAGTGATGTGACCCTCTTAGCTTAGAGAATTAATTTTGGCACAGAGTTTATTTTAGCATCACCTTATTTTTAGTGCTCTGCAGCAGGAAACGTCCAATACACGGGACATGGTATTGTGTTTGGATGGCAGTTCAGTTTGTTAGCAGATAGTATTGTTGCATTAATGGTTTAACATATGCATCCATAATTCCTTCTCATTTGTGATAAATGATCAGCCCCCGCTCAGCCCCTGCAACCCGCTTGCAAACCCATTGAAGTGGGTTGCAGGGGCTTTACAATCGGGTCCTGGGACTCCGAGGGATCAGGCAAAGAGTCATGAAGAACACCATGGAAGCTGCTGAAAAGGCTTCACGTTGGCTCAGGTTGAGGAGGGGGGGATGCATGATGTAGTGCGCTACCTGGACACAAGTCGGGGCCTGATCATCCCCGGCTGGGTCACCCGGGTGTCTGATGCAAGACCCACAACACCCCGTGACCCTGGTTACATCACTGAAGATGTGTCTAGATTGCACCACAAGGTGTATCTTAGTACTAGATGTTTGCTCAGATGTAAACCTTTGGTGATTGTTGATTAGACTCAAGACTGGGTGTAATTCATTACTATTAATACTGTGTGGTTTTCAACAATGTTCTAGTGTCAAAGCATTATGAGTCAATATCTTTCTTATACTGCTTGATCAATAAAGAGGTCAGTGTTGCAGGTGGCCTCAACACCTGCTGTCCTCCCATCCCCACCCCAGCCTCTCCTGCTACACCTCCCTCCCTCCAACCTCTCCTGCTATCCCTCCCTCCCTCTCTCCTCATCCCTACTCCCAACCTAACCGGTCGAGGCAGATGTCCGCCCTCCCTGAGCCTGGTTCTGTTGGAGGTTTTCCCCCTTCCCTATCATAGGTTGTTTTTGGTTCCTTCCCACTGTTTCCTCCTGTTTTCTGTCCTTCCTTACCATGTTGTGATGACATATGTTGTAAATATGCGCTATATAAATAAAATTTAATTGAATTGAAATTGTCCCAATGATATAATGTCTAAACTCAAACACAGTGATGCAGAGAAGCGTCCTATTGATTGATGTGATAGTGCTGCATGTGGTTATAGATAAAGTTCAGAGCAGCGTTATCTGTGATATTGGAGGGTTTTTTATGACAGCAGCTCTGCACATGAAGATGTCAATTAACAGTGTCAAGAGAAGTTAGGACTGAAGAGGAGGTCTTGCATAGTTACTTCAACTGCCTCGTCTCTGTGCTGTAAATGCTTAAGTGGCTTTTGAGGCCGGATTTCTGACTGTGGAACCCAGAACATCTCTTAAGCGCCTACTCTCCCAGGAAATGCTGTCACTCAAGTGCTTTAGCCACAGGTGGAGGAAAGGAAAGAGGCATCACAGTTTTCAAAAGCGCGCACTAAAATACTATAATTTGTCCGGATTCTGAGTTTCTTTTAGCTGAAAAGCTCCAAGAAAAATGCGGGAGATGCTACATCTGTTTATCTGGGCTTGATGGCAAAAAAGAGGCACAGTGTGAACAAAGACCAGGTAGCAGTTAGTCATTGTGCTTCATGTCAGTGCCAGGTCGCTTCTTGTCCTTGTAGCGATATCTGTGTCAGTGAATACTTTTATATTATATCAACCAGGGGCGGCTGTGGCTCAGGTGGTCGAGCAGGTTGTCAGCTGATCGCAAGGTTGGCGGTTCAATCCCCGGCTCCTCCGCATGCTGAAGTGTCCTTGGGCAAGACACTGAACCCCAGGTTGCTCCCAATGGCAGATTAGCACCTTGCATGGCAGCTCTGTCTCTATTGGTGTTTGAATGGGTGAATGCAAAACCTATTGTAAAGCGCTTTGGATGCCACTAAGGTAGGATAAAGCGCTACATACGTGCAGAGCATTTACATTTAACCACTTCAAAACACTGAATGTTCCATAGGCAGACATTTCTTTTAATCTAGACACCCTTGACTCCTGCCCGTTTCTTCCTAACTGCTGATTTTATTATAAGGAATTCAAAGCCAGATCCACGCTTACTGCTCTTAAAATAAAGCTTAGCTACAGTCTGTATCATTTAGGCAGGGATTTACTTTAGCAAATGTTTCCTGACCTTGATGTTTATTTAACACCGGCTTTCTTTCCTTCCCTCAGCGTATCGGTGCTGATCTTCAACACCACCTCGCACTGTTTTGTCCTCGTAAAGCAGTTCCGCCCAGGTACGTTTTCTCTCCCTGCGTTCACACAGCAGCAGACCAGCTTCAGCTTATTCATTTTTTTTTCTCCTTGTGACCAATCTACATCTAGATTGTTGCACATCCTGTGGGTACTTTCACTGAAAAAGCAGAACATTGCAAACCCTGTTTATTCAACTGGATCTTAGCAACAATGCAGACTCATAAATAGACCGCAAGAGGCCCCATTACAAAGCAGCCTAACCTCCTTTGTTAGGAGTCGCCAGGGACTGCTCCGCACTGCAGTGTGCTAAATTCAAGGAAGTCTGGGCATTGATAGATTTTTTCCACCCCTCTCTTATTGCTGTTTTCAAAAAAGCTGTCCCTTATCAGAAAGAACTCAGTTTGTCTCCAACCTAGAATGAGATTCAGTTTTAAACATGGAGTTTATGATGTTTATCTGTATCCGACAATGAATGTTTGCAGTACGTGGCCTATTAAAAAAGATGTTCCTACATTCAGGGCTGCAGAGGTTTTTACAGATTGAGAAAAGTTCTTTACAATTGATGTTTTCTCCTTTTCGTTTTCCACCATTAGCCGTATACATGTGCGAGTGGGAAAAGAACAAGACGCAGCCGCCTCAGTCCGCTGAAAAAACCGAGGAGGGCGCCGCCGAAGCTGCAGCTCCCGAGTCTCAGGAGGGCCAGTCGGCCTCGGAGGGAGAGGGCTCTTCCCAGTGGCCCCCGGCCTCAGCGGGGGTCACCTACGAGCTCTGTGCCGGCCTGGTGGACAAACCTGACCTCTCCCTGGAGGAGATCGCAAGGCAGGAGGTGCTGGAGGAGTGTGGCTACGATGTGCCCGCTTCCAAGCTGAAGAGGATTACTTCTTACAGGTTAGTCGTTCTGCAGATGGTGAGTTGAACTTAACTAAAAAATAACTGTCAGTTGAAGGTTAAGGTCAGGAACACTTACTGAGTCTTTTGTAGGTGTTTCTACCTGTCAGTTCTAATCACAGAGAAGTCTCACTACAGTGTTTTTCATTAGCTCATGTGTATCTGCTTTAGTCACTCCCACTGGATTTCTTGTCCCTGAACAATTAATTTTCTATTGTCCTATTTTATAGAATTTCCATTTATAATATCTGAAGTTCCTTGAGCTGCGTTCACTGCTCGCTCAGAAATAACCTACATTTCCAGCTTTGTTTCGTCATTTTTGATTCAAGGGTTCCAACTAAAAAGTGCTTTTTCTAAAATAACTGTGTATTTCAAAGATGATTCATTTCACCGTGACCGCATGACCGCTGGTTTTCCCCCTGTTCTAATCAGGCTGTTTCCGCATCTGCAACTTTAAATGTGGCTGAGTTGCTGCTGTTTACACCCACTTCAGGAAGAAGACTCTCTCTGCATCTGTAATTAACAGTGCAAAACAACTGACAGCGTGGCAGCAGACATGCTCCTGATTGAGTGTGTGATACTAGGATTTTCTGCCACGTCCGACTTTCTCTCTAAGCGATCATTCGACATGGAAATATCACAGAATTTCCGTGTGGAGCGAATTTGTCAGACACCATTGTGGTTATGAAACTATGAGGTGACTCCTGGTTAACATGTTGTTCTGTTGTCTGACAACAGAAACAGAAAAGTGTGTAAATGAGAACAGCTTTATGGGGGTATTAAATCCCGTATATGTGAGCACAGAGAGCAGGAGAGAAGCAATTGGGTGTAAACACCGGCTGAGTCCAAGTTTCTCTGAAGCAAATCATGTTAAATGGGAACCTTTACACAACATTAACCCTCGTAATGCTTGCTTATTGGTTTCAAATTGGTCTTAAAGTTTCTCGGATATCTGAAAATCCCTCAGCTTTAGAGTTTCTACAGATCTGGGCATACAGTCAAAGCTAATGGTAATGTTAGCCACATTAGCCGCACAACATGCTGAGTCTTTTCCTATTGTTGTGAGGACATTGCCATTAATAATCCATGAGATCGGCTGGGTGTTCAGTTCCTCAGATGCTGGGTGTGCATGAAGACTTGTGTGTTCACTCTTGCAGCAAACACCAGAACCTTTGGTGTGCTTTACTTGTGGCTGTTCAACACGAATTCAGACCTACTGTATGTATCAGCTCCAAGTGGGTTTGACAGGCTAGTCAATGAGCAATATTGCTATACTTGGTTTTGATAATGTAAAGAAACATTTTGGGTATTTGAATATGAGGTTATGTGATCTAACCAGAGGAAAGCACATATTTTGATGGATTAGAAATTGTCAGACACACCCTGGGAAATATATCAGGATTAAATATTATAGTTTAAAGCTTGAGGCTGACAGTTTCTTGGAGGAAGAAGTGCACAGGTCCTGTAAGTGACCTGTAAAGAAGCACCAGGCAGACCATCCATCTTTGTCAGCATGTTGTTAGCTGGCTAGGGCTTGGCACAGCAGTTGAAAGGGCCAAGAGACCAACATTCCCACATTAGACAGCAGCAGCTGGATGGCTTTGACTGACGGCTCTCATAAGCATGCTTTTGATTTGACTCGGGCACCTCCTCCGGCTTTGTTGGTGTTGTCTATGACCATTGTTTTGTGTGGGCTACTTCCATTATATAGACAGGTATCATCTTAACCCCCATAGCACCTATGAGGGTGTTTTTTATACAGAGGCGCTCTGTGTAGTGAAGCGCTGTGCTAATAGGGCACTGCCGCCTGCAGATGAGAAGTAATGTTTGGCTGCGTTTATATGTGTCTGCATCAAAATGTCTGTGTAGATTCTCAGTGATCCCATCCATGGTAATGAAGAAAACTAGGCTTGTCTTTTTGATTCTCGAAGACGTTTCACCTCCAATCCAGGAGATTTCCTTCGTCCCGGGTGTCATCTCTGCATCTGAACGACTGGCTGGGTGTTGTTCAGAATCAAATATGGAAGAAAAGACTGTTCAATTCATTCATTAATTCATTGAGCAGTGTTGTATATGCAGTTCATTGCAGCAGGGAGTGTATACACTGGTGGAAAAAAGTTTTCAGACGCCCCATATATTTGTGAAATATTACATTAAGGATCACTCTCAGGTCTTCAAGTGCAATTTCCTTTAGTATAGTCACAGCTGGAATACTGAACAAATCCCCAAAAAGCCATTAAAAACTTCAAATTGATTGGTTCCATAAAAATACGTAAGAAATTCTAAGTATTGTGTCCTTTTGGTTCCAGTGATCCATTAATGAAGGTCATACTTTTTATTAAAAGACTCCATTGTTGTTGCTGTGCTTCGTGTCTATATGAAGCCAGCACATTTGAAAGTTCTTCAGAGGCTAAAATGGCTAAAACAAGGAACCGAATGCAGGAAACTCGCCTGAAGATCCAGATTCTCAGCCAGGAAGTGCAGATGCAGTCCTTCAGCAGTTGGATACCCTCTGCAGAAATACAGACGACCCAACAGCCTGGAAGACAAACCAAGATCTGGGCGTCCGAGGGTTTCTTCAGCAAGACATGACCGCATCCTGGAAAACCACCCAATGACATCACAGGAGCTTCAGCAGCAGTGGTCAAACCAAACTGGTGTCCAGTGTTCCACCTGCACTTTTAGATCTTGGCTTGAGGTCCTACAAGGCTGTCAAGAAGCCCCTGATCAATGAGAGGCAGAGGTTAGCCCGGCGTCGTTGGACCCAAGCAGAAGATTCTGTGGTCAGATGAGTCCAGTTTCCAGCTTAATCTTCCTCCTGCTGATGTGAGGGTACGCAGAAGGCCAGGCCAAGCATCATCTCCAGCATGTACAGTCCCTACTGCCAGGCATGGTGGAGGCAGTATCATGGTTTGGGGATGCATGAGTGCTGCTGGTGTTGGTCACCTCACTGTCTGTGATGGCACATTGAACTCTTTTCCCAGAAATATTTCATGATAATATTTGAGATTGTGTAAAATTTTAAAGGTGTCTGAAAACTTTTTTCCACCACTGTATGTATATATGTATAATCTTTACCCTCATTTAGGAGAAGAGTAGAACTGAACTCCTTTTATGGTAGAACCAAAAAGAGAAATCCAGTTGTCTTACAGTGAAACAGTTAGGTATCTGTATTGTGTTATTGTGATTTTGACTATTCTTTTCATATTTGTCTCCATTTATGGGCAACTTTTTTGTTAAACTACTTGGAAAAGAGAACCGTATAGACAATATTTATACCCTGAAAAGTACGGCAGCATTTCAGCAGTGGCACAGAGGGGGTGTTTGCAGTGTTTCAAATGTTTCCTCTCCCCTACAGGTCAGGCGTAGGCGTAACAGGTGCCAAGCAGACCATGTTTTACGCCGAGGTGTCCGATGACAACTGCGTCAGCGCCGGCGGAGGTGAGCCGCGGGAGGGAGAGCTCATCGAGGTGGTCAAAGTCCCGCTGCACGAGGCCATGACGTTCGCCTACGACGAGCGTATACCCAAAACCATGGGCGTCATCTTTAGTTTCATCTGGTTCCATAATAACATGTCTCCCAAGTACAAGATCTCCACCAACGTGTAACTAGTATTAACCAACTCCCTCTTTCTACCATTTACTCCAGTTTAAATCAAACACTGGCCCAGCACATCCACTCTTCCCCTTATGGCTTTTCATCCTGTATTGCCTTTTTGCTTATTGGTACATGATGAAGGGTGGGCACCTTGTCTTGTTGCCAACTGGTATCTTTAAGTTTTGTCCTGTTAACTTTTTTTTTTTTATTATGTGGTCTTAATATTTCTCCTAAAAGCAAATTTTGCCATAGCTGGTTGTCACTGGCACTTTTTCTCTTCTTGATTATTTTTTTATACGCTAATCATTTTGTTTTACTGTGCCATCTGTTATAAATGGCTGCATATCACTGACTCCATTAGCCTGCCCTTAATTAAAGGAATGCTCCACTGCTTTTAACGTGGATCTTGAATGTTATCTGCGCGACGTTGGCTACCTTCAAGATACAACGCTGGCCAAGAAAAAGCCATTGCTCATTCTTCAGACCTCTTTCCATTCGTATTCAAACTCTCCATTTTTGAGGGTTAAAGTTTCGGACTTGTAAATAACATTTACATTAATTACAACTCAGAATTGGAGATGTATTTTTAAGCTTGAATATATTGGTCTTGTCACGTAATAAAACTATCGTATTATGATATTAGTGTAATTATGAGGAAGTGCCTAAAAAGACAAATATGGAGACTCCATGTCAGCCAAAGACCAGTGTTTAATACAATTAAACCCAGTTTTAAAGGATATGGTGCACAGTATTTCCATTTTCACAAGGTCAACTCTACTCTTACAAGTCATAACGTAGGACTCCTTCCCATCTCTACCTTCTATCCTACTTAAAATTAACGTGGCATCCAGACATGATGCTAACCAGCAGCGTACCTCTTTATAGTCCCAGTTTGCTAACGCTAATATTTCCGCTAGAGTCATCCATGCAAACGTTTCTACTTGCCTGACAAAGCGTGCAAAGATTTAAAAAAAAAACAGTGGAGTATTCCTTTAATCCATGATCCAGTAATGCAAAAACTATGCTAGTCTTGAGGGGCCTTGTAACGATCGAGGTGTTCAGGCATGCCTCATTTAAGTTCTCTGATCCACAGCCTTTAAGCAATACTTATCATATTACCCCGAGCTGAACAGTCACTCCATATCACTGAAATCAACTCCCTCACTCTGTTTTGAAATTCTCCATGAAGTCGAAATATGAGCCAACTTAATCCACAACTCATGAAAAGCGTACACCTACCTCTGCACCGAGGGCCTGATTTCCGTTTTCAGTGTGTCATCATACCGAAGCACAATCCTGATTAAAAGCATACTCCGTTAGTTCGGAGACACTTTAATCCACTTCTAATGGCATCTTCACGGACGGTTAGGGACGTGAAAAGCTGCAGTGTTTTGCTATTTGTTTTCCAAGCCTGACATGAAAGAGAGGTTTTCTTTTAATTGTTTTGGGAGTTTTGAAGGAATTGAAACTAATATATTCCAAAGAAGAAGGCAACTGGACTCCTCTTTGTGCTTTTCAAGACATTTAGTCTCACTTCCAAGTGGTTTCCTCGGTTACAAGTGACTAGAATTTATCCTCACCTCCAAATCACATGACTCATCACCTATTAACAAGGGATGCACGATAATGCTAGTTTCAACTGATGCCGATAATCGATAATTTTGTACTTTTTGCAGCCGATAACTGATAATGTCAACCGATGGGGTTCATGCCGTGGGTAGGGGTGGGGGGGTGACACTAAAGTTGGCAGGTCCGCCTACTGCAACCATGGCGGTGTTCTAGAGCCTCAGCGGCATACTGGAGCCTTGGTGACGCTTGGCAGTGCCTGGCAGCGTACTACAGCCTCGGCAGTGCTCGGCGGCGTTCGACAGCGCTCGGCAACGCTCGGCAGCATTCAGCAGCGCCCAGCAGCGGCACGCACAACTTTCTGAATATCAAAATTATCATCCGAATACCATCACAACGAACAAATATTTGGATATTCCAATATTCGGGACCGGCCCTAGTGAAAGTCTTCTTCAGACACGGTAATGAAAGTCCACACTGGTCAGTGCCACGCCGTGTTGGTTGTTTTTCTCTGCCCGCGCAGTCTTATGACATCACACACATGCGACAGTACCGTCAGGGGAGGGGAGGGGTTGAGGAGCCAGGCATGAGCACAAACCACAACACACAGACCAACGGCAAAAACCAAGATTCCAAGTCTCTATTATTATCGGCATTTTATCGGCTGATTTTTTAAAAATTAACCGATAATTATCAGACGCTGATATTTTCGTGCATCCCTGCTATTAATGACCCAAGACTCACTTGACTGAGGGTTCGAATGGTTGTGAAACCACCAGGTGAAGGGTGAGTCAAAGTGTCAGAGGTGGTGGAACTGTCTTGGGGAGGCATCTCAGGACAGCGAAACAACTGCTCCACAAGCACAATACAAGAGAGCCATCTCCTCAGGACAAGTCTCAGCAGTGCACCAGCATCTCCAGAGTAAAGGATGCTCCTTTAAGGACGGCTGTGTTCACATTCTAGACAGAGACGGATGGTTTTAGAGGGGAGTTAGTTAAGGAAGCCATTTCTGTTGAGCTGCTATGTCTTAAAGAGCCAAAGAGAAGCCCATTTGCCTTCTGCTGAAGCACTTAGAAACACCATGACCTGGATGACTGAGAGTCTACTCAAACAAATGCAGAGGATGCTGCAAATGAGGGTGAAATCTTCAGTCTTTATGATTTCTAAACCATTAAATTCACATGCAGCACCTCAAGGTTCGATGTTGGACACATGAATCAGGAGCATGTGTGGAAGGACTCATCCCATCTGAAGTACTGCTTCGGATCAAATAATTTGCAAGTTCCCATGTAGAAAACCTTCGACGGTCATTAACTCACAAACCGAATCTCATGAATCTTTGCCAAACTCTCAGGTCCTAATTGTCAAAACTTTGGCCATGTTCAGGGCGAGTCTCTGGACGTGACGATGACCAGCATGTTATAATACTATCACATTCAAAATCACTTGCAGCTCCAGTAACTACAGGCAACAAAGTCGTTACCATTCCTCCTATATGTTACTGTTTTTCTTTCTCGAAAAGGGCTGGTACTTCGTTTATTATTTAACATGTGAAAAGTAAGAGATCCCCACCCTGTAGTCTTGTTAGAAATATGCAAGAACTGAAGTGATATTTTTAGAAAATTAATGCCTACCTAAAACAGATAACACACATCCCATTATTTTAACATTATTACAGCCTGCTAATAGGAGAACTACGCTGGCAGGTTTTGCCGGTGGTTTCATGTTCACATCTCTTCAGTACACCTGCAGAGTTTGGAAGTTTGGGAATACAGTATGTGTGACAAAACTGTAGTGATCAACTGTTGAGCTGTTATTAAATGCCCTGCCTGCATAGTGTGTTGGCAGTTTGTTGAACACCGAAATATCACGAGAAACTGTCGTATGTTTTGGATATTATTCGTGAGGATTTAAAGTGCAATCTTAACAACACCTTAACCCTCTGAACTCCAAAACCTGCTGGCGGGTTTTGAAAGGCATCGTGTCTTTTCAAATAATCAAAACTACATCATTTATCAGAGCCACAACCTGGATTTTTAACTTTTTAATGCTCATTGATGTATCATGTGGGACGTGTTGTTCTGTCTACAAATTACTAAATCTACTTTTAAAACTCATCAAACACTGTGATACATTATCAAAAACACTCTGTTCTACATGTCCCTTTTAGAAATTGGCCAAAATTAGACATTTCGTACGAGATCCTGTAAAAAACTAAACATCCTGCGCTCGTCAAGCACAACTGAGAACCCACCTGTGACTAAGAGTCATGTGACACTAATTCAGGTGTGTTTCGGCTGAGCTGAGCTGCGTGCCGCGTTCACACAGAGCAGAGCATGGAAACAAATTCAAAAACCTGACAAGAAAAGCCCTCGGAGAGCTCAGACCTCCTCCAAGCAGCTCATTTCACCCCATATTGGGATTCACACCCAGAAATAATCGTCCCAGGATTGTTTTATCTACATTATCAGACTCCTTGACCCAGAAAACAAACCCTTAGCATCTGGATTCACATTGATATCATCATTAGTTCAATAGTTATTCACCAGAATCTCTTTCTGGGTAATGGTGGTTTCTTCTGGATCCAGCTCCATAGCTGCTGATTCTACAACAGATCTGTTGGATCCTCCTGATTCAGCAGAGTCTCAGCTACATGTTGGTGTTGGCTGCATGTCTGGATCTTCATCTGTTACCTTACAGTGATGACCATTCCACAGGCCCTCTAGGTTTTCCTGTTCTGGATCCTAGTATCCAGAATTTTTCCCGGATCCGGATCAAATTTTGATCTGTTGTAGAAATTAGCGGGAACTTATCCTGTATTTTTTGCCAAGCAGCCTGGGAATTTTCTGTGGAGTTACTTGCACATATGCATGCAGATCGTCCTATCTCCCAATGCTAATGTGGTGATCCGGATCACAACCAAAACCTAACCATCTGTTCTTTGTCCAATCATCCACCTTTCCTGAAACTTTCATTAAAATCTGTTCCGAACTTTTCGCGTAAAGTTGCTAACAGACAAACAAACAAACAGATAAACGCCAGCAAAAACAAAACCTCCTTGGTGGAGGTAATAATTGGTAAAATATCTATAGGGTGTGAAGCCCCCATTTGTTTCCACTGTTGCTAACACCTGTGGGTGTTTGGAAAATTGTTGTACATATTGTTTCCATGTTTTTTTTAGGATTGATCACATTATAGCTGTGTAATACAGCACCGAAGACATGGTTGAGCTCAGTCTACTTCTAGCCATGACTGTTCTGTTTCCATAGAGGTGCAGGACTTTATAAAAAATGAGCTTAAAGTGAGGAAAAATGTGACAGAAGCAGAAAACGCCCAGAAGCTTATTGGAGTTCAGAGGGTTAAACGCACACAGGTGGTGTTAAAGTAAAATAATTCAACAAAAACTGATTCTCGTCCTCCTGTAACACAACCTGAAGTTAATGCGTGCTCAGTTATTGCTTCATTTGCGACACCAAACACTAATTCAGTCTAATTCAACAGCCTTCTGTCGAGTCGTGGTGCGATATACAGAGAAACATTTCTGCTCTCCTGCCTCTCTTCAGTGATGTAAATGAGGCGGTCAAAATAATAGACAGGCAGCACCGCAGGCTGCATCCTCCAAAATGACCATATGGCTGAATTCACACCTCTGTACAAAAACAGACCGTCATTAAAGGAGGGTTTATTGCAGGACTGTTCCGTTGGACCGCATTAGATTCAGCTACCAACTGAGTTTGCTCTACGTAGGGCGGGTTAGCTTCTCTGGTGTAAACATGAGGAAATACTCGAGGTTAATAGGATTCACTTTGTTCTTGTATGCTTTTTAAGAACCGCCGACAATCAAATATCAACACTTGTTTTCTCTTTCCCGTAAAACTCTGTTGTGTGTTCGTTTTCTTTAATTGTACATCCTCGTCCCCGCTGATTCTCTCAATAGAGGGCTGAGCGTCATATTCAAGCATCCCAGTGCGGTTATCTGGTGTCACCTGAAGTCTTATCACCTGCATTAATAAACAGAATCAGTCATATATTAGGCGTGCAATGTCCAAGGACTGTATGCATAACCGTGATGCCATCTGTCCCCTCATGCACTCACTGAGCCTCTTTGTCCGTCTATGTCAGTCAGAGATCACTCCTCGATGTAGGATTGTACAGTCTGCTGGAACTGCTTGACATAGTCTTCATCGATATCTATCCTTGGAAAACAAACAGTGGCTCTCTCTTTGCTAAACTGACGAATGGTTTCCTTATGTGGGTTTAAAAAAAAGAAGACAGGAAGAGTTGAGCTCATAATGTGATGTTTGCAAGAACATTTCTAGTTGCGTAGTTGTGAATCAGCTTTTTGTAAATCTGCATGAGAAATCCAGTTTGTGCATCGGTAGAAAAAGGAATCGTTTTTTGTGAACGTCTGTGCAAAACCTTTAAACCACCTGAGTTGAAGACCGTGTCGTCTTCTTCCTTTAAAATCGCTGCGTCTTTCAGGATCCGCAGTGGAGATGGAGCTAAATCCTATCTGATTGGACAGTTTGACCCTGCCTTGTGACAGTGACAATCCAATCAGAGTCAAGTGTAAAGACTAAGGGTGGGACAAAATATGGATACAGCAATATATTGTAGTCCCTCCTCGTGCCAAATATCCATACTCTAATTAATATAATAAGGTGCTCTAATAAGGCGCTCTAAACCCTGCCAGCTGCCATTTCCCCAGCGTCACTACTTAATGATTCCACAAGGTGGCGTTTATCACATGAATGAGGGAGACTGGAGCGGAAATGTATCGGCCCAAGAAGAGTTTGTACAGGTATAATGGAGGACAGCAACGCTACCGTAAGAGACGCCCCATCCACGTTTAAGTCCAAAGTGTGGACCCATTTGGGCTTTGGCAGCATTGAGGGAACAAGCAAGCTGGACAAAGACTACGCCAAAGTACACAGGCAACATCACCAACATGCAAACCCACCTGCAACGCCTCCATCCTGAACTCCTGGCCCAGAAAGCGGCTGATGCAGCAACGTTTCAAGTCAGCCTGCAGCCGTTAACACGACGTTTAAAGCAAAGATGGCCGCCAGCATTACAACGTCCATCACTGGGTTCATTTGAAGGACCTCCACCCGTACAGTGTGGTGGAAAATGAAGGGTTTGGAAAAATGCCACACACTGGAACCAAGGTATGAATATATCCAAGTTATAGATATCGTGATATGATTGTGTTGCAGTATATCGAGTATCGCTGTATCGTGATAGTATCGGTATCGTGTGCCATGTATCGTATCGCGAGGTACCAAGTGATTCCCACCCCTAGTAAAGACAGAGTCAAAACTGCACCTTATAAGCATCAACACTTGGCGTGGGAATTTTGCAAATATTTTTATTGTCTTTACGAATACACATCTTTCCCACGGATGCACAAACTGGCTTTTCTCGTGCTCGTTTATTTTACGGGTGTACAGAGGCCGATTAACTACACACTGGAAGCATTTGAGAATGTCACTCTACATGCTCCAAATCTCATGGGCCATAATTTTAAAACTCATATCCTCAGGATTTAAGGAGCACCAAAACTCGAACACGAAACCAGATCCCCGTTAAGTACCAATGAGGATGCAGACTTTCAAGTTTGTGCTGTACAAACGACAGGAGGAATCTGCGTCAACAATGTCGGGATGCTTTGGAAAAATGTGGAAAGCACCTTTGGAAAATCACGAGTTGACTTGTTAGTGTTATGGATGCACTTCGTAGCACTAACGAGGCAGCTGTAGAATATTTTTCACGAATATTTTAAACGGTATTATGTCACTGCACTTTACAACCCACAACTGTAAAATCTGTTTATTTCAGCTTTCAGAGTAACTTATTTGACACCTCGTCCTCATCGGCTCATTCACATCACACCCTTCTTTTTTGTTCTCCGCCTTCTTCTTCTCCTTAATGGAATATATCTTTGTTTTAGTCTCAGTTTAATAAGGTCTAAGTGGATCTCACTGCTTGTTGGGAGTGGTTTAATGGTGAACCTCACTGAGAGATTTCCAATGGTGCTCACAGATTTCCATTGTCTTGTTTTCGTCTAGTATCGTGGAAAACAGTCGGCCACTGTTTGTCCTGCTGGGACTCGCGAGAAAATGATTTGTTTCCCACATTTTTAAAAGGGGTTAGCCATAAGTGTTCCAGAACAGGAGGAAAATCTCATAAATAAGTATCTCAGTTTGCTTCTGACATGGCTTGATGTGAAATGTGACAAGCAAAAGCCATTCGAACTCTTAAGGCCAGTCTGTAACTCTGTGTGCCTGTCAAATGTGAAGAACTGCGACGTGACTGTGATGTCGAGATAGTTTTTTCTTTTTGAGCTGAGACACATTCCTCCACGCCGTCCTCCAGCTGTTGTCCAGAGGTCGTGAGTGTTTCGTGAGCGTCAGTAAAGACACATGGTAGCATCATCATTGACTGGCGGTTGACTGTGTGACGTCTAGTGATGCCGGGGCCAAAAGAAACAAGCAGCGTGGCAGCACTTCAGGCTCAGCTGGTTCAGTCGGTTTCTCTATATTGTCACTTTGGCACATGAAGGAAATCTAAAGTCATGTTTGACCAAGTATTTTAGTTTTGTTAAGCCACTAAAGCCAAGACCCACCAGTTGATCACTGATATCAGACCTGCAGTTTAGACCGAACTCAGCTGTTTCTCATTGAAGCTATTGAAGCGTGGCCAGCTATGTCTTATCTCGTTATCGAGTCGGATATCTACGGAAGAGTATTTGGGCCACTCATGAGGGAAAAAAATGATAGGAGATAGATTTTTTTCACTTCAAGAATAAAGTAGAAATGTCAAGAATAAAGTCGAAATGTCAAGAATAAAGTCGACCTAGTTCGGTAAAGTTGGAAAGATGTTCCCAGATTCGGACTTCTGGCATCAATAACTCATAATCGATGCCTCTTCCCATCGTTGTAAGGTAGACAATGTGCTACAAGCCCAGCTTTATCAACAGTAGCTGTCTTTCAAGCTGCAGAAGTAACATTGGTGTCTATGCAGCCGGCTATGCTGTGCACAGGGACCGTCTGCAAAATGCAAAACCGCTCTAACAGCGAAGAGAGACACCACACAAATATTCAATACCTTCAGTCTTAGGCTACGTTCAGACTGCAGGCTAAAGTGATCCAAGTCTGATTTCCCCTCCACCATTCGACCTGGATCTGATCTTTCCATGACAGTCTGAACAACACAGATCTGATTTTTTCAAATGCGACCCAGGCCACTTGGATATGTGGTCCTAAATCCAATACGCATCTGATCTTTAGCCATGACTTCTGTCTGAACAGCCAGGTCGCATTTATCCGACCTACACGTCACTGTTACACGACAAACGTCTCGATTCTGCGTTCAAGTAGGAACAAAAACAACAACCATGGTGGACGATAATGTGGAGTTCAGTCAGTGGAGGTTTGGGAGTTAATTAATATTTGGGGGGACAGCTCTAGTCAGGACAAACTCCAGGGGTCTTATCGGAACCGGACAGTTTTTGAAAACATTTCCAAAGAAGTGGCCGAGCGTGGGTCTAAACGCTCCTGGCTCCAATGCCAAAGAAAAATAAAGAGCCTCCGAGGCCAAATATAAGGAGGCTAAAGACTCAAACAATGAAGCGGCCGTGGACGTGTTGCCGGTCCACTTTACGAAGAGCTGGACAGCACTTTGGGAGACGAGCCCAGCGTTCAGCCGATAGAACTGTTGGATGGCAGCTTTGCTGTGTGACGTCGTCGTGTCCTCTTCTGCACATGGGGGGCACTTTTGGGTCGTATGAAGTTCACAAAGGAGATCAGATACAAGCCGCATTTAATTGGAAATGAGAACGAACTCGCAAAAAATTCCGAATTGAGCGTTAAGCCCTGCAGTCTGAACGTAGCATTAGTCACTGTAGTGTCACCAGAATCACTGCAGACATCAACTGGCTCCCGCTGGTCAAACGACAACACCATGAATTCCTCATGAGTTATTGATGCTGGAAGTCTGAATCTGTGAACATCTTTCCAACTTTACCGAACTGGGTCAACTTTATTCACGACATTTCGGCTTTTTTCTCAAAGTGCATGATAAAAAAGATCTACCTCCTGAGTGGCCCCACTACTCTTCCCTAGATATCCGCCTTCCTGTGGTGAATACTACACACTGGTGACTCGTGGTGTTGTCAGAGAGCTTCAAACAAAAGTCAGACATTTTGGGGATTGTGCTTGTTCAACTTTTTGAAAAGAGTTCCCGTAGATGAGACACAGCTCTCATGTCCGGACCGTAAATATGAAGCTGCAGCGAGCCGCCGGCTAGTTTAGCAGAACATGACGACTGGAAACAGGCAAACAGCTAGCCTAGCTCTGGGAAAGGTGACCAAACTCTGCCTGCCAGCTTCCCCCAACGCACAGCGAATGACGTTTAACATCTTGTTTGTTAAATATACACAAATTTTAAATAAATTCAGCTGTTCCATCATGTCTATATGTAAAGCATTTAGCTGAGCCATCTGAGTCACGCACATCTGGTGGACCAGAAGAGGCCTCTGTGGTAATCAATGAAACTGTGACCCTGAAATGTATTCTCAGTCCTCAAGTCTACTTTGCTCTATTGTACGTATGTACCTACAATCATTGTTTATTAGGTTCTTAGCGCCTCCAAAATGCAGGCGACCTATGCTTAACACATTACCACACAGAAGAGGATGAAGGCCACTGTTAGAACATTATCCGAGCTCTTTTTTCTCAAAATGAAAAAGTCAGATTTGCTTCAGAATTGGTTCAATGCTGGGTTTGAAGTCGTAATTCTGACTATTACAGTAGCACTGATCCTTCTTCCCAATACGCTGCTAACTCTATTCTTTCTGCGTAGACCAGGGGTAGCCAATCCTGGTCCTCGACGGCCCCTATCCAGCATGTTCTAGATGGTTCCCTCTTCCAACACACCTGATAGCGATCCTGATCATTTAATCAGGTGTGCTGGAAGAGGGAAACATCTAAAACATGCAGGATAGGGGCTCTCGAGGACCGGAGTTGGCGTACACAGACGTTAGCTTCGACTAGCTGCGCCTTCATGTTCACCGTGCGGACATCCGAGCAGTTATCAGTCATCTCGTCCAATCCTTGACAGGAAACCACGCTTCAGCTGTCCCTTTAAGTCTCACCTCCCCCTCTACGACAACAGTAGCTGCACTTTTGACAGCTCAGAGTGAGGTTGCAGACTGTGCCACGGTAAGCCATATGCTACTTCTAGTAATAGACACACAGTCAAACTAATATTTGAGGTAAGTAAAAGGTTGAATGATTAATTCTTACCTATGCTGGATTTAACCGTTAGCCCAGCATTTCTACCTCCATCACTCAGGCACACAGCGAAGCTATTTAGTGCTTGTGAGGCGTTGACATATCAAATTCTCAGCAGCACATCAGAAATGTCAACACTCAGCGATTCTCTGTGACAGAGTCCTCAATTCATCAGAGTTTTCTAGATGTACCCCCGTGGCTATGCTGTAGTCGCTTCTTCAACTGTGATTGTTTTTTCTTTTCTTTTCTTAATAGTTTGTGCGTCGTTTGGCGACTTCTTACTGTACTTTCAGTGATCTGAGCCACAGTTCCAAGTGACAATGATTTTAAAGGTGCTATGTGTAGTATTCTCCAGGTGAAGAGGGTGTGATACTGTTAAACTACTGCTTGGACGTGGATGTTAGAGTTCAGACGTCTCCTCTGGTTATCTGAAGAACATTCCGTTGTTTGATTAGACGTTCAGTGATTCTCGTTCTGAATCCTGGAACGGGCACTTTTGATTTTGGACGAGTCGGTGAATTTTGCTTCTGAAAAGCAGACTGGTAGCTGAATATTGAGAAGCAACGGGGAAGAATAATCAACTTTGCTGCTATGAAGCAGCTCATAGTGACTATATGTTGTAGCACACATGTTATTCTACTTGGTAGTGTAATGTTCAGTGAAAATCCTACACATAATACCTTTAAGTGAAAGAAAATGAACATTTTTTTCCTTATGGTAAAGACATAAATTTGTCCAGTTGTGATTTCTTTTCTCTCTTTTTTACTTTCTGGTGTCTCACGCTGAATTTGTGTTTTTAAATAATTATTTTCTGAAAAAAAGTACAAATCTAAACATTGCAGATTCTGGATTTATCACGTGTTTTATGCTTTATTCAAAGTGTATACTCATTGTGGGCAGTGTTTTTAGTAATGTTTCGTTGAGGTTAATTTATTACCTACATGTTGAAATATTTAACTTTCAAAACATGACACTTGGTACAAACATACAGTATATATTTAAATATGATACTTTGCATGTGCACTAACTGTGTTGGATTAAACTGCATTAAGTTGAAATAAAATGGGTTTGATGCCCAAAATGTCTCCTCTTGTCCTGTGGTTGTTCACTCAGTTTCCAAGTCTGACATTTCTGAGAGCAGAATGATGATCACTGTATAAATCTGCACTTCAACTGACCTTTTTTTTTTTATCATAGTCATTTATTGTCACACCAGAAGAGCAAGTGTAGGTCAGGTGTAAAGGAGAAATGTGTGTGGACGATGGCATTATGCATACCTTTGTGGACACACGGACATGGAAAGCATGAACTGCTCCCTATGTTGCAGTTCAACCTACCAGTGAGCAGTGATTCCTAACACGTCTCTGGGGGTCATCAGGTGGAAACCTCCCTTCAACGCTGTTTCTCCTACTTAGTCCCACGACACCTCCAGGAGGCTAGGAGGTGAACTCTGGCGTCCCAGAGTCACCCCTGCTAGTGCCAGTTCATACTGCTGCTACAAAATCCAACCAGCACTGCCACGTTCAACTGACCCAGGCCTGTTTAGGAGATGCTCCAGGTGGTGACCAGTGATGATGCTACCAGTTCGCTAGTTGCTAAATGCTAAAGCTAGCTGCTAATTCGAACAGCACTGCCACGTTCGACTGACCCAGGCCCGTTTAGAAGATGCTCCAGGTATGACCCGTGCCGATGCTACCATTTAGCTAACTGCTAATGCTAACTGCTAATTCAACCAGCACTGCCTTGTTCAACTGACCCAGGCCCGTTTAGGAGATGCTCCAGGTAGTGACCAGTGCTAATGCTGACATTTAGCTGCTAAATGCTAATGCTAACTGCTACTTCAAACAGAACTGCCACATTCAACTGACCCAGGCCCATTTAGGAGATGCTCCAGGTAGTGACCAGTGCCGATGCTACCAGTTCGCTAGTTGCTAAATGCTAATGCCACCTGCTAATTCAAACAGCACTGCCACGTTCAACTGACACAGTCTCATTTAGGAGATGTTCCAGGTAGTGACCAGTGGTGATGCTACCAGTTCGCTATTTGCTAAATGCTAATGCTAACTGCTAATTCAAACAGCGCTGCCACGTTCAACTGACCCAGGCCCATTATCCAGATTTGCGGCACTTAAACCTCCTCTCCACCTCCCGTCCATAAGTATTATAGAGGTATTTAACAAACTGCTTTTAAGACTCTGTAATGCAGATTATGTGTTTACTAATGTGTTTGTAACAAACAATAACTCCTCCTGTGGGCAGCCAGAAATGTAGGCTGCTGTACAAACTAGTGTAATAACTGGCAATATATGGTGTAATATTCAATTAAAAATAAGAAACGTCCTGTCACTAGCAACAATATCATCTTTTATATGCCACTTATGGTTGCATGTTGCTCATTAAGGGTAAAAACTGGGCCACAAGTTACTCAAAATGTGATTTGCTCCATGAACCAGTGAAACAGTTTCATTCTACGGCGCTTCTCTGCTGCTTAGATCAATCTGTCAGCAGCCTCCATGCATCCTGCTGATAGACATCATCCCTCTTGAACAAACACATGCGATAAGACGGAGCTAGATGTGCATCAGGAAAAGGGACGACACAAAGACGCCACGCAGATAAGCCGAAGCAAGTGTAAGTTCTGAAAGCCTGATCCAGATCTTGATAGCCTTCCCCGAAACGAAAGCAGGGTTCTGTCATTTAGCAGAGTGAAGTCCTTTTATCTGAGGGGATTCAGCAGAGGTGTGTCGGAAAACAGGAAGAAGACTGTCTTTCATGTGGAGGCCTAGTTAGAAAGACGAGAAAACAACTTCCAACAACTTTACCTCTACTTGTGTCCACCAGACATGAGCCTCTATGTCACTTTCACTGATCTTTATTGGGTCGATTCCTAACCCACACATCTCGTACTTTTTTAAAAACGTGCTGCTCGAGAACAAAATGGCAACAAGTCGTGCTTCCACTCCCTCCCACCTCAGCGCCAAAACCTGCCTCTCTGGTAATGCAACTCTTGTGAAGAAGTACACCAGACTAAATGTCAGGCTTTTGTTTTTGTATTCCTTCTATTTAAGTGTTTCATCTCTGTGTTTACATCATCAGCTGGCTTCGAGTTTTATAGCTGGAGTAGAAGTTGTTGTGAGCTGTGCCATGCAGTAAATGCTGGTTGTCAGTTCATTATGTGCTAAGTCAGTGGTTCTCAACTGGTGGGTCGGGACCCAAAAGTGGGTCGCGAGGCCATTTTTAGAGGGCCGCAGAAGCAAAAAGTAGTAGTGGTATAAAGTCTTTTATTTTAAAGGACGTGTTTCTTATGACAGTTTGCTTTCAGTAGCAGGATATTTAGTGGTGGTGACACCAGTAGTCGCCCACTATTAACCTCTAGATTTGGCTCTACCAGCTCATAGGAGAAATTTGTGCTAAAACATCTCAAAAATGAACCAAAATGGGCCAAAATATGCCCCAAACTTGGCAAAAACGTCCAAATATACCAAAATGAAGAAAAAATAAGCCAAGATTTTCCCAAGTTGTATCAAAATGCATTGAGACTCCACCCAAATACACCTTAATTTGTTAACAGGAACAGGAAACTTCAGCAATTTGGGTGGTGACCATTATTAATAGAGAAATAGTGGGTCCTGAGGCTGGACCAGCTGAGAACCACTGTGCTAAGTAGTGCATTTGAATCAACAGTGAAGGTTGTTTCAAGTAGCAGAGATATGTAGATTAGTTACCACTTGGCTGAAAGACAATCCTTCTTTCATCCATCCATCTTCTTCCACGCATCCAGGGTTAAGTCTGGATGGCAGCAGGCGAAGCAGGCCATTCTAAACGTTCATCAATCCTTTTTAGCTCCTCCGAAGTGTTCTAAGGCCAGATGAGATGTGTAATTCCTCCAGCAAGTTCTGGGTCTAACCTGGGGTCTCCTCCAAAGCAAGGCACCCAAACCTCCTCAGCTGGATGTGAAGGGGCTCTGATCTCCCCCCAGATGATCTCTTCTCACTAAGGCTGAGCTCATACAACCTAACGAGGAAAGTCATTTCATCCACTCCTAGCCATAACCTCAACTGGTCGCTACCCAGAGATCAACGGAGATCAACCAGTAAACCGAGAGCTTCTCAGCTTCCTCTTCGTCCAGCGCAATACCCAAGTTGCTGCTGATGCTGCACCGATCTGTCCGTCCAGCTCATGCTCCTGTTTCCCATCACTAAGCAACGCGATCTTGAGATATTAAAACTTCCTCCCTTGGGGCAGCAACTCACCCCCAACTCAGAGGGAGCAATCCACTGATGAAGCCATGTCGTTTGCAAAAAGCAGAAACCAGGTTGTAGCCAGTGGCTTGAAAGACATGTAAATGCTTCATGGAGCTGTAGACCGACACATCATCTGACCCACTGTTAATATGAAAATACTGGTGCAACTCTCAGTTTCTCAGTTACATCTGCAGATCTGCTCATGGAAGCCTATCTGCCAGTTGAGATATCTCAATCTGAACTCAGCTGTTGAATTAGCATACTGACCAGGATCAGTTCTTAGACATCAGCTGATTGCTCTGTTTCTTTGTCACATCCCTAATGAAGCTGATTCTTACAGAGACTGTTTTCGGGTAGGGTGGAGGGGATGGGCGGGTGGATCAGTCCTTAAATCGCGTCCCTGTTGCTTTCATGTTGTAACTGGACACATGGGATGTCTGTGTTCTCCAGAGACCATCTGGATGTGTGTGTGTGTGTGTGTGTGTGTGTGTGTGCTTCCACAGCAGATGGATTACCTCCCCTCTCTTTCTGAATGCAATCCATTCAAAGGTGGGGTCTAAAACCTGCCCTTTGAAGAGAAGTCAAGATCCAGTAACTACCACTGCCGTAGCCACCTCTGCAGCTACAGATGCATGAAGACAGAATGATTCTCAAATGAGATCTTACACATATGGCAGCGAGGTGTGTTATCCGTCTGAACAAACCTACTGTATGTCTTTGCACACAGCAGCTTTAATACACTATAGCTTTGTGCTTCCTTTATATTCTCGACTCCTTAGCAGTTCTACAGTAGCAACTAGGGATTCAATGTCCTGCTTGAGGGTACGTTTACAGTAGTAGCTGATGGGGAACACCGGTTAGACTCCTGAGGAAATGTAGTCATCTCCCAACGAGGTTTAAGCCAGCCAGTAATCTGCTGTGTTAATTGGGGGTTACTTACTGAAGCATAATCGACATGTTTGTTTATCAAACGGTCTGAAATAGCAGGGAAGTGCACAGACTTCTGTCAGATTTAAGTTAACACAGACTCATTTGACAGACACAAGGCCTTCAGCCAGAGCTGTCCCTACCCAATGTTGCACCCTAGGCGAGATTTTACATGGCGCCACCCTCCATTGACGATTTACATACAAAAGAAATCAAATAGCGTTGTTTTGTAGTATTATTAATTTGGCATTGCTTTCCTTTAAGTCAACATGAGCTTTTCCATTCAAGAGATAATATTAATAACTAGTTTTAATAGATTTTTATTGAAGATTAATTATTTAACCGATTTTGTGGCGCCCCCTGGAGGCCACGGCACCCTTAGCGTTTGCCTAAATTGCCTAATGGGCGAGCCGGCTCTGCCTTTAGCCTCTCTGTTTCCATTGCAATACATGCTCTGACACCACTACTGACGGTATGATAGTGCTTAGAGTTGGTGAAACCTTCCCTAAAGTGAGACCACTCTTGGATGTTTGTGTTGGTAGGAGACAAGGAATGGCTTTTTGTGTTAAAGTTGTGTTTTTGACCCATCCATCCACCCCAACCTCCTCCCTGTGCTGACTTTGTAGCATTAAAATTAGGGATGCACGATAATGCCAATTTCAACCGATTCCAGTAATCGATAATTTTATACTTCTTGCAGCCAGTAACCGATAATGTCAACCGATTGGGCACCGGAGCGTGACACCGGAGTTGTCAGGTCCGCTACTACAACCACCGAGGCGTTCTAGAGCCTCAGCGGCGTACTAGAGCCTTGGCGACGCTTGGAGACGCTTGGCGACGCTTGGCAGTGCCCGGCGGCGTACTACAGCCTTGGCAACACTCGGCAGCATTTGGCGGCACTCGGCAGCACGCACGACTATTACATTATCAAAATTATTATCCCAATACAACCACAACAAACGAATATTCGGATATTCCAATATTCGGGACCAGCCCTAGTGAAACGACTTCTTTAGACACGGTAAAGAAAGTCCACACTGGTCGGTGCCACGCCATGCTGCTTGCTTTTCTCTGCCCGCGCAGTCTGATGACATCACACACATGCGACAGTACCATTGGGGAGGGGAGGGGTTGAGGAGCCAGACATGAGGACAAACCACAACACACAGACTAATGGCAAAAACCAAGATTCCAAGTCTTTATTATTATCGGGTCGTTTTATCAGCTCAATTTTTAATTATCGGAACGACGTCATAATTGCCAAAGTTAACCGATAATTTTCGGATGCCGATATTAACGTGCTTCCCTAATTAAAATGATGCCACACTGCTTTCTCCTTCACTCCTGATGGACAAGAGTCATGTTTAATACAACAGCTAGAGGACGTCTGATCAAACAGTCCACCATGCATTATCTACTTTTCAAATCAATACAAGATGTGCTTCTCCTCACCCCTGAACTCTCGAGCAGTTGGGTCATAACCTTGGATTAGCATGGCATCGTGCTTTGAGGAAGAGCAGAGAAAGAACTGCAAGGCCTAAACTGATAAGTCTCAGATAGGAACCAGGTGAATACTCGCAGCCTGTCTCTGTTTTAAGGGGCTACTATCAAACAAGCCATATAGGTTTCGCCGCTTTATTTTTGCTGCCCTTGTGCAGCGTCTGCTTGGCCTTATCAGTGAGGTGGATTTACGAGGTCCTGGCTGTGCATGAGGGTTCAGAGCCAGTCTCCGCTTTTGGTCTCTCCATATGGAAGGAGTCAGATGGTAACATGTTGTCTGCTATGCTAACACTGGCAGGAACGGAATCCAAATAACACACCACATATTCTCCTTTAATCAGTGATTTACAGCACAGTGGGCAGCATTTAGGTAATCTGAATGTTAAATCTCATCTCTGACAGACTGGAGACAGAGGAGGAGAGGAAGTAAAGGAGAATACTTCAGGATCAGAGGGATTAACGACGCAGCCCTGGCATCTTCTCCTCAAATTCTTGTTCGGCGCTGAGGATGATGTCAGAGCGTAAACAGTAGTACAGAGTGTTTAGAGCTGCCAGGCCGTCACAGAAAATACGCTGAGTGAAAGGGAGCTCTGCAAAGGTTAAATGAGGACTGCCAAGCATGAACAGGAAAAGCAAGACATGCACTATGAAGCGTTATTAACTCGCCCAACCTGTTGACACTGTAACCGTAGTTTTTCTATTGTAAACCTTTCTAAAAATGTGTGTGTGTGTGTGTGGGCTGGGGATGGAGCGTTTCCCCGTTCCCCCGGTGTTACTGAGAGCCCAGCTATGCGTTTCCAGTTAGTTTGGAAACGTCTTTCCTCTCCTCGGAACACTAACATGTCACACAGACCAGCATGTACTGCATGAAATCTGAGCTCTCCGCATGAGAAAACACCAACGCATACAGGGCCGTCGACAGAGCAGAACATCAGGGTATAACAGAAGGCATGCCTCAGTGTCAGCGGTGATTACATGTGTCCTTTTATCGCAGCGGAAATGCCCTTTCCACACACTTGATAGCTCAGTCAGCCATGGGAAATGAAGGCTAAAACTGGGGACCTCCGGTCACTGAGACACAAAGCTGTGAGTTTTAGAAATGCATCCTGACCTCTGACTGATTTCTGCTTCAAATATCAATTTCATTAATTTTGACTGATATAAAGTCGGAGTTTGCATGTTCTCCCTGTGCAGCGTGGGTTTTCTAGCTTCCTCCTACAGTCCAAAAACATGCTGAGGTTAATTGATGATTCTAAATTGTCTGTAAGTGTGAATGAGAGTGTGCTTGGTTGTCTGTCTCTATGTGTAGCCCTGTGATAGACTGGAGACTTGTCCAGAGTGTCGGCTGGGATAGACTCCAGCCCCCCTGTGACCCTACAGAGGATTAAGTGGTGTATAGATGATAGATGGATGATATAAAGTCTGGTAGTCAAAATAAACTGTATGAAAAATGAGACCTTCAAATGAATCTCTTAAGTCTGTATTTTTGACACAGAAACTCAAGGCTACGATTCGTGTGTGTCCAAGTCTTTTAGGTCATGAAAACACTGTTGCTGGGCAACAGGGCCTGCTAGCTTTCTAGTAGCAGCTCCACTTTAGGTACTGTAGGCACAAGATAACACTTAGGACACTATCTCAACCATAAGGACCCACGGTGTCCTTTTAAATATCCTGTAAAGTTCCTAACAGACATTTATTCTTGAATTTAACTGATGAGGTCCCAAAGTGACGTCCACTGGTGAAGTCATGTGACAGGAAGTGAGCTTCTGTGAACATGACATCACTTTCAAAATGGCGGCGTGTCTGGTGAGCACCTGGGAGGAAACTGGCTCATTTAAAAAGCTTGTTTTTTGACAGCAAAGGTAAATTTCAACCCATGTAACAATTATAATCCATCAACAACACGTCCAAGATCACATTTAAGCTGTTCTGATCACATTCCTTACACAAATAGATATAGAACAACTTTAGTAAACATCACTGTGACATATATGTTACATCGGGCCTTCAGCCTAAGAAACACCATGAGACGTATTTGTCACAATAAGAAAAAATAGCAATGAGTTGCTCAAATAATGAAGCTCAATCAGTTCATTTATATCAGTGTATTTTTCTATGGTTCATTTAAACAAATATAAACAAAGAAAAATAAAGTCATGACATGGTGTGGATCATAAAATCATTCAGGTTCCCTTCAGTGTTTTGTTTTTGCACTGTGTCTTATGTTTACTGTATTTATGTGTTGCTCAGTGATCCACAGCAGCAGCAATACTTCTAATATGAGGTTGTTTTATGGGTCAGTTTGCACATTTTTTGCACTGTAAAACAAATTAGAGTCAAATTTTTTTGCTAAATCTTATTAACAAAGAAGTAATTTTGATTTATGTTGTGAAAATGCAAATAAAAAGGCAACTCTGTGTTTCTAAAGAAGAAACTGTCAGGTGGATTTAATTTCAAATAACAGATATAATCTATAATAAATTTCCTTTAAACGCCCAATGTGACATGTATGTAACATTACACATCTTGGACACTAGGGGGCGGTTTTCCAAGTTAACATCAGAAATGTGCTCTATGTCGTCCATCTAGTTTTATATCAGCAGAATTTTCCCTTTAAGAAAAATGTGTCTGGGTCCTTATGGGTTAACAGAATTTTAACTCCTGCGTCTGCTTTGTTAATTTTTACAGCACCATTCAGACAAACTCAACAGACGAATATTTCCTCGTCCTTCAGGTGTCACTGACTGTCACCGTGGAAACAGTGGTCAGCAGGTCTCTCCCATTGTTACCATGGACACACTGGTGTGCAGGTATCACAGACTGTTGCCCTGGAAACAGTGACAAGCTGGTGTCACTGACTGTTGCCATGGAAATACTGGTCTGCAGATGTCACCTATTGTTACCATGGACACATTAGTGAGCAGGTGTCACTGACTGTTACCATGGAAACAGTGGTCAGCAGGTCTAGCCCATTGTTGCTATGGACATACTGGTGTGCAGGTATCACAGATTGTTGCCCTGGAAACAGTGGTGAGCTGGTGTCACTGACTGTTGCCATAGAAACACACTGATCTGCAGATGTCACCTATTGTTACCATGGACATACTGGTGTGCAGGTATCACAGACTGTTGCCCTGGAAACAGTGGCGAGCTGGTGTCACTGATTACTATAGAAACACACTGATCTGCAGATGTCACCTATTGTTACCATGGACACATTGGTGAGCAGGTGTCACTGACTGTTACCATGGAAACAGTGATCAGCAGATGTCACCCATTGTTGCCATGGACATACTGGTGTGCAGGTATCACAGACTGTTGCCCTGGAAACAGTGGCGAGCTGGTGTCACTGAGTGTTGCTATAGAAACACACTGATCTGCGGATGCCACCTATTGTTACCATGGACACATTGGTGAGCAGGTGTCACTGACTGTTGCCATGGAAACACCAGTCAGCAGATGTCACCCATTGTTACCATGGACATAGTAGTAATCAGGTGTCATTGACTGCTACCATGGAAACAGTGGTCAGCAGGTCTCTCCCATTGTTACCATGGACATACTGGTGTGCAGGTATCACAGACTGTTGTCCTGGAAACAGTGGCGAGGTGGTGTCACTGAGTGTTGCTATAGAAACACACTGATCTGCAGATGTCACCTATTGTTACCATGGACATAGTAGTAAGCAGGTGTCACTGACTGTTACCATGGAAACATGACTCTTAGTGCTAAATAGGCCTGGGGGCAGGGTGGCTAAGTTTAGATGTTGCTAAGACAACCTGGTGAGTTTGTAGTTTCTATTCTCTTCCTGTAACAAGGCGTATGAGCCCGATGTCCAGGTTGAGGGGACTGTCCCTTAATTAGGACTAAATATGTGTGTGTGTTAGTCTACAATGCTATCTCAGTGAGCTATTTAGCTAGCTTACCAAGATGGCTAGAGCTAATTAGCAAAGTTAGACAAGCTAGCTCAGTGTACCTGGCTAGCTTGTACAATCTCAAGTTCATTCTACAAACCAGCTTCGTTCAGATAAAGAATTTCTTGGTCACAGACTGTAACGGCTGGAGTTCGCTGGCTTCTCAGACTTATTCATTTAGCAGTTTATTTACTCGACATGTTGTGCTAGCGCTTTATGCTAGTGCTACCACCCTCATGACTGCTGCTGCATTGTAGCCGGCCAACAACCTTCCAGCTGACAAGGCAGTTTATTTACTTTTAGGCTGTCCTCACCGGCATTTACACAACCGCCATGCAGTGTTTCATGACAGTCAGTGTGCCAGTAGGGCTACATTCCTCTGCCAGCTTTTGTACACCGCTTAGTAGTTTCCCCATTCTTTTCTCCAAAAGATTAAACTATGACTGATTTATTTCTCTTTCAGCTTATAGCCTATGCACAACTCAAACTAGCTTTTCGTTAGAATGCTGACGGTTGTAAGGTTTGTAAAAATGGCTTGTAAAGGGAGACGGCTTTCCTTTATCTGCGCTGACTGATGCCTACAATTGTTTAAAGTGCAGAGGATGTAGAATTCTGATGTCTGTGGTTCAATAGTGGCCCCCAACTTTGCTTTTCCACCTCTTGTTGCCTTTAATTCTGCCGTCTGTGCTCAAATTAAACCAGAAAAACAAACATGCTGATGGCGGATGGTGTTACCTTTACAGGTCGTGCAGTGAGGTGGGATGAGAAGCTTCATTTAGAGTGCTGTGTGAACTCGTTGGGAATGGGAATAAGAGGAAAAACACAACCGCACGGCATCGTCAGAGTCAAGGCCTTTATCAGAATACAGGGTTAGAGCGAGCATTTATGCATTTAGCCCTAAACTGGAGCACAAAAAGAGAACAAAGCACTATTATTATCCCAATATTTGGCCTGATCATGATGAAGCTCAGCACTGGATGACTCTAAAATGGGAATATTGAAATTCCTGACGCCGGTTAAAGGTTCCTCAGGGGGACGGGTGATGGCCAGGAAGCAAGTTTGGTCAATGATGCTGAACTTTGGAGGTCAAAACAGAGGTTATTAATTATTCAGCAAGTCATATAAGAGACATATGTCTTTGAATTAAACCACAAGGGAAATAAACTACCATTAAATACTGCTGTTTATATGTGGTCCATGTGGGCCGACCGCTATAATATTCCTCTGAGATGAAGCCATCTGCACGGTAGAAAACATAGATCTCACTGTCCTGTGAGCGTCAGAGAAAGATACCGAAGCTGCCCGCCTCAATTAAATAAGCATCATCTAAGTAGCCGGTGTGGGGAGATCGTCATTAGAGCTTGATGAAAAACAGCATGTCTCAACCTTGACCCATGCCGCCTCCATCAACCCCCCCACCAAACGCCACCAGACGCACACAGAGAGTCCCCAAAAGATGCTTAGAGATAAAAGAGAATCGACCCGTCAGCCGTATGTACAGAGACCGGAGATCTGAAAGGAGAAAAGCCATGAAAAATGGATGAGAGAAGAAATCCACTTCACCTCCCCCCCCCCCGGAGGCTGGCAAACCCCCCACAGCGCTCCCACTCATAATCCTTTCTCCTCCTGCACACACACACTCCTCTCCCTGCGCCTCACACACATGCATGTGGTCTGTGCAAACAGGAAGACATGGTAGGCACACGGCGCCCGAGGCCCTCTGGTAGGTGTTAGAATTCGGGAGATACATCAGTTCGGTGCTAATATTAGTCTTTTATGGCGTTATAGATATTATCCATGACTGATGCGATAAAGCAGGGGCTTCATGAAACACCCTAAAATGATTTCGTGTGTCTTCTCGTGTCGCTCGGATCAAATTTTCAGATTTATTTCCACATATGAAATAAAATGTAGCAGCTTCCTCTGGTGGATCACTCAGGCTTAAAGAGATGCTTGACAAATTTCATTAGTCACGCTTTCAATGGAGACGCTCGTATTAGTGGAACATTAAGGTCTAAATGCTCTTACGGAGGCATGAAACCAGCTCTGGGTACTGAAGGGCTGAATGCTAATACGGGCGTGAACGTATTGTTATTTATACGGCACAAGAAATCGGTTATGAGCACGCTGAAGAGGGGAGGTTAATAGGACTGGAGCTACAATAGCGGCCCTGTTGTGCTGTGAGCTAGATGTTAACACAAGCGTGCGACCACAGATGCTGAGCAGGTGTAATGTTCACCATGTTAGCGAAGCAACACTGAACACCAGGTACAGCTGAGGCTCATAGCGGTAATGCAATGAGTTCTGCAGGTGTTTAGTCTTGAATTAAATTACTGGCATTAGTTTAAAAGTTGATAGATCACCAAAGTTAATATAATTAACCTTGTGGGTAACATGTATATATATATATACACCCACCGGCCACTTTATTAGGTTCACCTGTTCGACACCTGAAAGCATGATTAGTTGGGAAATGTCTGGAAGTGGCCAACTCTTCACAGACATCTGAAACATGTGTCAAGAGGCCTCAACTGCTTTTCTGAAGAGGTCACAAACCAAAATTAATACGAAGACTCGCTTCAACTTCAACAACGTTTTCTATCTTCAACATTATATTACACTCACCGGCCACTTTATTAGGTACACCTGTTCAATTGCTTGTTAACACAAATAGCCAATCAGCTAATCACATGGACGCAACTCAATGCATTTAGGCATGTAGACGTGGTCAAGACAACTTGAAGTTCAAACCGAGCATCAGAATGAGGAAGAAAGGGGGTTTAAGGGACTTTGAATGTGACATATTTCAAAAACTGCTGATCTACTGGGATTTTCACCACAACCATCTCCAGGGTTTACAGAGGATGGTCTGAAGAAGAGGAAACATCCAGTTTGTTGATGGTAGAGGTCAGAGGAGAATGGGCAGACTGGTTGGAGATGATAGAAAGGCAGCAGGAACTCAAAGAACCACTGGTTACAACCAAGGAATGCAGAACACCATCTCTGAACCACAACAACCTTGGAGAAGATGGGCTACAGCAGCAGAAGACCACACCGGGGGCCACTCCTGTCAGCTAAGACCAGGAAACTGAGGCTACAATTCACACAGGCTCACCACAACTGGACAGTAGAAGATGGAGAAACGCTGCCTGGTCTGATGAGTCTCCATTTCAGCTGAACATTCAGATGGTAGGTCAGAACAACATGAAAGCATGGATCCATCCTGCCTTGGATCAACGGTTCAGGCTGCTGCTGGTGGTCTAATGGTGTGGGGGGTGTTTTCTTAGTACCAACTGGTTTAAACTCCACAGCCTACCTGAGTGTTGCTGCTGACCATGTCCATCCCTTTATGACCACAGTGGACCATCTTCTGATGCTACTTCCAGCAGGATAATGCTCCATGTCTCAAAGCTCAGATCGTCTCCAACTGGTTTCTAGAACATGACAATGAGTTCTCTGGACTCCAACGGCCTCCACAGTCACCAGATCTCAGTCCAGTAGAGCTCCTTTGGGATGTGGTGGAACGGGAGGTCGGCATCATGGATGTGCAGCCGACAAATGTGCAGCAACTGTGTGATGCTATCATGTCAACATGGACCAGAACCTCTGAGGAACGTTTTCAACACCTTGTTGAAAGTTTGTCATGAAGAATTAAGGCAGCTATGAAGGTAAAAGGGGTCCAACCTTCTACTAGCAAGGTGAACCTAATAAAGTGGCCGGTGAGTGTATACCAATTAATGGCAGTCCATCCAGTACAGTACTTGTCATTGAGTACCGCACCACACTGGTGATTGAAATTTCATGCAATGCATCCAAAAGCTGTGGAGTCACTTTGGTTTGGTCTCCAGCCGTGGACTGACTCAACTGATATGTGTCAGCCAAGTGCACAGGACATGCATGTATAACCTTACACATTGTTCCTTCACCACCCAGGGCCCTTTACTAAGTGCGACCCAACTTAAGGCACTCACATGCACTCTGACAGCGTGTGAAATGTTCCAGTCAAAGCGGCTGCAGCGGCTGAGGATATCGGCGGCCTCCTTCAAGGCCTATCTGGCGGGCTGGCAGTCGCCTGATGAGAAGGAGACGGTGACATGGAGGGACGAGGAGGGGGGGCTGCTGTCACATTCCCTTTGATTGGCAGCTTCTCTTTCTCGACCTGAAACAACAATTGGTTTTCCTGTAGGATAATATGGCGTTATATTGTACCGGCCACTGTTATTGTCTAATGCAAGGCTGTTTAACGGGGCGTAATGTTAGACTACTGTGCAAGAATATGAGCCAGCAGGTTACTTTAATGTAATCCTTGCAGTTGATGTTATTTGCAGTCATACATTGACATGGACACTATATACAGCCTGATGGAGTGCTTCAATGGCGCGTATGTCTGAAAATTCACAGGCATGCTAAGGTGGCTAATGCTAATTGACATACTGTGCAACATTAGGCCGCTCTAGATCAGTCAGATCTCTAATGAAGAAGATATAAAATGTCTTTAAATGCCACTTTTTTAGCATTTTTATGCCTTTGAGGGCGTCAGATGTGAAAACTTGGTGGATATTAGACTACATACCCTACGTTATTCACAGTTACAGTATAGTACCCCTCAAGCAGCCGTTAAGAAATATATTCATTTACTTCTGGAGCAGATAGAGAAAGAAAGATCAGTTCTATTCAGCATGTGTTTAGAAAAGCTTACAACAGGCTAATAAAGTGAGAGGAAACACAGGACCATGGACCAGATCACCTGAACGGTTGTCAGGTGATGCAGATATTCCAGACCTAAACAGGCATGGATGCTCGTGCACATGTCTGTTTCGGTGTGTGCATGTGGAGGGAAATGCACTTGTTGCTTTGGTTGCAGGAGGTGGACACCTTGCATGGTGTTTGCGGAGATAAGCGGCTGCAGGCAGAAATGCAGATTTATTTGTTTGAGGCAAACAGTAACAGGAGGCGGTGGGGAGGATTTCAACGTAAGAGCAAAGCAGATTGAATGACAGGAGGTCCAAAAAGGGGATGAAGCATGTTTAATTGATGGAAAAACAACACAGCATGCCTGATGTTGCAGGTTGCATGGAAGCTGCTGGGTGTTGCATGGGCAGTAGAGGGCGCTCTGCACTGCTGCAATGAGTCTGTTTTACTTTTAATGCTGCACAAACATGCAGGTGAAGGGAGTTTTTATCACTGCATGGACTGTTTTCAGCATCACTGCACGGAATGAACAGAGCCAGAAATTATAAAAGGAACACTTCATTCAACCTGATCACTTTATTGCTGCTGTAAATCCAGAATCCACGCATTCCCACTTTGCAGGACTGTCTGTGAAAGTTCACGAGCAGATTGCACGTCGGCGTTTTTCAATGAAGTGACACCTGATGGCAGAATCAGATCCGTCCCTGAGCCCAATTAGGACTGTAATTAAACGCCATGCAGCCCCGATAAGGTCCTAATTAGAAGAGAAGAAAAAAAAGCCCCCTCTAATGGCCCGGCTCATTATAATATCTGTGCGGCTGCGTTTAATTAAAGGCGACCCCTGCTTTTGTTTTGCGCGCTGTAATGCGGTTTGTCTAAATGAAGCTCAATAAAGAGAAAGAGAGAGAGGGAGAGAGAGAGGGGGGGGGGAGACGGGGTAATTCAAGTTTTGGGAGGAGGAGGAGGGAGGAGATGGAGGGGAGGAAGAGGAGGAGGAAGGTGGTGGTGGTGGTGGGGGGGGGGGTTATTATACTATTGTCCGCCCCTTAATCCGGTTGGCTCAGAGACTGCCCGCAGGCCAATTTGTAAGTGGTTTGCGGAGCTGCCAATCAAAGCGGACGTCCTCTCCTCAGGCTGTGGCTACGGAGCCTCTCAGTTGCTGTGTGGAGAGATCCGACGGAGGGACGCTCCCCGTGCCTGGACCAGCATCCCCGCGCTGCAATCCGCCGCCCGCTCCCCCGCGCATGCGACGCCCTCCTCGGTGAAAGCCTGGACGCCCGGCTCCCTCCCTCCCCCCACCTCTCTGTCTAACCCCCACATCGGAGGAAGACACGCGTGTGAACATTTGTGGGCTTCTTTATTTTTATTGTTTTTTTATTTTTTATTTTTTTGCATGTCAGGAGGAGAGGAGGAACTAGTCGCCGGGTCCGCGGCTTGTCTGTCTTTTCTCATCGCTTCTCTCTCTCCCCCCCTCCTCCCCACCTCCCCACCACCACCACCTCCTCCTATGTCACTCTAATTAATCGGAGGCATGTGGAATCGCACCAGGATTAGGAATTGCTTCCCAATAGTGTGCCTGCTGTTGACGTTATGGACGGAGGTAACCATGTTTTTGTTTTTTTTAAATAAATAAATCACATTGCAGTGCGTAAAATCAGATTCTAAATGAGCAAAAGTTGGTGGGCGTGGGCGGATGGATTCGCTCCGGCGTTGCATATTCGCATCACATTAATCGATAATTGAATTACGTAGCCGTGGAGCATGTGATCGTGTTACCATGACAGGGTTGAAGTCTTGAGGGAACTGATACAGGCTACTCTCCATTTTGGAGTCCTGTGCGTTTCTTTTATGTATATTTTTTGGGGTGGGGGGGGAGGATTATTAGGCCCCGAGCCGAACAAGTTGTAAGTTGCATCAATTGGCTGCTGCAGCGGTTTTGATCCGCAGAGTCACCCGATGGTCTTGGGGGGGGGAAAAAAGCCCCAGCATGCAAACTGAACTGTAGCCCGTTCACGTGCTCCATTCATGCCGCAACAAACCCATTCCGGCTCATCCACCCCATCCGCAAAGCCCCAATAATGGGTTTAACTGCGCGTAAGACGCTGTTTGGACACTTGCCCACCTTTACGCACCGAATTAAGCGGCACCACCGTGGTCCGTTTTACGCGGGTGCCTGTGTTTTAATACTGGGCTCTTATTTCTTTTCTTCTTTTTTTTTGAACGTGTTGTTTCCAGGTGTCCCAGTCAACCGGCTATTTCGAGCTGCAGCTGATCTCCGTGGAGAATGTAAACGGCGAGCTGGCGGACGGGGAGTGCTGCGACGGCTCCAGGAGCTCCCAGGACCTGCGCTGCACCCGAGACGAGTGCGACACTTACTTCAAAGTGTGCCTGAAGGAGTACCAGATGGAGGTCACCACCAGCGGGCCCTGCACGTTCGGGGCTGGATCTACGCAAGTTCTCGGTGGGAATATGTTTTCTTTTAAGAGCGCCAAGAACAACCCGAACAAGATGGACGAGGCCGGCAAGATCCTGATCCCCTTCCAGTTTGCGTGGCCGGTGAGTGTGATCCCTGAGCATCATGCTGACACACCTCTCTTGTACATGCAGTTCTCTACAGCAGCACCACTTAGAAGTTCTCCCCCAGCAGAATGAGCTCCATTAGGTTTGATCTGGAAGGACTGGATCTAAGAGTTGCTTTCATGCCTGCTGTCGTCTCCATTAACTGTCTGGCTGTGAGGCAGCAGGCGGTGATAAACGCCCCACATCCTAGAAAAAGTAGATGCTTCTTGCATTCAGGGACGTGGATCCATCGAGTTCGTCCTCGCCTCATGCTTGTAAAATGACTTAAATGATTTGTGGACTGTCAAAGTAACAGCACGTTGACTTTCTTTTGTTCAGACACATGCGTTGGTGCTAGTGGCAGCTCAGATTGTCCCCATACAGGAAGCTCAAAAGAGTCAAAGAACCTGCGGAAAAGCAGCAGTTTGATTGATTTCACCTCAATAAGCTGCACTTTACTCGATCATGTTGGTGACAAATTGATACCTTGATTTGTTGGACTGCATCTAAAATTTGATTAACAACGAAACAACAGGAGCACTTCAAATGTCTGGTTATTGGTCCAGTCGCCCTCCGAAATATCAGATTTACTCTCCAGACTCACATTGAAGAATACGGAGCACTCAAGCTGCTTGTGAAATAACTTAAAGTGATCAGTAGACTATCGAAGTAGTTTCTTTAAGGTTGTCAGGAGGCTCCTCTGTGTAAGTTTCAAAGAACCTGTAGGAAAGCTGCAGTTCTGTCAGTTTCAGCTCCATAAACTCCACTTTAGTTGCCCATATTTGTGCCAGATTTCTCCGCCGACGGTTTGGTAGAGGTCTCGGGTCGCTTGTCTTTGCAGAGGAGGTGGACCTCGTTAAACGGGGGGGTGCTCAGCAGCATCCTGTCCTTATGGGAGTTGACACGCATCGGGGCTAAACGACTGCGTGCTCGGCGAGGATCCGATTGCAGCTACGGCGCTTCGCGGTGTCATCTGGGTCGTCCTTTAAAGTTGCCCTGATATACGAGGGTTGGCTTTGTTCCCGGCCGCCCGCCTGCACCTGCCGAGGCCAAGATGGGGGGGATCGGACCGGGGAAATGCTTTGATATGTGGATCCTGGTGGAGGAAGGAACGGTTAGGACGAAGCTGAGTAACCGAAGTGTTAAAGGCGAATTCATTCCTTTGAATTTAGCATATTGTCGTCCATCAGGTGACTCTTGCTTTGAGACTTTGAGAGTGGAGTGGCCCACATTGCTTGTTTCGTTGGATGATTGAGGGAAAGCAGAAGTTAATTTGATCTACTAGGAAGTGGTTTGTTTTCTCAAAGGTGAAACATTTGATGTCCAGGTTTTGCAGCATTAAACCGACAAGTTTTCACAGGTGCAGGAGAACCGGAGGCCGCCTGGCTGTAGGTGCTGGGTGGCTGCTTCATGTCATTCTCCGTCGTGACGATGAATGAAAGACGTTTGAGTTTGAAATACGTGCTCAGCCGTGGTGAGCGACGCCTCGGGGCGGTCGGCCGGTGCGTGCCGCCGGCTGGTTTTCGCACTTCTCCTTCCCCCTCAGCGTCCTGCAGCATCCTCCCCTGCTGTGGACGCCAGGTGCCCCTCCGAGGCAATTAAACCCATCTGACTGCAGATGAGTGATTGCTGATGAATAAGGCGCACGAAGAGGGAATGCATGCGGCAAAATAACAACCTAAGCACTTTGACTGTAGCAATAAACACACCTTCAGTTATCTGTATCTGTAAGTGTCGCTTCTGCTGCACCGAGTTTCGATGCACCTTTCATAGCTTGCTTTAGAAATCTTGTTGTCCTACCGTCTTTGGAATTAAGCTGCTGCTGTTGTTTGGATTTCTAATGTAGTGTTGGTGCCAAAGGAGCTGTACTATATAAAGCAGTTTTAATAACAAGATTTCAGAAGCAAAATTCAAAGAATCCTCTGATTCTGGGTTTTCTTTCTTGATTAATTAACAAACTAATCAACAGAATGACTGTGAAAGTCAACTTCCCACAATTCTGATGATCGATTTAATGCTTAAGGACATTTTTTAAGCACACTGACCCAAAAATCAGTGGCTCCACATTCTTCTGATGGGCTCATAGAACTTGCAGTGAGCATTTCACAGACCAAACTTGTTGGTTAAGCAGTAAAAGGTTTGATAACGACAGGTAAATTCTGTTAAAATGACAGGTTTCTGTAATGTGTAGGTGCTAATCATGAGCACTTAACTGATGTCTTGAAAGCAGATGAAGTGTTTTTTGAGTTGAGGTATTGCCTTTATGTATTAATGATCTTGCAGCTCCTCATAGCAGCACCTTTAGTATATTTACAGCTGTCTTTACCAACATTTGTGAGCCTCAGTGGTAGGATTTTACACTTTAAAGCAGCGGTTCTCAGCTGGTCCAGCCTCAGGACCCACTATGTCTCTATTAATGACAGTCACGACCGAAATTGTTGAAGTTTGCTGTTCCTGTTAACAAATTAAGCTTTATTGGGTGTCGTCTAAAAGCATTTTGATACAGCTTGGGGAAATTTTGGCTTATTTTTGGTCATTTTGGTATTTTTGGACGCTTTTTGTCAAGTTCTGGGCATATTTTGGTTCATTTTTGACACATTTTAGCATAAATTTCTCCAACAAGCTGACAGAACCACATCTATAGGTTAATAGTGGGCAACTACTGGTGTCACCACCACTAAATATCCTGCTATTGAAAGCAAACTGTGTCATAAGAAACACATCCTTTAAAATAAAAGACTTTATACCACTACTTTTTTTTGCTTCTGCGACCCTCTAAAAATGGCTTCACGACCCACTTTTGGGTCCCGACCCACCAGTTGAGAACCACTGCATTAAGGGTATTGTTTAGACCAGTGGTTCCCAACTGGTGCGGCCTCAGGACCCACTATGTCTCTATTAATGACAGTTACGACCCAAATTGTTGAAGTTTGCTGTTCCTGTTAACGAATTAACGTTTTTTGAGTGTAGTGTCAATGCTTTGGGATACAGCTTGGGAAAAATTTGGCTCATTTTTTACTCATTTTGGTATATTTGGACACTTTTGCCAAGTTTTGGGCGTATTTTGGTCCATTTTGACAGATTCTGAATATGTTTTGGTTCATTTTTGGCATGTTTTAGCACAAATTTCTCCAATAAGAACCAAATCTAGAGGTTAATAGTGGGCAACTACTGGTGTCACCACCACTAAATATCCTGCTATTGAAAGCAAACTGTGTCATAAGAAACACGTCTTTTAAAATAAAAGACTTTATACCACTACTTTTTTTGCTTCTGCGACCCTCTAAAAATGGCTTGGCGACCCACTTTTGGGTCCCGACCCACCAGTTGAGAACCATTGGTTTAGACCATCAGGTGTTTTCCTACCTGAGCTCGCTGTTTCTTTGAGGACAACCCTGGATTCATTGGATCGCCCACTTGGAATACGAACCACCGAGAGTCTCTCATTAGACTCCTTGACAGACACCTCGAGGCAGAGGTGAAGGGGGCTATTCTGGTGTGCTGTCCTTCTGTTAAGTGCCCCCCCAGCTGATAACGGTGCACTATTCCAGTGCCAGATGTCACAACAGGCCTGCAGGGTCACTGGCTGTGGCGTTGTTGCTTTCCTCGCTGAAGAAACAAAGATGCAGTGTGCTATTGGCTGTGTCATCTGGACACTTGCCCACTTCGAGCCCCGTGGAAATCAGTGAGGGCTGAACTCTTCTCTCATCTCGAATGCAGACATCAGAAAATGAAACCGTGTAGAAATCGTTTTACTGCAGGGGCCTAATTCTGACTCCAGCTTGTGATGTGGTAATGTGAACAGTGAAAGGCAGCATGGGTTGCCTATTTAATGCTTAAACATGCAGTCTACATTTATAATTCTTATCAGAACCTTGGCATAATTGTGGCGTGCATGGCTGTGCAAGTGTTCACAAGTTAGTCAAGCAGGAGAGATAATCATCAATTAAATCAAAACTCAGTGGCACCACTGCTGCTGAAGCACACCGGAGTACAAACCATTCATGTGTGGGTTTTTTCCCCCTTATCAATCCACTTTTCCAGATAACCTGATAAAGGAAATGGTTTTCAAATAGACCTTGAGAATCTGAGTAATGAAAATACCCACTGACGCCTTTAATTTTCTCAACTGGCTCTTAAGTCGCTCCTCAAAGAGCTCTTCTCATCTCCCGGTGTAGTGCAGTGAAGTCAGCCTGTGCTTCTGGGAAAGGCTGCTGTTTCTGTGAAGAGACGGACATCACAGCCTCCTCTCCCCTCCGTCCTCTTATCATCGCACCAGACTGATGCAGCCACTGATGGCTAATTTACCAGATCGCATGATGCTTATCCTTTTCTATGGAAATCTACCAGGGATTGTCTGGCTCTGGCTTCTTTTACAGTGAAGAGTCTGTGTGCTAATACTGCTGCTGCCACCTCTGAGCTAAGTCTACGTCCAGTTGTTCCCTACAGTTCAGGCTCACAGTATATGTGCCCTAACATTTGGATCAATGTTTACTACTTTGGATTGTTTCTTTCTTATTTATTGTTCTTTGTTTTGTGTATCAATGTAATGATATGCTAAGGTTTTAAGTTCAGCATTAAAGTACACAACTGGAGCCGAGGATATGGTTAGCTTAGCTTAGCATAAACACTGAGCTAGAGCACGTCACATAGTAAGATAACATAATATTAATTTGATATTAGAAGGAGAAACAAATCCAAATGATTCCCTTTGAGCAGCTCTTGGTGAAACGCCCCTTTAACGGGAAGAAACGTCCGGCAGAACCAGGCTCAGGGAGGGCAGCCATCTGCCTTGACTGGGTGGGGTGAGAGTAAAAGGGGAGATAGAAAAGGATAGAAGGAAACACTGGAGAGGTTGGTGAGGCTGGTAACCACAGATCAGAGAGGACAAAACACAAACTACAGGAGAACGAAGACAAAGTTATTGACATGCTAACATGCAACAGTTACAATGTTTAACATGGTCTCCATCTTAGCTCAGCATGTTAGTATGCTAGCATTTACTAAATTGGTCCCACACCAAAAGTACAACCATACAAATGACAATAACATTATACAGGGTAGCTACTGGTTTTAACATTAGCATGGCTAAAATAAGGCTACAAACACGTTTTAATGCTCACAAAACCCTTTGTTGTCCCGTTCGTACCATAACTTTAACAGAATTATCAGAATTTTCAAAGTTTTGTGGTTTTAGTAGCACCTGCTAAAGTAATCGTTGTTTTTTGCATGTTTGTAAAGATTTAACAAGGAGAATATAAAATTTTAAATGGTGAGTGTTTGAGGCTGGTAGATGTAGCGGTTTTCTTGTTTGGTTAATAGGCTAGGCTAAGCTAGGCTAGGTTAGGCTAGGCTAGGCTAAGCTAAGTTAATCACCTTGTAGCTCCAGCTCCATGCTGAATGTACAGCAGTGAGATTGTTGTTATTCTTATCACTGTAAAGAAACAAATAAAAGGAGTGTATTTTCCTAAATATTTTAAGAACAGGACTTGTGTATAATGATCAGAAATTGGCAGGGCCTATTTGAACTTAATGGAATGGACGTCAAACATTAACACGGTCCGGCAGGCAGCTGACCAAGTTAAGGCCTCGTTCGGCCGGCCTGATTGAGTTTCCATTTTGCTGGCCCCTGCTGTGTGAGCACTTCAGGAGAGGGAGCGAGCGAGGCTCAGAGACACGTCTTACTTCCATTCGATCACTAATGAAATTGCTGGTGGAATTTCTGTGCCTCTCCCTCCCCGCCCTCCAGCTACATCAGCCGGACGTCCGTTTGATGTGAGCCTGCCTTGTAACTGTATCTGCTGTGGATTTGTGTCAGACCTCCGTTCTCACTCCGCTAGTAACTGGATGCATGTCGTTAGCCAGGACTGTGGTCCATCCACACCGGCCATCAGTCTTATTAAGAAGCTCAGTTGTTGCTGAGCAGAACTGGTGCGACTGTCATCATTTGACGTCATAGTATTCAGACAGACAGTCAGGACAGTATATTTACGGGGAAATAAAAGTTTAACCACCCAGCCTCTGGAGAGTATGTATGATCAAGGGGTAGAGTCTGTACTAGGTTGGTTTATTTGGGCTGCTGCTCATGCATTCCCTTAGTGTATAGTCAGTCTCACATGTCCGACCATCCCAACAGTGGGAGGTACAGATGATCTCATTCACATTTAAATGACTTGTTAATCTGCACGTACATGCTCAAACTCAAACGTCTCGACTGGCTTTGGCTCGTTCCCCTGTCCACGCGTACGTCTGATGTTGTTGCTGTAATGCTCGTTCTGTGCTGCTGTCAGGCATCGTCCTACGTGTCGTTCCTTACTTGTTCGAGCAGGTGAAGTACAAGGGCTTGGCTTACTCGTACAAGAAATAAGTCAAGGTCAGGCTCCCTGATCTGTCTCAAGGCATCAATTATACAAATGTGGGTAAGGATACACTCTTTGAAGCAGTCTCACCTTGAGGGACGCTGTTTCAGTCACGCAATGTAGGTGATGCAGGCGGTTTTGTGAAAAAGGACTTGCACCTTCACACACCTGGTCAGCTGTTGGAAATTGAGGCTTTGTCTAGTAACTTATGTGCCTTTCACAAACCAATCCGACTCCAGACGTCGCTTAATTGGACGCAGACAGTCTCTCACTACAGAGGGAAACTCTGTTGGCTGTTGTCTCTCTCTGAATTCAGAATTGCAGTCAAGGTTTGTTCCAGGATGTTTGGATTCCCGAAACACGAACGAATGCCGTCTTTTGCAAGCAACCATGTCCGTGCTTTGATGCTGGGAAACATGCAGTGGTTCTCAGCTGGTCCAGCCTCAGGACCCACTATGTCTCTATTAATGACAGTTACGACCCAAATTGTTGAAGTTTGCTGTTCCTGTTAACAAATTAAGGTTTATTGGGTGTAGTCTCAACGCATTTTGATACAACTTGGGAAAATTTTGGCTTATTTTTTGCTCATTTTGGTATTTTTGGATGCTTTTTGCCAAGTTTTGGGCATATTTTGGCCCATTTTGACAGATTCTGAGCACATTTTGGTTCATTTTTGACACATTTTAGTATAAATTTCTCCAACGTGCTGGCAGATCCAAATCTAGAGGTTAATAGTAGGCAACTACTGGTGTCACCATCACTAAATATCCTGCTATTGAAAGCAAACTGTGTCAGGAGAAACACGTCCTTTAAAATAAAAGACTTTATACCACTACTTTTTGGGGGGGAAAGCTTCTGCGACCCTCTAAAAATGGCTTCGCGACCCACTTTTGGGTCCCGACCCACCAGTTGAGAACCACTGACCTAGAGTATGTTGGTTTTAACCTGGTGTTCATAGGTGTGTGTATAAACCATTTGGGCAGAGAGTGATGCACGCCACGTTAACTTTTCTCATTTCGTAGTTGCTTCTGGTTGTTCTTGCAGGCAGGACTGAGGTTTCAAAGCGGTTCGTTTGCGTACTTCAGCTCATGTACTCCCCCCTCCTCTGCCTGAGTCTGCAGTTAGCTATGTTTTGGATGCCGAGCCAAAGGCTAATGCAGGCTGCCATGGTTAGCCACACCTGATACGGAGCTTGTCGGAGCTGTTGCTAGGAGACGGCTGCATAGGCCTCTAGTAAACAATTATCTTCCCTTCTCTCCGCGGCTCCCTCCCCCATCCATCCATCCTCTTGTGGTCCCAGGAGCTGCTGCGTGGAAAACCACTCCAACGAGTCTCACCTGCGATTCAGCTCGGCTCCGTATTGATTATGCAATTAGCCGGTCAGGCTGAGCTGCCAAGGTGAAAGGACAGCCCTTTGGAAGAGCTTTCTCAGACTGGTGCTTAGGGTCTCCTGCTTGTATTTTAGACTTGCCTTGACTTGTAGAGATCCGTTCATCTTAGTAAAGGTATCACTTTAACAGCAGACGACACTGCAGAGTATTATCTTCATATCATTGGCAGATTCAGTAATTTTTTTTTGATTTATGACAAATAAATCTGTAAAATGTTAAGTGTAGATTAAAACCAGTGTTTATCAGGCTGCGTGTAAGCATCCCCTGTTTTCACGTGTCATTTTTAATTCATCATGATAGAATATTTGCTTTCAGTCTGATCGTTTTTAATAACTTTTTAAATAAAGACCAGCAGGGAAAAGAGGTTTCAGAAGGAGGTCTGTGGACGACGGTGAGGGGACTGTTCATGACTCGCGGAGGCAGCACGCTTGTTTGTGCCACCAAACTTGTGTGTTGTAATTACGTGCTTTCGTTGTGGTTTGCTGTGGTTTTCTCAGCCAGGCCTCAACAGCACCAGCCTCCTCAAGAGTTTGGTCCCTGCTGGTTTTGAGCATCACTTTGGTACTGCAGCTCCTCCTGATTGATATTTTGATTAATAAAATGCAACCCGTGCTGCAGCCTTAGTAGCAGTAAGTTTGCAGAGCTGCCTGTGGATTGTTCTTTCTCTGTCAGGTGCAGCTACATCGTATGGGATGAGTGAAATGGACTGGGAGAAAAGCTGCGTCTGAGTGAGTGAACGCAGAGTCTTTTATCTGCCACAAGTAGCTGCCAGTTTGATAAAGGTGCCTCAACATCCAGCAAGAGGTTGTAGAGTTGCAATCGAAGCCAACCCTGAAGTCTCATGACTTACTTGTGCGGTTTGTTTCCGTCCTGCAGTGCACGCTGCCCCGTCTGAAGGCGTGTCCTGGAGCCGTGCTTGATGCTTTTATTTTTTATGGCCCCCACTTAAGCAACAGGGATGCTGTGCTGTGACTATCCCTCATAGTGAAGGGCCTCAGTGATGCTGATGTGACAGTTTGCGTGCTCTCGGAATAACATCACTGATTAGATGATTTCAACGTCTACTCCACTCGTCCTCTGTAGTTGCAGACCTGCGATTTAATTACATGTGTTTGTAAATGGAAATTAAAATTAAAATACACCCGTCTGACTTCTGATGAGGAAGGATCTCGTATCTGAAAGCTCCAGTGTTAGCTCACTGTTAGCAGACCTTGCTGTGTGCCGTGGCCTGATGAAGACCCACTGTGGGGTCCAAACGTTGCTTGGCTCACATCGTTCACTATTTCACAGTGGACTTTTCACCAGCTAAAGTAACAGAAAACCTCCAAACCTCCCCAAAAACGTCCCGAAAAGCAGCCGAATGCTAGCGATTTAGCGCTAGTGGCGGAACTAGCGGCACCACAAGGTCCCTCCAAAGGGACAATATAAACCCTACACTGGTGGGGAGAAATAAGTTTTCCATTTTAATTTCCATTTACAAACACATCTAATTAAATCGGATAACAGATAATGGATGATGAATTAGGGCCCGTTTTCCGCTCTTCATTTTGTATTATCACTGAAAAAAACGGGAAACAGTTTTTTTGCTTTTATTTTGAATTCTCAAAATAAGAAAACGAATGGCCGCGACGTACACGGACCTTTAAGCTCAGTGTATTTATAATCTATCAGGAATAAAACACAGTTCTAGATTAGCTTTTTGTATTATGCATGTTATCTCCTGCAGCACACATGGATTGTAATTTATTCACATGGGGTTTACAGCTCATAGTGCTCGTCATGTAAATGGTCTGCACTTATATAGCACCTTTTTCTACCTTAGTGGTACTCAAAAGGCTTTACAATGTGTTTCCCATTCACCCATTCACACACTAAAGGCGACAGAGCTTCCATGCAAGGTGTCTGCCTGCCATTGGGAGCAACTTGGGTTTCAGAGTCTTGCCAAAGGACACTTCGGCATGCGGAGGGGCCGGGGATCGAACCGCCAACCTTGCTGTCAGTGGACGACCAACCTGAGCCACAGCCACACATTTTAATGACTTCACAAATTTAATAAAACAATTTCACCCAACATTTACAGTAATTTGGTTCTGTGTGTAATTTCTGACTGAGACTGGATCTGAAATTTTAAACTGCAGATTTTACAACAACAATCATCCTCCTGCCGTTAGTCTAAGAAGTCGTAAGAAGACGACTGTCATCGCTTCACCTCTTTGCTCTGGTTGCTTCCCAGCAGACGCTGCACATTTGACGTTGTGTCAGTCTTGCGTACTATTGCCTGTCATCACAAGTCAAACAGACGCGTGTTGTTGCCTCGCTCATTAACAAAGATGCAGTGTTGGCTGCGGTCTGGACGGCTGGCCCGTGGATGCCCATGTCATTACCACTGGACTCAGACTACATTCTTAATATTAAATGGATGTGTGTTGATGCTGGGGAGGAGGGAGCCGGGGTTTCCTCTGAGAGCGCTTTGTTTTGTTCATTCTGTGATTTCGCACAAGGTACAGCGTGTACAAGTAGGAAATAACAGCTCCTCCATAATTATGTGAAGGCTGTCTTCTTCCTCCGTGCCTCGGGGAGGGAATGATGTTTTAATTTGTTTAAAAGAACAGTTTGCTGAATCTCCGGTGGTGTTGTTGAGGTCAAGCTTCATTACTTGCTGGAGGTTGTTTCATGGCAACACTGAATTAAATCCTCTCTAGCTCTTGTTGATTTGGGCTTTCTGTGGCGTTCTGGCTGCTCCACTGGCTTTCTACTAAATTTGGACGTTTCTCTGTCTGAGCCAAAATGCACCAGCGTCCCTCTTGCACTGTCCTCCTTACCTAGATAAACTGTGGAGCAGCTTAGACCGAAGTATATCTCCAATTTCATTTAAATCAACAGTTGTGTAAAGCTGAGGTGTTGCAGATTCTGGCTACAGGTGTAGTAGACTACATTAAAACCACTGTGTGAAGCTTTCTGTGTCTGCTGATGGAGATAAACTGCCTCAGGTGCAAGTGGTGTTCAAGAGACTCTCTAGTTTGAAGCACAGTGAGACCTTTAGGATCTCTAACCGGTCGGTCATGATGACAATCAGAGTGGCTGATGATGGTGCCTGCTGGAATGAATCGATTATTGTGGCAATTATTGTCAAAAAAAGGGTGGAAATTTGTTTCCCAAAGCCAAATATGACGTCCTGAAATGTCTTGTTTTGGCCACAACCAATAGATTTTGAGTTTACTGCAGAAGTAAAGGAAAAAAAACTAAAGATATTCACATTCAAGAAGCTGGAATCAGAGACATTGCTCGCTAATTGTTTAATCGATTATCAAAATGGGGCGGCTGTGGCTCAGGTGGTCGAGCGGGTTCGATTGGCGGTTCGATCCCCGGCCCCTCCGCATGCCGAAGTGTCCTTGGGCAAGACACTGAACCCCAAGTTGCTCCCAATGGTAGATTAGCGCCTTGCATGGCAGCTCTGTCGCCATTGGTGTGTGAATGGGTGAAGCGCTTTGGATACCACTAAGGTAGAGAAAAGCGCTATGTAAGTGCAGACCATTTACCATTTACCAAAATAGTTGGCGGTTGATTGAGTAGTTGACCACTAATCGGTTAAACATTGCAGCTGTACCATCTAAACACACTAACCAATGAGGTGGAGCCACCACGGCCGGGTGCATGCCGCCACCTCGTCTGCCAAACCGAAGTGGCCGGGACACATCCTGCAGCCACAATGTATGAAAATGCGCTCATTATTCTTGCTCAGGTTGGTGCCTTGGAGTAAACCACAGTTTGCGTAAAGCGCTGCACTGCGAACGGCCAAGCATTCAAATCGGTTACAGGCTGTCATGGAGACGTTTCCATGACAGGACTACCTCATGTGCAGATGGACAGACGCATGAAATTGCACAGGCTTGTGTTTTTTCCGCAGTAAATGTCCAGTATGATCCTATTACTTTATGAAATATAGGACTCTAGTAGTTTGAATTGTTCATGTGCCGCCGATTTTGCAGTGGAGCTCGATATGTGACTTAGTAAATGAGGTGAGTGCATTCCAGGCATGAGTCCGTTTTGCTGCCGTGTTGCAGGCCTTCCTGTGGGTGTATCTTTCAGCAGTTGAGGCCCGAGTGGCCTCTAGTGGGTCTGAACTCACGGGACACACAAGGGAGCTCCGCTGAGTGTTTACGTTTGCTGTATCTCAGGACAAAATGAAACTGAAGTGTTTTTACATGAGGCAGGAACTGTACAATGCACCCTTTCCTCCAGTGCATGTCCAAGTTATAAATGGTGCTAAAATAAAGCAAATTTATCACATAAAGTAAGTATTTTGCGTATTTAATTGGGTTGTGTAACATTTTTTTTAGAGATTGCACACTAAAAGTTAAGTGTCTCTCTTCATTTTTGCAGTCATTCGATTGTTCACACTCTTATCTGGTGTGAAGCATCAGCGTGACGGCACAAAAAGACCCCTTGTGAGCGAATGGTTGTGAAGTCAGGTGGAGCCACAGATGCAGATTGAAAGGTGCAGTTTTCAAAGGCACTATACTCCAGCAGTAACTGTAAACCCTCCGGACTCCCAGCACGCACATTTTTACTCACATTTTTCACTGCAATATAGAGTCCTGCCCATGTAAAACACATTACCAAACTCCCACAGGTGGTGAAAAATAGTGGCTCTATGTCGTACGTCATTTTTGATTTGTCTCCGTCCTCGTCTTCTGTCATAAACACAGCCTGCAGTTCAACCCAGTCTGTCTTGGTCACAGCTGTGTCACTAATGCATCATTTTCTGTTCTTTTACAGCATCTAGTTAATGCGAACAGTTTCTTTTTGGTGAATTTTCAAACGTAGAATAAAGCAATTTTGATTAAATATTTAAATTAGGGTACAATCGTTGGCTGCTGTCAACACGGTGGATGCATTAGAGCAGTGCTTCTCAACTGGTCCAGCCTCAGGACCCACTATGTCTCTACTAATAACAGTCGCGACCCAAATTTTTGAAGTTTGCTGTTCCTGTTAACAAATTATGATTTATTTGGGTGGAGTCTCAACGCATTTTGTTACAATTTAGGAAAATTTTGGCTTTTTTTTGCTCATTTTGGTAGATTTGGACGTTTTTGCCAAATTTTGGGCATATTTTGGCCCATTTTGACAGATTCTGAGCACATTTTGGTTAATTTTTGGCACGTTTTAGCATAAATTTCTCCTATAAGCTGGCAGAACCAAATCTAGGGCAACTCCTGGCGTCACCACCACTAAATATCCTGCTATTGAAAGCAAACCGTGTCATAAGAAACACGTCCTTCAAAATAACAGACTTTATACCACTACTTTTTGGGGGGCATGCTTCTGTGACCCTCTAAAAATGGCTTCTTGACCCACTTTTGGGTCCCGACCCACCAGTTGAGAACCGCTGCATTAGAGAAGCATAGCGGTGGGTTGTGTGTCGCTGCATGTGTGTGTTTCAAATGGTACTGGAGCGTGTGTTGGAGGACACTGCACATGCGTGTTGCTGTGGCCCACTGCGTCTTGTTAAATGAGCGGTGTGCAGGTGCTAGGGGCTCTGTGCGGGGGTAATTAAAGCATGTCATTACATGGGCAGTTAAATTGTCACTGTACTGTCGAACCTGTTTGAAATGATAATGGCGCTCGGCTGGAGGCGGTGCCGCGTTGCTCTCCAGTCAGGCGCCCTGTTGCTTCGGATCACGAATTAGCCCGTTAGTGTTTCTGAAACGCGCTCGTTGCCGTAGTAGCTCTTGGGCTTCTTGAGGCAAATTAACACCAGAGGAAGTGATTAACAAGTATCCAAGAGTTCTGGATAAATGAGCTCCAACCTGATTGTTTGAAACCTTTAAGTTGTTTGTCACATGAACTGTCAGCCCTGTGAGACTTTCATTTTCACATAAGGTACAGCCATGCTCTGATGCAACATGTCCTTGACTGTTCTTCTAGCATTTTATCTTTTAAAGGCAAAACATTCCAAACATGAGTGTACCCTGTTTAAGTCTTGGAAGCATCACTTTCCTCCCCAGCTCTAACCACCTTGCAGCTCTCAGCGTGCTTCTGAGTCCTCGTAAACCAGTCGACGGCTGTTTATGAACTCATTTAGCCTCTCTATGCATATGTGCTCGTGTTGGTGTTTGTTGTGCGTGTTGCCACATCTTGGATCATGCTGGCTAATTAACACTAGGAGGGGAGGGGTTTGTTGTATTGGAAATGCATGGGTAATGACCCTGTTGGCATAGTAGCAGCATGCTCAATGGGCCGTGTGTGTGTGTGCACAGCCGGTGTGCACCAGCCAGCCAAATGCCTTGCCTTCAGTGCGACATCTCTTGGCACATGACTCTGGCAAGCGACTTGCGTGCAGAACTCATAGCCCTCTACCTCTCTACCCGGAGAGATGTGACTGTCTGTAATCTGCTCCCTCAACCACACATGTAATCATAATCAGCGAATAAGATCTACAAAGAATAAATGTTACTTAACTTGTCTGCAGACAGTCTGATGTCGTTACTGGGTTGCCCTCTTCTCCCTTTAAAGATCACTTATGTAGTATTTGTGATTGAGATTTGATGCTCTGGCACTTAACACCACGACTATAAATGGGATGTTTGGGGGGAAAAAAAGGTTGTCATGCTGACTGGAGTTGGCCTCATCCAAGTGGATTAGTTTGCTGAATTGCCTGATCTGTAAATGTGTTAATTTAGTAAAAAAAAAATTCCATAACTGGCGGGCAAACACGCGAGGACGTCCTTGATAGACTGCAAAATACTCTTATGGCTTTATGGCTGAAGAACCGAGCAGCCCTGCTTTACCGTGGGATCCAAGTCTTCGTCTTGATTTGCCATTTTCAGGGTTTAGGTTGGCGGGGGTTTTGAAAACGGCAACTTCAGGTAGCAGAAGAGGACAAGAATGCTTTGTGAAGTACTTGGCCAATGACCGACTTATAGTGTAGATCTGTGGAGTCAGACTAGGTCAGATAAGGTTCCAGCTCTCACACTGTCAAGTCTTGGGATTGGCTTTGTAGTCCAAGCTCAGTAATAAATTTTTTCCCTCACAAATGTGTGTTTCTTCGAATATCCGAACATTCGAATATCCGAACATTCGAATATTCGAATATTCGAATATTCGAATGTTCGTTCGCTGTGGTGGTAATCGGATAATAATTTTGATATTCGAATAGTTGCTGCTGAGCTTCGCCGTGGTTCTAGTACGTGGAACTGCCAGCTCCGGTGTCACACCCCTCCACCCCCACCACCACACCCCACCCACCCGGCAGTCGACACTACGGCACGAACCGAATATTCGAATATTCGGCCATTATTCGATCTGGATATCCGGAGCGCAAACATTGCTATTCGGACCAGCCCTAAATCTTAAGCAGTCATGTTTTAATATGCTTTCTCAGACCCCACCTTCACTCTAACAGTACCCCCCATCGCTGCCTTAATTCTTGATATTCTCATCGTTATGAATAAGACTGAATGTCCTTTTTATAGATTATCTCCGAGCTCCAGTTATATCTGCCAGGAATCCCGCGACAAGCAAAGTACAGCCGTGTTCAGAGCAAATGTCACGAGGGGTCAAAAACCGTCCAACTTGTTCTTCTCCGCCTGCCAACATCATCGCCGCATACGTGAGGATTTTGCCACCGGAGGTCTTTGATCCTTTCCTCCGAACAGATTGAAGAGCTAGACCGAGAGAGATTTCCATTCGAGTTCACGCTCCCAGCACAAGCGATGCATCCACTTCTCCTATGTGTTAGAAGCTTCCACTCCCCCAACCCCCAGACCCTGACAAGGTCCCCTCCCTTCGGAAACCTCTCTGATTGCACTCTCAGAATGTGTCTAGACTCTGTGTCCCATGCATTAATGACTCTTAGTATCATTAGAAGATAATGATGGCGAGTTATTTGACTCACAGTCGGACTAATTACAATAATAAATGCGGTCAGACATTCCAGAGTTAATTAATGTCATTGATGGGCCTATTTTTCATTCTGTTATTGCCTAGACAACTATCAATTAGTGCCAATTAAGGCTGATAGAGCACCAAACGAGTTTCTGCCAGTTCTTCCCAAGATCAAAGACGTACTAGAGGCATCACATGGTGCCGCTGGTCCTTCCTCCTTGGTGCAGCTTGATGCCCTTGCTGGAATAGCGTAAAGTCAGCCCTAGTAAAACCAAAAGCTGGGATTGACATCACAGATTAATGAAGATTACATGCAGCGATTACTGGCCACGGGATGAATTGTGATGACCTCATGTCCCATCAGAAGGCAATAAATCAGGAGATGTCAGTGGAACTCCCTGTGGAGGAGCCGGGAACATGGAGGTGGACATTCAGGTCACCTCTACGTGACATGGGAAGCAGAAATAGCTCAAGGTCACAGGCGCTGTTTTTATAGGTGGTGCTAGTCTGCGAATTTCAATGCAGAAGGCATCAGAAGAGCTCAATCAGCATTTGAAATCCCAGTCTTCCCCGTGAGGCAGAAATGAGTCAATCACAGCTCAGACCAACGACGCAGACGCTCCCCTCCAGTGATACTGAATTGTTGGCAGACTGGGATCTTGCATGGGATTACACACCAGGCCTGGATCTCACATTCTTAGTATTCTTCGAATGCAAACACGCACATCGCCCCACATGCAGAGGGCTGACCCCCTCTTTTGAAAACGAAGCGTGCAGATCCCATGCTTAGTGACCCCAACCTGCCCCGGCTTCCACTTCCCACTGCCACCTCTCTCTCTCTCTGTTCCCCGTCCCCTCTTTGTTTCAGCAGCCACCTTCCACTCACCCATCCACCCCTCATCTGGCGTGGGAACCTACACCTGTGGCTCTCCCCAGACATCCCCACCACGTCTTGTGCTTTCACGAGTGCGGCCCATTGTGATGAGTCTGAATGACCACCTGAGTTTGATTTTTAATGCGATGTGGTGCAAAGACGACACCCGGGTGTTGCATCACTACATCGAGCAGATGCAGATTCACTGAGTGCATGACACACAAACATCCTTTTTTTCCCCATGCCCCCCTTCTTGACTTGAAAACTAGGATTTCTCTAAGTAAATCCTCTAATCCATTAGGGGAAGGGTCGGGTAGGGTTTTGGAGATTTGACTGACAGAGGATTCTTCGTAGTCTCGGATAAACTATTTCAAACTGTAACTGACGAGTGGGCTGAGTTGAGGAAAAGGGCAGGTTAATAAAATTAGAATATTTTCGGAGAAGTAGCTCAGTTGGATATAAGTTTAGGACTTGCATAAGAACCACCGGCAGCTTGTTTTGACTTCACCAATACAACTGTCCCGCTCCGGCTCAGTAGCACACATGCTGACACTAATTGTCCTCGTGCTGACTGTGTCTCTTCGTGGACAATGGTTTTGATTGGAATGGGGGTGAGTTACGGTGTTGGGACAAGGGTCTTTGTTCAGTAGCCTTTCCCCCTTCCCTCCCCCACTCCTCCCCTTTATCCCCCTGCCCATCCATCTATCTTGTTCCAACCATTTGGGCAGCTGTCACTTAATCCAGCTAATCACAGACTGGGATGGTCTGTGGGAAACCAGGCTAGTCCGTGGCTTTGCTCATCCCCAATGTGCACTGACTCAGGGGACTATTTACCCGAACATTTACAACATGTAGGCATGCATGCAAGCCTGGATTTTAGGAAAACCCACAGAGGCGCAGGTCATAACATGACCACCTGTTCTGCCTTTGATCTTTGATTCTGCCTCATGACCGGGTCTGTCTCTCGCATAGTCTCACGACACAAGCCGGCTTCATCCTCAGATCTGCCGGCACTAATGCATGCATTGCCACTCATAGCTTCTCTTGTATGCGTTGGCACACACACACCCACCCACATGCTCAGACTGGGGCAGCCAGCCCACTCTTTTGTGGTGTGGGGGGAGGGGGGATGGGTGGAAAGGTCAGAAGCCGAGCGACATGTCGTGGGATGATCCACGTTCATGTCAAATAATCCATCTTTGAGGCTGCATCTGTTGTGCGTCTGTGGTTGGACGGGTTGGCGGAGCTTCCGGTAACAGCAGCACCGCCTTTAGACACCAACACCCACTGACTCCTCTCTTCTGCACCCGACTTTCCATCTCTAATATCTCCTCCTATTTTGTTTTAAGTCTGACCTGCAGGTACAGTCTCATACACCTGTACTCCCTGCGTCCAAGTCAGACCAGATCTCGGCTCACCCCTGTCCCGTCATCCTCCATCCCCTTCTCTTGTCACCCACGGTCTTCCACAATAACACTCCCCTCCCCTTCCTCCCGCCACCACCCACAGCCAGACAAGCCTACTTAATCCCACAGCCCAGCAGCAACCAGCCTACCAGCTTGTTGGTCCCCCAGATCAACAACACAGATTCACAAACACACATGTTCCTGCAGTCCTCCTCCCCTGTAATTTCTCCTCCTCGCTTCATTCACACAACCACAGCTCCCTCAAATACTGCTTATTTTTTTTCTTCCAACCAACCCCCGCGAGGCCAACATCCCATCAATGACATTACACTAGAGGTCACAGCAGTCACACTGTGGCTACTACAACTGTCACTGGTGGTGACGTAATGAGTGCTATTTAGGTCAGCTGGTTGCCTAGCAGTGTGCCCTGCAGCACACCAGCTAGATTACTCCTGTGATGCTGGTTAGCTTGGTTAGTTTCCATCTGTATGTGTGTATATTTGTGTGGGTGTTTATGTGTGTGTGTGTTCATATTTGCTTAAACCACTGCTGTCTGTACAGAATGCTCAATTTTTTTGCACCATCGTCGCAAAGAATTTTGGATTTGCAGGTTTTAAGAACAATGTGTACCTAAATAATTTAGTCAATAAGAAGTCAGATAATAGTTTTTTAAAAAGCCAATAGAGCTGAACCAGTTAACTGATCAATCAATCAAGATTGCTATGATTTAGTCCTTTTTTTTTAAGATTTTCCACCGAAAGGGATCTTTAAATATGACTCTTCGCTGCTTTTGCATGTCATATGTTCAAGAACTGAATATTTCTGGTCTGCATTTGAATGCTTTACCTCAGGATTTGGGAACCTGTGATCAGCTTCCTCTTCAATTCATTGAGAAATTAATCTATTAATTAATCAATGAGGAAATCGGCTGCAGCCAAGTTAACCGAGCCTTCATACCAAAGGTCGAGGTGAAGACCATGTATTCAACTAAAAAACTGTGTGAGAAGAGAAAAAGTAGCAAATCCACATCTTTAAAAAAAATCTGTGCTAAATCATTAATAGCCAATTTATTGATCCACTATTTTATTCATGAGCTGATCCGTTCAGCAGAGAGTTTGACCCATTCATCAATGCACCACTGCTGTTGTACTGGTCGACTGTAAAGCATAACTTGGTGTGAAACAAGATAATCCCCTTAGCTGCTGATTTACCTCTCTGTCTGACAACCAAGGACAAAGCCAGTTCATCTCGCCCAGCTAATATTGGCAAAGTGACCTTCTTAATGGGCATCGTACCTGCCGAGGCTTTGTTTCTCCTGAAAACGTGGCAGAAGACCCCCCCTGCCTGTCTGAACATTTCCTGTTTTGCTTTTATGTAGGTTTGCGTCGGAGTGCAGCTGAAGTTAATTTAGGTTGGAAAAGACGCGGGAAGCATCGCTCCGTGTGGGTTTTGCTGTTTTCAGGCTCACAAACTGTTCCAGAATCTAAAATGCAACCGGGGACTCTAATCTACTCGAGCCAGTCGCAGCATCTTGTCAGGCGGCTAAGATGGTGTTAATACACAAGATTATCCAGTTGCTAACACTCAGTGGCTAGGAGCTAATTATGATTGCTAGATGCATGTCAGGGGAATAGGCTGACATTTAGGGAAATGTCCTTATTTGCTGTCTTTGTCAGAGACGAGAGGATCGCCACCACCAACTAGATGCGATTTCATCACCCAAAGGTTACCAGGTGATGAAACTAATCATGAAGCCAGGTTGTTTTGTGAGCTTTAAAGGGGCTGGTTGGTGGATCTTTTTGTTATTCTGGACAGAGCCAGGATGATTGTTTCCCCCTGTTTAAAGTCTTTATGGCAAGTTCAGCTAACGTCTTCTTGCCTCTCGTTTTGTATTCAGTGTACAGACATGAGAGTCTTGTCAATTTCCTTAGATAATTCTTCTCAAGAGTACCAGGAAGCTGGACACAGCATGATTTAAAACCAGAAAGTGGATGCCGCCCAGTGCTTTCAGAACTGGGCCGAGGCTCTCTCTTTCTCTCAGATTGGTGTGTGGTGTACAGTTTGAGGGGAGTCACGACGCTCGATTAGCTACACAAGTGATCAGAAATGTTAATTTTGCAGAAATGTAGTCATCTGTCTCGAAGCTTGAGGAGTACCATGGCCCGATTTTCCACATGCCTGCTGTCAAAAAATCTGTTGTAAACTGTCTACGTCTCGGAGCCATCTGCAGCTCTATATTTTTCTTTTTCTTGGCTCTGCGTTCGTCGTAGAGGAGCACAAAGGAGTGCTGCATGTCTCTTTTCTCTTCAGCATCGCAGCTGAAGGTGTAGTAAAGCAACCTCGTGGGCAGCTGGTCAGTTACCTGTTTGATCCTGTGAGTCGAAGGTTGCACAAAGTGAAGTTGCACCTTCATCATCAGCGGCCTTTTCCCTTATTCGACATTCATGATGGTGCTGTGCTTGGTTTCCAGAATTTTTTTGTATCGCAGCTGCAAAGCTTCCCTCACAAGTCAGCAGGGCTACGTAAACGCAGGTTCATGCTGGTGTATCACGTATGTAGCTGGAGGACAGCTGGTGCATCACGGGCCTTTGTTGCGTTTTTCACATCTAAGTCCTGCAGCTTCTCTTGGCTTCGTCCCACAGTTGCGCTCACCCTGCTCTTACTTCTGAATCATTGGGTTTCACTGGCAGCGTAACTCAAGCACATCTCCGGGTGTCGGGGCCAGGCTGCACATACGAGACTCTGTAGTAGCAACAGAATCGATTTTTGCATCGTCTGTTTTGTGCGCGTCTGCTGGTGCTTGTGTGAGCTGCATGGCTGTAGCGGAAATGATGTTCCCCTTTGTTTTTTTGTGTTTTAGGAACATCGTGATGTTTACCCTTCATACTCTGAAGTGAATTTGGGAACAAAATGACAAAGGCTCTCTGTTGAGGGTTCCTCATTCGTAGTGGAGAGGAGGCCGACATGCTAATACTGTTAGTGAAGATGATTCCATGCAGCACATTCATTCTTGGGATTGGAATATTTAGATATTTGCAAAAGACAAGATAAAACATTGCTGACTGCGACGCATATTTTTACATTCAGATGATTCCTCTATGTTGTTGGTTTCTCTACCACACTGATTACTTAAAGTGCTCATTGAAAGAAAGAGGAACTTTTGATTGACAGCAGGTGTTGTAGTTTGGTGCTGCCTTAACAATCCTGAATGTTGTGTTTTTAGTGCTTCTTAATATCGTATTCATTCTGTACTTGAGGCGGCGCTTACTGGAAATGTATTGATTTTTGATCCTAATGAGGGTGGTTGTGTTTCCTTGTGTTGTTGGGGAAAAGGAGCAGCATTGCCTCGAAGCAGCTGTTCATCCCACCTGCCGTTAGTCGAGGAAATAATGGACAGAGGTGGTATTCTGTCCTTCACTTCATCTGACGCATTTCTTCTTTTCTTCCCCTCCAGCGGACGTACACGCTGATCATAGAGGCCTGGGACTGGGACAACGACACACGCAACAGTAAGTGTAAACTTTACACACACATTAATGCTGTGGCTTCTATAAAATGGTACTAGATATGGATGACTTTAGCAGTCTGAGAAGTTCTCAGTAGTATGGCATGACGAGCACCTGGATTTTAATTCCAGTTGACATGGATGCCAGAAGTGTTGTTTTAATGTTTTAAGGTTAACCATCTGTCTGTAATATTCATGTGTGTGTGAATGAATTTCTGTATATTTGACACAAATGTTAACCTGGAAACAAGGATGGCCTGATTAGATTGTGGTGGTCAAAAGTCACCATAACTTCACAAAACATGTTTTTGGCCATAATTCAAGAATTCATCAGTAGGACAAAACCCTGACCTGTTGGAATGTGGATGAGGGACATCTGGTACCCCTTTTCTACCAAGAAGAAGGTGGTCAAGACCTTGTGGGGTGGCCTGTTGCAAGAGCTTAGAGACTTGATGTAGAGGGACATCCAGTGGCCAGTGCAGGGTCCCCTTTTCCACCAAGAAGAACCAGGTGCTAGTTCTGGTGCTTAGTTGGTTCTAATCTGGTTCCTCCTAAGAACCTGTTTGCTTTTCCATTGACAAGGAGACAAGTTGGAGCCACTGGTTCCTCCGTAAAACCACTACGCTAGCATCCATTGCATAGCAGTTAAACAAACGCAGTAAGTTGACGATAATATCTATGTTTATCTCTATAGATGGTCTTAAGGCTGATTGTGAGGCGGAGGTCCTCCTGTTGCCTGGACACATCCGTGATCACGCTACTGGTGGGACACAACTGTAGCGGATTTCAGGTCAACAGTTTGTGCTAAACTTCCGTGTGTCCCGGGAGTCATTCCAATACATGTGTGATGGGACCAGGGACGTCCTGGAGAACAAGGACACTAATTAGCGCTTGTGTGTCCCTTTCCACCGTTGATGGTTGGTCACCATAACCCCACCCCCAGCCCCTGACGTACTCGGTGCTTACCTCTGGACCAGCAAAGAGTCGGTGCTTGCTGAGTTCCAGTTTATAGAACCTGGAGTCGGTGCTTAGGTGGTGGAAACACAAAGAAGTGGTGCTAATTCTGGAACTGGCTCCGAACTAGACTTGGAACCAGCTTGGTGGGAAAGGGGTATGGGGGTTGTCTACTGGCAGCCGATCCTTTGGGTCTTGTCGGTTACAGGTTGGGATTTTCAATAGTATTGGAGTATCAAGAGATATGAGGAAAAGTCAAAAACATGGGCTCTTTCTTGTGTTGCATCCTCAAGGTGGTTCTGAGCAGTTTATGTGGTTTGCTGGGGCACATTGTCCTGTTGAAGGAGGCCCCTGCCTGTGCTTGGTCTGCAACAGTGTTTAGGTGGTACATGTCCTAGTAGCATCCGCGTGAATACCAGGACCATCAATGGTATTCACTTCACCTGTCAGTAGTTTTAATGTTGTGGCTGATCAGTGTATGCCATATATTAATACAGGAATGTGCTGCAGTAGCCCCCCGAGACTCCTCATGTAGAATACAAGCCTTGGTTCTTCTCAGCTATGTGGGCTCTGGCCGTCAGTTGTGACCAGCTGTATCCTGTTTTCCCTTGGTTATGTCCGCTGGGTGGACTCCTGTACAACCCCTTTTTCCCGTCTAAGCAGTAGCCCAGTCTGGGAGGAAGAGGACCCATTGAGGACTATAATGTCTGCGTGTCTGGATGTACCTTTGATCTGTGGAGACGGTAGCATTTTTCATGAACCTCTAGTGCCCTTCTGTGCATGCAAGCATCTACGTGAATTTATGTATATGCCGGACCACGCTGTCCGCCCTTGTCCAATTTTGTCCCTTATTTATACGAGGTCGTGACATCCTGTTTTGTCCATAACATCAAACGCACTTCCACTCACAAATGCAGACAATGGGGAAGAAATAGATTTTGACATCATCGCTCTTTGATTAGACTGCTGCATGCCCTGTGTAGTCTCCCGTTTCTGCACTAATTGTGTGCTTTTACAGTAATTAGTCCTGATGTTTCTGATGGATGTAAGGCCTGAATGTTGCACGAGAAACGGTCAGATTGATTTCCTGCCAATTACTCGCGCTTAAGTCTATAAAGAAGCAAAACAGATGTGTCACAGATCCAAGACGCAAACGCATTTTCAACTTGGATTCAAGTCACTCAAACAACCAGGGAAATGCTCTGGTTTGCATTTTATGCCAAAGTTCAAGCAGGTGTTGTTTTATTTTGTGTTGCATGCTTTCCAAAAACTGAACCAAGTCTGCTGTTCGGTCGCAGACATCAGCTGACTCCAACCTTAGTGTCATGGGTTCGAGAAACAGAAACGTCTGGAACAAATGATCCTTTCAACCCCGGCGGAAGATCACAAGGGAGTCTGTTTGTAGTAACTAACTTCTTTAAGGTCACAGTGGGTTGCATCAGTTGTTGTAGCCTTTGCCCGGCAGGTGGGTCGGACAGGTTACTTTTATTCTGTCACACTTAATAGCTAATGTCATGGTGCTTGGTGTTTAATTAGCAGAAATCTGGGCTTTTTTTAAGGTCACAGGCCAAATTCAGTTCAACAAAACATGTGCGAGAGCTGTACATAATGGCAGCATTGTCCTTTTGTTGCTGTCTGACTAAAAGAATTGGTGGTTTTGTTCAATTAATTTTAGCCTGTCTGTTGATAAACTAGGTCTGTCAAAGAATTAAATGTGTTGGGGAAGTATAGTGGTGTGTTTTGGAAGAACGAAAGAAGTTATTTCCAACCAGAGGGGAGCCAGAGTGGGATACTAGTCATCAGTACCTCCAAAATCTTAAACTTTATTGAGGCTATAGAGCTCTTATTAACAGTCATAATGCTATTGATCAGTAATTACTTTTCTTCCCCATAAATACTTTCACGGGATCGGTTCAGAGCTTGGAACTGTCATCTAGTCATCGTTAATGGGGATGAACTGGTTGCAGTCCACCTGATCCTGATGATGGATCCATATTCAATCATTTTTTCTTGCCAGTCCCTCTCAAAAATGTAATGGTTCTGCAATCAGTTGCACTAAAGTAGTTGCAGTGGCCTATAGACTCAGTTTATACAGTAATGTTTACAGATTTTTAGTTTAGAACACAGAAAGCACCAACGTTGGTTCGGCCACCAGGGCGGTGGAATTGGTGTTGGCAGATTGGAGGGAAACAAGTAAACAACAAGTAAAAGCCAGAGGTGCATGGAAGGCGACCAGGGCAAAGCTGCTGCAACATTCTGGGGTGAACATTTTTAGTCGCTGGCATAGATAGAGTATCACCAGACATAACCCTTTTCCACCAAGCTGGTTCCAGGTCTAGTTCGGAGCCAGAGCCTGACTTAGCACCAGTTCTTTGTGTTTACACCACCTAAGCACCGGATCCAGGTGCTAAAAACTGGCACTTAGCAAGCACCAACTCTTTGCTGGGCCAGAGCTAAGCACCGAGTACGTCAGGGGCTGGGGGCGGGGTTATGGTGACCAACCATCAACGGTGGAAAGGGACACACAAGCAGTAATCAGTGTCCTTTGTCGCCAGGACGTCCCTGGTCCCATCACACATGTATTGAAATGACTCCCGGGACACACGGAAGTTTACCACAAACTGTTGACATGAAATCCGCTACAGTTGTGTCCCACCAGTAGCGTGATCACGGATGTGTCCAGGCAACAGGAGGACCTCCGCCTCACAATCGGCCTTAAGACCATCTATAGAGATAAACATAGATATTATCATCAACTTACTGCGTTTGTTTAACTGCTATGTAATGGATGCTAGCGTAGTGGTTTTACAATGACCCAATGGCTCCAACTTGGCTCCTTGACAATGGAAAAGCAAACAGGTTCTTAGGAGGAACCAGATTAGAACAAACTAAACACCAGAACTAGCATCTGGTTCTTCTTAGTGGAAAAGGGGACCCTGCACTGGCCACTGGATGTCCCTCTACATCAAGTCTATAAGCTCTTGCAACAGGCCACCCCACAAGGTCTTGACCAGCTTCAGCCTCCATCTAGGGAGATCTGTGGGTTCAGACGGTGGTGATGAAAGACCCAGGTAACCTCAGACAAGTGCATCTCTGGAGACTTGTGCAGAAGCTGTTGGAAGAGTGACTGAGGATATGATGGACTGTTATAAAGCAGGGAGCACACTTGAGGTTTGGTGTGCAGCTTCATGGCAGTTTGCATCTGATCCATTTAATAAAAACCAATTAAAGATGCTATCGAAAAATTATTGCCATTGAACTGTGATGATTGTTCTGGCACCCAGGCCTGAGTCTGACCACTGAAGTCTTACAGTGAAAAATAAGACGGATGACCGAGTACATGTCTGAGCATCTTGAATGATTAGTCCTGAAGTGCAGGACAGAAGGTGGAAGCAGACATGTAGCATCTTCAGTTTGTTCACGACCTCCCAGGCAGCTATTCTTGTCATTCGCAATAACAATTGTTTCAGAGGAAGTAAAGTAATGGTGGATTTCTCAAAGTCAAAAACTGGCTTGCCCTGAGGTGATCTTTTGTGCACAAGAAGACATGTACAAAATAAACGGTTGAATACATGACATTCTTCGGTCAGTGAGACATTAGCTTGAACTTGTTGTCTGGCCTGAGTCAGCACCAGCTCCTGTCTGGTCCTACGTAAGAGCCTACCGGTGTGCGGGTCTGACAGTGAGATTCCTCTCCTCCGGCGTCATGGCCTCCAGTGTGCCTCTCTTCCCTTCCCCCTGTGTCCTCAGGAAGGCAGCCGGCTGTTTTCCTTGTGTTTATCGAGCAGGAAGTGGAGTGGACTGGGCGGCCGGGCTCAGTGTTTAGACACTTAGTAGCAGAGACCGGCTTGGGCCCGGAGCCCATTGTTCTCTATCTGGCAACTGCCGGGGGTTATTTCTGTTATTGTTGCTTAATTCTGTCTGACATTGTGTCAGTCCCCAGCAGAGGAAGGTGTGTGTGTGCATATGTATGTGTCTGCATGTGTGTCTTCCTGCTTCAGAATGTCTTTGGTGCATTTAGCCCAAAGCCTTGGAGAAAAGGAAATCACAGACCCCCTATTTCCACAGAGGTTGTTTGGCAGCTTTGGTCCCACTGTGAAAAAGATTGCCTTTTTTTTTCCTGTAGACCGGTGCTGCAGTGAGCCGCACGGAGGCAAACAGTGTTTAACGGGAGTGTTTGCGTGCTAGAGGCTAAATGGTGGTAACTGCCACACAGACCCTTCGTGACGAGGCACATGGAGCTCAGTGGTGATGTGTGCCGCCACCAGAAAATGGATCAATCTGCAGACAATGAATTTCAATTGCATACTTAAAATTCAGTGGGTACTTTCCACACACACACACACACACACACACACTACAATGTGATATCAAAGCGTCTGTATGCTGAATGAGAACGCGCTGCTTCTTATCAAAGAAGATTCCACGTTGTTGTCTGATTTCAGTGTGTCAGATTGCTGGTTTTTATCACCTTCCCAAGTGCAAATTCTACGGAGAGCCTCCTGTTTTCAACCTTTGTCAAAGATGGACAAAAAGCAGCTTTGACCCAAAGGTGTTGACAGTAGTGTGACGGTAAATGGATGGTATAGATTCCTCACCTCTTAGGTTTCTGATTTGTCTCTGTGCTTGTCAAGATTGACTTGATGTTTGCCGTTATGAAGCCGGCAATTGGCTTCTTGGTAGATGAGCAGAACGTGTGTCTTACAGAATTCTCCCACAGATATCTATTTAGGATTCCCTAGGTAACGAGGCTCTGGCTAGGCCCATCCAGATGAAGGTTCATCTCGTCCTCTGATCAGTTGGGTTACGAGATGACGGCTCATGTAGAGGCGACGCTCATTTAACATGAAATGACTGATTTTGTTTTTGGCCATTTGGAGACAAAGGAAACAAATAAAACTATAGCACAGACGTTTATCAACTTCTTATGTTGAGACGGCAGACTTTTTTTTGGAAATGAATGCTTATTTACGTTTTCAGTTTTGAGGGGCGACATTAGCTTTTGTGTTTTGGCCACATGGAAAACATAAATCCGATAGTCGCTCTCCGTCAGGTTTGTTTTTGGTCTTGTTAGGTAATCACTGAGTGACTGTTAGGACTTTAAAGTCTACATGTCAGCAACCATGATTGTAAAGATATGAATCACTATAAAACATTCCAAGCTGTATGTACTCACAGTAAAGAACACAGAGAACTGACCCAGTAAGATTGTGTAAGTGACACTTATCTTATGCTGACTCTTGTACTGACGTGTTGGGACGTCCTGTGTTACATGATTGTTTTTACCAAATAAAAGAGCCAAGGACAGAAGGACTAGCCAGAGAGCTGGAATGCTGTAGCGATGCATACTGCAGAGCTGTAGTGTCCGTTCTCTCCTTGTGCGCAAGTAAAAGACCTGAGCTTGTGAGTGCCGTCTTCCTTCCTGTGCTGTGTGTATTTTCAGGTCTCCAGACACTCGTGGGGGAACATCTGGCCCTCTACTGGCTCCACTTTTGGTGGAGTGGTTGTTACGGCACAATAAGTGACTAATTCTAATTTCCATGTGATTATTTAGCAATGACTAACTCATGGTGGAAGCTGCAGTTAGCCCAGTCCAAACAGGCACATTTTGAATGGGCTCTGCACTTTAATATCTCTGGGTGGAGGGCTCCAGTAATCAGAACCTCTCCAGTCAGCAGAGTCGGACTATAAACCATGTATGTGCCCTCTCAAGCAGATTTGAGCGACTACGTATGAAGGCTATAGTGTTCTGTGGGTGTGTGTGCACTGCAGAGACTGTAGTGGGCGCCGTGGACCACAGACACAGGAAGGTGTAGTAGAAGAAGAAAGCAGGCAGAAGCTCAATGAGAAGCTAAAACATTTACAGTGTTTGGATGCTGTCATCGCACACAGCATGTCCGCTGGGTTCTACGGCCTTCGACTGCATTCTACAGGGAATGCGATGCTCTACTGGTCGTTCTAAATGTGTTGCATTGTGCTTTTGAAGGAAAGGGAAGGTTGTGGTTTCGTCGGATCGCTGAGCCAGTCATTAAAAAGGAGCCTTGTGTGGTTAGCACCACCATGATATTTAGATATTTTCAAACAGTGTGTGTTTGGTCCATGCATGCCTTTGTATGTAGCTGGCTTAAGATGGCTCTCACTGATCTTGCAAAATCAAAATGCACTGAAGCCTGGGATTGGCTTCAAGTTAACATGTATTAGAACAAGTTGGTGCAGGTTGTGTTCTGGTGTTGATATGATGGAAGCATTTGACATAACTTTGGATTGTTTCCTTTAGTTATGATTCTTGGGGAACAATGAATTTTTGTATGCTCATAAAGCAAAATCTAGTTTTGTCATACCGAGAGGACCTGTTCCAGCCTGTGCACTGGGAAGGAAGTGAGTTTAGACTGTAGCGGTTCGTTTTCAACCTCACTGATATTCATGGTGGTCCCTTTGTTCTTCTTTGGTCTTCAGTGTGTGAGTGTCATTTTGAACGAGGTTCTAAAGTCAAATGACAACAAAACATCAGCAGCTTAATTCACTTGTCTTCATCTTGTTTTTCAGATGAGGAGGAGCTGCTGATAGAGCGCAGCATTCACACCGGCATGATCAACCCTGGTGACCACTGGCAGACCATCCCATATGACGGCCCCGTGGCCCGTCTCATGTATCGTATCCGGGTGCGCTGTGACGATAACTACTACGGCAACAAGTGCAATAAGCTGTGTGTCCCTCGGGACGACTACTTTGGCCACTACCGCTGTGAGCCCTCAGGGGCGCAGGTGTGCCTGGATGGCTGGATGGGCCCAGACTGCAGGACAGGTGAGCTGCTCTGATAGACCACATGACATTAAGTTTACTGTGAAATGTTACTATTCCAACATTACTCTAATCTGTCAAAACTGAACCAGTTTCTCTGTTGTGTAAAAATGTCTTCGCCAATGCTGAAGCGATTAAACCTGTCAGATACAGTGGTTATCAGCTGACATTATACCTATTTGTTAAAGTTAGCTTGTGAGTGCTTAATACAAGTAATATTAAACAATAATATTAAAAATAGCTAAAACTGTAATAGAATGGTAGTAGCTTAGCAATTAGCATTGGCATTTAGCAGTTAGCATTACAGGTGTATCCGGCTGTATAGTCTCCTTGTGGGTGGTGAGGTTGTTGGTAGTATATTTAAGGCAGTTAGTGGTTAGCATTAGCATATAGCATTTGAATTAGCTAAATGGTAGCATCGGCACTGGTCACTACCTTGAGCATCTCCTAAACGGGCCTGGGTGTGTTGAACGTGACAGGGCTGTTTGAATTAGCAGTTAGCTAAATGGTAGCATCGGCACTGGTCACTTCCTGGAGCATCTCCTAAACGGGCCTGGGTCAGCTGAACAAGGCAGTGCTGGTAGAATTAGCAGTTAGCTAAATGGTAGCATCAGCATTGGTCTCTACCTGGAGCATCTCCTAAACAGGCCTGGGTCAGTTGAACGTGGCAGTGCTGGTTGGATTGTGTAGGAGCAGTGTGAACTGGCACTAGGGGGGGCGACTCTGGGACACCAGAGTTCACCTCCTAGCCTCCTGGAGGTGTCGTGGGACTAAGTAGGCCAAACACCGTTGAAGGGAGGTTTCCACCTGATGACCCCCAGAGACGTGTTAGGAATCACTGCTCACTGGTAGGTATAGAGACAGATTAGGGGTCCTAGGTCCTTCATTGAGGATGAATCCTTTCTTTTTGAGCACAAGTGTCTGGTGTTTAAATTAACTAGTTGATCATTGAACCTAAAAACCTGCTGGTGGGTTCTAAAAGCATGTTGTCTTTCTTTAAAAAATGCCCAAATTGCATAATTTATCAACCAGAAACTGTCAGGGTCATTGGATCTTTACCTTTCCAGTGGTCCTTGCCTGTCAGATCTATAGTAAAATTGCGTAAACACTGCACAGTTGCACAAATTCACATGTGAATGAATGAAGCGTGTGCGACAGTCGTGCGGCTTGCTCGTGTTAAAGTGTAGCAGTGTTGGGGTCGTGCTTGTGGGTGGTTTGGGAGAGAGTGGGGGGCCCCCCTTCCATAAATCATCCGACTGACCTTAGAAGACGAAGGGTGAAAAGAGGAGGGGAGTGCGGAGGGGCTGGGTTGTTTTTAAGAGGGGGGGTAGCGTTGTACATGCAGGCCATAAAGTTGTCCTTTCCGCGCCCACGGCCCCGTTCAGGGTGCCATGAATTCTCACGTCTTGTTGCACTTGTTAGGAAGATGGCAAACAAACCAGCTTCTCCTCCTCCTCCTCCTCCTCCCAGTTTTGCACTTCGTTGCCCCCCCCTCCCCCCCTCCTCCTTCCTCTCATTTCTCTGCGACCCTGTCTGCATGGGATGGGAAGAAATGCGATGATATGTCTCAATATGAATCTTGAAATGGTTTCTCTTTTCCTTTTTTCCCCTCAGCAATCTGCAAACAAGGCTGCAACCTGTTACATGGCGGCTGCTCGGTTCCAGGCAAATGCAAGTAAGTAGAGTGGTGGGAGTCTGTTTTGTACATACAGACATGTGACTGGGTTTTTCCGCCTTTATAATCTGCTGTTATCCAGAGAAATATCGCGTTACCTGCTGCTTTGTGTCGGGATCACTGTCATCTTGTGCGTGCATTTTTGATGAAGCCTGTATTAAAAGGCAGTTTTCTGTCAGAACTGAAAATGCAACTGCAGACGAGCTGAATGTGTGAAAGAATGCAGGATTTTGGATTCCAAACGGAGGCACCTTCACTTGTCGAAGCCTGTTGTTTTTTTGTTTTTTTTGTGTCAGCCTTTCTCTTTCCCTTGTGGGCATCTCCACCTCGGTTCAGAAGAAAAGGGCAACGCCGCGCCTGCCTTCTTGTATTTTTAGCCACCCAAAATCCTCCTCAGAATACCAAGCATCTCATCGGCTCTCTGCGGCTCGGACCGAAGAAAGAGGCTTGTCGGTGTGTGAATTTGACCACTGCAAACGTGCCGGGAATCGTCAGATTTCCCCCCCCCTCTCATCCGCATTGCAGTCCTCCTTGAAGGGCAAGGGGCAGGAAAGGAAATGAATATCCCACTGTGTTATGTGCATTTCCCAAAGTGGAAATGACAGTTAGATAAAGTGACGTTGAATGTCCCCATAGGTCCACGTTTCCAGGATGTGCTACATCCCGTCGTCATTTGTAACCCCCTCTTCTCCCACCTGCCGGATGAAAAGAGACACTCGCCTCACATTATTAAGAAAAGGGGGTTTGGCTGAGCGCCGAGGAATGAGGGGATGACCAGATTTAGGAAACTGCTTCACATTTTTTTGACGCGTCCTTCTTCCACTTAGCAAACAGACAACAGCTCTTACTCATGTGAAATGCCAGGTCGCAGGCAGCAGGAAAAGTGACATGAATAGAAGCACAGCAGTAAAGAGTCTTCCTGCAGTGGCATGAATTTAATGATGCCTCAGGTCACAGAAAGCTGGCATTAAATCCTTTTGCAATCTCTTTTCATTCCTTTTATTTCATCACGGTTTTATGGGCCTTGCCCCGTTTGCCACAGGCTTTTGACAAACACAAAAGCTGGTACGTGCCTGTTGTTACGCTGCTGCATGGAGGCTTTTTATTAGCCCACATTAGGCCTGTTCTGACATATTTCTCAAGAGGCTTGCCGCTGCCCAAGAATCACTTGGATATGCAGTGCAACACATTTTTTTACCAACGTTTTGCAAATTTTGACATGTCAGAGTGTCAAGATGTTGGAATGTTCCTCGTAAGAACGCCTACATGCAGTTAATGAGTAATCATGGTGTCAGTATGGACAAAAGTTAAACCACAGATTGACTCTTTTTAATGCCTTCGAGCTTAAAAAGCAGTAACCAGGTCTCCTTGCTGGACTTCTGTGAGTGTTATTGCTACGTTGCTGTCAAGCCTTCTGAAGCTAATCATATACAGTGGAAGAAGCATGCCAAGTATTCCCCTGATGCCCCTCATCCCCCCCAGCCTGAGAATGGCAGGGATTTCTGAGGGCCTCGTCTCTCGGAGAGGCAGCGGTGCCGTCTGCAGGCCACTCAAAATAGCCGTCAATTGACAAGACAGCTGGCTCGACGACACCGCAGCCTTGGAATAGCAGAGCGCTGTCCTGAAGCTGCAGCCCGGTGCACACATGCACTGTATACACACACAGTGGTCTCCGGCCACTCGCTCTCAGAAGCACCGTCCCACCCTCGTAGTCCCCCCAAACCTTCCTCGCCCCCAGACCCGAACCCGAGCATGGGAGCCGCTGGAAGTATTCTTAACCCCTCCTGCCCTGGAATGTCACCCTCCACTAAGATTAGTTGGCAGGAGGCCTTGGGATGTGTAGACGCTAAAGCAGATACAATATTAGGTGTGTTTCCATTGCGGGGCAGGTTGCACCCGAAGGATCACTTCAGCGCTCCTGGTCCCTTTTGCACCTTTGGTAGCGATTGCAGCTCAGTGGTTTAAAACGAATGAATCTCCTTCTTTCACAGACTTTATGACTTTACAGTGATTTTAATTAAACAATTTTAGTTTTGAGGACCTGGATGATTTGTGACGGCTTCTCACTTGTTATCTAGACATTGGTAAGCCGTTATAATGAGCTCACAGAGAACATTAACCCTCTAAAAGCCAAGCAGTTTCTTAGCATTTTTTGCTCCGATCACATTTTTACTCACTGTGGTCTTATTTTTTACTGCAGACAGAACTCTACAATGTCTTTTGTGCAGTACAAGAGAATTGTAATGCCATAAATTATAGAAAAAGAAACAATGAGAAGTTGAATTTCTTACATTATTCATGCAACAAAAATGTCAAACCTGTTTTGGCATCAGAGTGTTGAACACCCTGTACTGTCAGTAGGGGTGTAGTGGTTTACAAAAATCATGTATCGGTTCGTATCTCAGTACTGAACCCTCTGGAGTCGACTGACGCACCGACGTGTCAAGATGACATGATCGATTTAAGATGACGTAGCAGCAAGACGCCTACCTGAGTCTCTGTTTCAACTTGTGTCCAAAGTGCGGATTTCTAACTATCTACCAGTCTTTGAATCATGTTGATTGGTCAAGTAAAACCAGAGTTATGACCAATAATAAACACCATACTTTCTCCACGTTTGGAGCTCCTTACGGCTTTGGTCTGGTCCACTTGTTTTACTCCTTTTTCAGACTTTACCAGGAAACCCAAGTGATCCCAGACGGGTGGTTTTAACCACGGCGGAGCGTCTTCCAGCTGTTAGCATTAGCCATCCCATTAGCATTAGCCATACGTCACAGAAGGAGAACAAACGGTCCGTCACATCCTGTGTTCCACTGGAAACTCCTACTTGTTTTTAGTTCCGTAATGCTGTGTAACTGTGAGACGGAGAAGGTCCACCACAACTGTGGGCACTACGAGGTTCACAATTAAAACTATTCTGTAGATTTGTCATTCTTAATAGTCTTTAAATGTTCGTACCGCGTTACACCTCTGTACCAATCTGAAAGTGCCTGTACTCAATGGTTCGGTTCGGTTTGGTGTGTTGTTCCACCCCTAACTGTCAGTCATCGGTTCCAGTGATTTAAAAAAAAAAATCCCAACTCACACTTTCTTTAAGGTTTTATTGACTTTAATTGTTCAGTGTGCAAAGCAACTTTAATGTTTAGTAGAATGGATGAAAAAGATAGAAGATAATAATCACTGTATTGTTGTAATGTTTTGACCAGTTATGTAGAAGCTTCTTCAAAAGAGGACTTTCTCTCTCCATGCTGAATGCATCGAGTGCGTCTGTCAGTCATCGAGTGTTTCGGGGAATGATTGTGTCAGAGTGAGTGAAGAGCGATAAACACAAGAGTAAAGCACGAAGAGATCGGGCGTGATTTATGGCGGCGTTCTGTGTTTGACAGGTGTAACTACGGCTGGCAGGGCCAGTTCTGTGATGAATGCGTTCTCTATCCTGGATGCGTTCACGGGACCTGCAACCTCCCCTGGCAGTGCAACTGTGAGAGGAACTGGGGTGGCCTGCTGTGTGATAAAGGTACGGTCTTTTTTATTATTATCCTTATTATTATTATTTCATCAACCTGTCAGGCAAGACGCTGGCAGAATCCCTGCTCTCATTTTATACCACCCCTAAAGCCAGAGCTGCCTGATGGAGGAGTAATAAGTGAGAGAGCTACTCGGACCAAAAGTGCCAGAGGATAAGTTTTGAAGAAGCAATTTCCTCACCATGTAAAATGTTAATACTAATAAAATGTTGGCTTTGCAAGCAGCTTTACTGTTCCTTGCTTGCAGGATTTTCCCCTATCACTGAGCAGTTTATAGATCTAACAATGTTATGTGTCCAACAAAACAAGTGTGCTTTAGCCACTTAATTACAACTTGATCCTCATCAAGGTGGAAATGGTAATCTCCATTTATATATAGACATTAGCAAGTTATTAATCTCCTTAGTTAGGTCTCATAGAATTTATTCTAAACTGTTTAATATAGTCGTTGAATTCTTCCAAGGGTCTCCCGTTCATGTAAGGTCTGAATTTTCACTACTGCCCATTCTCTGACTGGAGACCAGCAGCTGGATAGTTTTACTGCCTGTGTGATCCGAGCAGCAGCAGGGACACCTGATCCCCCCACATCCCTTCGTCACAGAGGGCTCTTCAGGGGATGAGAATGGGTCCTAAGATCCCCGGTGGAGACAGATCCCTGCTCATTTATTTACCAGCCTTTAGGGTGACTTGGCCTTTAGCCTGAGGCTGGTGTGCAGGGATCAGTTGGGGTTGAGCTGAGCTTATTTTGGAAAAAAAAATCTAATAATGAAGGAGCTGAAACACGAAAATGTGCAGATGCAGATCAGCAGGTTTGTTCTACGTGTTTAGTTTTCAGTACCTGAATAATAACCGTAAGAGAGGCTGCTCTACATGCAAACTGCTTGGCTGTATCCTGTATATGCAGCATGCAGCGCAGGCTCAACCACAATGCAGTGCAGCAGAGTGGCTGAGAAAACACTGTGCTTCCTGTCAAAGCGGACAGCTGGTGCTCCGCAGCGAGGGAAGAAGTCTCTGACAGGCTTTCTGGGAACTCCAAGCACCAACCGAACAAATGGCGAAACAAGCAAAGAGCCTGAACACACAGTCGATCCCATTAGGAAGCACAGACTAGTCGACGGCTCCTGGTCCTTGTTATGCGAGCAGATTCTAATATTACCATCATGTTTTGTATACAAGCGGATCAATTCACTTGTCACTTAAACCTCTTGACCACCACCAGGTTTAAAAGGCGTGCTATCTTAAAAAAATGACTTGTTTCGGGTTCACACAGCTCACAGACTCCCACAGTAAATAGCAACTGCAGTTTTTGTAGGTGGGCTGAAAATCCTGCATATTAAGGAGCATATCCTCGAGCTCTGAGAGTCTTTGGAGTCCTTGTTGCAGATGGACGTATTTTGCATAAAGGTCAAGCAGGCAGGATCCAGTCGATTGCTGAAAAGTGTTCTGTTCCCCAGATCTGAATTACTGCGGTCGCCACCAGCCTTGCGTCAACGGGGGAACCTGCATGAACACGGAGCCGGACGAGTACTACTGCGCCTGTCCGCAGGGCTACTCGGGAAAGACCTGCGAGATAGGTGAGAGGGAATCACTGTGGAGAAGTTTAGAATCCGTAGAGGTGCTCCTTCTTCCATAGCTCCTGTGAGAAAATGTAGAGAGTACACAGTGAGGAAGGTATAATGCTGCATCAGGATGTGGATATAGTTTTAAAACATCCAGCGAGCCACACAGTTTAGAATTCAGGATATGCCCGTCTGAAATGATTGAGGAAATATGAGTACAGACTGTGATGGAACCAGAAAATTATCAGCTCTCTAACTTTTCATCTCGTGTCCGCACCCCCCCCAACCCCACTCCCTTCGTCAGCCGAGCACGCCTGTGTTTCCAGCCCCTGCGCCAACGCTGGTACATGCCACGAGGTTCCTACGGGCTTTGAGTGCCAGTGTCCGCCAGGCTGGGAGGGTCCAACCTGTGCCAACAGTGAGTCGCCGCGCTGCTTTCGAACGCACACTTCCACGCTTGTCTCAACAGTTGCATCTTTCCCTCTCTAGTGGGTGTAGTCTTCTTCCTCGTTGAACACACTTGGGTGGTGTTGAAGGTTTTAAAAGAAACATGAGTCATAAAAAAATGTTACAAAACTGAAAAACACCTGGAGTAAGTGTGTGAGGCATTTTTCTTTCTTTGTGACTCTAAAAATGCTCCAGATATTTCACTGCAGGCTTGTTTAATTTGTTTCTATGCTGGTCTAATGCCTGTGCTTTATAAACACAGCCTGCAGTTCAGCTGAGAAGCTCCTGAGTTGACTGTTGGTCACAGCTAAATCACTAAAGGCTACTAACTGGCTGTGACACCTGTAGAGTAAATGTCACGATTTAGGCGTAGATTTGGGCGAGTTTTCCAACATCTGGCATCTCCTGTTACAGACGATTAGTTCAAGTGCTGCTTCAAACAGTGGTTCTCAACTGGTCCAGCCTCAGGACCCACTATGTGTCTTTCAATAACAGTCACAACCCAACTTTTTGAAGTTTGCTGTTCCTGTTAACAAATTAAAGTTTATTGGGTGTAGTCTCAACACATTTTGATAGAATTTAATTATTAATTTAATAGCGTTAATTTTTTTGCTCATTTTGGTATATTTGGACGTTTTGGGGCATATTTTGGCCCATTTTGACAGATTCTGAGCACATTTTGGTTCATTTTTTGGCACATTTTAACATTAATTTCTCCCATAAGCTGGCAGAGACAAATCTAGAGGTTAATAGTGGGCGACTACTGGTGTCACCACCATTAAATATCCTGCTATTGAAAGCAAACTGTGTCATAAGAAACACATCCTTTAAAATAAAAGACTTTATACCACTACTTTTTTTGCTTCATGACCCACTTTTGGGTCCCGACCCACCAGTTGAGAACCACTGGTTTAAAAGGTAAAAACTCTGTAATTCTTTCTGTTTTCACCGTTTCTGGCTCTGATTAATTGAAGAGTTTTGGATGTTATTGTATTTAATTGATTTTCCTAAAGGTGCTTTTCAAATCTGCTGGCAAGTTTTATGGTTAAGGAGTTGTCCTATTATTATTTTTTTTAGAGGGGAGATTTTTCAAGCTTTATTGATAGACAGAGTGAAAGGGGGTAGAGTGGAGAGAGACATGCAGCAAAGGGTCGTGAGCCGGACTCGAACTCACGACCACCACTGCGCCCACGTGGTAAAGCCTTAACTCGGCGAGCTATACGGCAGCCCGTTAAGGGGATATCCTGTACACACCTCACCTTTTACCTGTCTGCTCTCTTTCTCATGCTCTGTATCTACTGACACTGTTAAATTTACTTTTAAACTGGAAACAATCCGTGATTTTTCCTCCTCAGATCTGGATGAGTGTGCCTCCAGTCCGTGTGCTCAGGGCGGAACCTGTGTTGACCTGGAGGATGGCTTCGAGTGCGTTTGCCCCCCGCAGTGGGAAGGAAAGACCTGCCAGATCGGTGAGCGTCAGCGTCTAGTGGCATTTCTTGTTTTCAGATTCCTGTTTTTTTGGCGAGCAGTTCTTCATTTCTACTGGGAGATGCGTTCTTCTGCTCTCTCCTGTTTGTTCTGCTTCCTGAAACAAATAAACGGGAAGGCAGACGCGGCATTGCTCGCTCGGGATGACTGTATTTTTGGATTTAAATTGGCAACCTGCAACCTGAGTCCCATGGCCGGAGTACAAGCTGTCAATATCCTGGATGAGCTGGCAGCTGCCCACGGCTCGGCCCCCTTTTTCTCAATGACTTTATGAGCTACTAGTGTGTCTATATCCGGCTGTTTGTTTGTCGCTTGGCGGTGGCATTCGTTTCTATATCGCTCCCATCCCGACAAGCGGACGTGACTAGCGTGAAGCCAGGAAATGGATTACGACCAGTAAACAAAGTTGGTGTGTGAGTGTGTGTGTTGGGGGGGTGGGGGTGGGGGGGTAAAGGCAGGAAAGAGATCCCAAGAGTTCAGTGTCGTCTTACCAGCTCAGATCTCGGTTTACAGGCAGCTATAGGCCTCCTGTCTTACCTGGCGATTGGTGTGCGTGGAGGGTGTTGGGTTTCAGAGAGAAGACAGGTGTGTGAGTGAGTGTAGCAGGACTCCCCGCGGACTGCCCCCCCACCCCAACACCCTCCACCCTTTTGATGTGTGGTGAACGTTTGAGTGAAGCTGTTCTGTTTGCGTCCATTTATCAGTCCCTCCAGGATTTCGCAGGCGTTTTTTTAAGGTTATTGCTCCTAAAATGCCTGAATTCGCTGCAGCTTTTCTAAAAAATTGCGATGTTGGAAGCGTATTTGTTGGGATAAAATTGCAGGAGACAGTAAAAAATTGTCCAAAAGTTGCATTTTTTTTCTTTGTTTCGTATAATTCATTAAGAATGTTAAAAGTTTAAAAAGTTAATTCCACATCCTGCCACACGCGTGTTCACACACACACGCTCACAGCTCGTCACGTCAGTTAATGAATCTAACTGACCTTCATTGTTTCAGTGCTGCCACAGATCTGGATGCAACAGCTTCATCACGGTGGTTTGTCTGGTCTGTGGTCCGCTGGTTTCACCCATTCTCCTGATATGTTTACGGTAGAAAAGTGTTTGTCAGTGGATGGTTTTGGTTTGTGTTCCACCTCAATATTCCACGGGGTGAAAACAGTTTAGCTCCGCTTTGGTGAAGAACATCAGGGAATTGTTTTGCAGTAGTTTTTGTTGCATACGTATCTGTATCTTCAAACCATAAACAAGGAAGTGAATTCGGTGACATACGTGCATTACTGGGGACTGCTGTGATTGGTGGAACTCACGGAAGGCGGGACGAAATTCATGGAGATTTGTTGAATTTGAGTTAATTGTTGCGATCGCAGCATCGCTAATTCCTGGAGGGACTGATTTAGGCTGTATTAAACAGATGAAAACACTGATCTGTGAAACATTATGATGAGGTTCTGCTTGGTTCGAACAGCCAGTAGAATCCCTGATAACATGGATTGTTTTGAAACTCCTTTTCAGTCTGATGTGCGACCTCACACAGCGGGGATATTACATATAGCAGAACAGAATTTCTTCAGGGCCCATAAGAAAACATCAAGACAGATCTGTTGCTTTGTTTATGTGGGGTTCTGACCACTGTTTCAAGCTTCAGTTGGGTCTGAAGAAGGGACGTACGATGATAGGAATCAGCCATCATGATAAGAGTAGGCGTAGTTATGCGTTTATTCCCCTATAAGAGCGACCGAATGTTCTCTGCAGTTAGGTAGGAAAAAACCTGTGCATTTATTAGCATCGACATTGACAGTGAGTTGGAAATGATCAGAATATCGTTATGTATTGTAGGGCTGCTACTCTGCTTGTCGACTGTGTTTAGATTGATCTAAATATTCATGTTCCTCTACAGCAAACTGACTGCTTCATTTAAGTTCATGTTATTCTGACAAACTAAGTTATTTTATACTGCAGCACAGTAAGAAATGGAAACGAAACTGTTGAAATGAAAACTCCAACATGGTAGATAGAAATAAAAATGACGGCTAATCACTCAGGTCAGTTGTGCAGCTCCAATAGTAGTCAAAGTTTCTACCAAACACCATACAGAAATGAAAGTGAAGTTTAATTTGTGTATTTAGCAAAGTGCTGCATTTACCCCTTTTCCACTGAGCTGGTTCCAGGTCTAGTTCGGAGCCAGAGCCTGACTTAGCACCACTTCTTTGTGTTTCCACCACCTAAGCACCGACTCCAGGTTCTATAAACTGGAGCTCAGCAAGCATCAACTCTTTGCTGGTCCAGAGCTAAGCACCGAGTACGTCAGGGGCTGGGGGCGGGGTTATGGTGACCAACCATCAACGGTGGAAAGGGACACACAAGCAGTAATCAGTGTCCTTTGTCGCCAGGACGTCCCTGGTCCCATCACACATGTATTGAAATGACTCCCGGGACACACGGAAGTTTACCACAAACTGTTGACATGAAATCCGCTACAGTTGTGTCCCACCAGTAGCGTGATCACGGATGTGTCCAGGCAACAGGAGGACCTCCGCCTCACAATCAGCCTTAAGACCATCTATAGAGATAAACATAGATATTATCATCAACTTACTGCTTTTGTTTAACTGCTATGTAATGGATGCTAGCGTAGTGGTTTTACGGTGACCCAATGGCTCCAACTTGACTCCTTGCCAATGGAAAAGCAAACAGGTTCTTAGGAGGAACCAGATTAGAACCAACTCAGCACCAGAACTAGACCTGGTTCTTCTTGGTGGAAAAGGGGTAATGGACACTGAGAATGTTAAAGCATTTAAAGCAACTTCTTCTCTCCTCATTGTGTAACTGTTGTCTGACTTCGCTAGTAGCTTTGAATTCAATGTCACGATGCACAAATTCTGTTGGGATGTGGACGAAAGTAGCTTCTATTTAAAAAGAAAATTAATAGACTCATTTGTAGTCGTCACTGTTTATGCTTCCTAATCATGGTAGCCCTGGTATATTGAACATTTCCCATTACGGAACATGATCAGACTGGCCTTAAGTGTAGTATGTTGACACATTTATCACGTTCCAGACAAGATTGAGGTATTTCAAACCAACACTGTTTGATTGTGCAACAGCATCGGTGCCAGTTCTTTCATCTTTGAGTCAGTGGGGTTTGGTGTCTGTTCTGTCTTCCTGTCCCTGCCTTGGTCTGTTTCAACTGATGGACTCGGTCTCCTTCTACCTCCTGCCTTCACAGATGCAAATGAGTGTGCAGGACAGCCCTGTGTGAACGCTTACTCTTGCAAAAATTTGATTGGTGGATATCACTGCGACTGTTTCCGGGGATGGTCCGGACAAAACTGTGACATCAGTCAGTATTTCTTCCTCAAAGTCCCTTCTAAATTGCTGCCATTGGCGGCCTCTTCTTCTGACTACTCTCAGATGCCTCTGCCCACTTCCATGACACACAGCTTAGGTGTAGTTTAGCGCCACTCTTTCTCACATGTGGTAACCTGTTCTTTCTTGTCTTGGCAAACTGAAACTCCAGCTCTGGCATGCATGCCCAGCCACAATCTGTACAAGTCTATCTGGCACTTTCTTGGCTTTACAAGTTTTCTCTTTTCTAAACTTTGATTTGATCTGCACACATCCTACTCTGTAGATTTAACCTAATAGTGGAGTAATGATTAATAATTCTATGTAATAAGGAAACATAATGCTTCTCATCTTCTTCCTCTTTAGACGTCAATGGCTGCCATGGTCAGTGCCTAAACGGGGCGACATGCAAGGTATGGATGACGCTTTAAACTCTAAATAAGACAAAAAAAAGACAAGGCGAATTTGTGGATTTTGCTTCTTCACTGTACTTTGCGTCTTCTCTAGGAGGGCCTGAGGGGCTACCACTGCCAGTGCCCTCCAGGTTTCGTCGGCGCTCACTGTGAAATCCAGAGGAATCGGTGCGACAGCGGACCCTGCCAGAACGGCGGCCGGTGTCACGCAGTGTTGGACAGCTTCGTGTGCGAATGCCCGGCGGAGTTTGCTGGACAGCTGTGCGAGGTGAGTCTCATGTTCCACAGCTTCTGGTGCATTAACACCGCAGTAATCCCTCGTCCATCGCGGGGGTTAGGTTCCAGAACCACCCCTGCGAAGTAGCGACCTTCTATTTATTTTATTATTTATGTGTATTTTAAGGCTTTCTAAACCCTCCCCACACTGTTATCAACCTTTCCCACACTCTGGCTTCGATCACCGCCGATCAATCAGCGACCGACTAGCTAAAGCGGAAGCGGCCGTAGCTGCGTTTTCCATACGTGCGTCTACTCATCTGCTGTACGCTACGTATTATATATACACAATTTAAAAATCCACGATACAGCGAGACCGCGATATGGCGAGGGACGACTGTATATCGCTTGGTGGTGGGACGGGCACATTAGATGTTTGAGCTCGGACACGAAAATGTTAAAAACCAGTGTACAGTATTTATCAGTTCTTTTTAATTCTACCCGTTGTTGTAGATACACACTCTGATTCACTGTTAACCCTTAACACATCAAAGGATTGTTGAGATGTTAGAGTGTGGACCACATTGGTGAACCCATCACCCAACCAACCAACTGCATGCAGAGATCCGTGCTGCTAGTGTGTCTGAAAATGCTGGGCTAACTCCTAAATATATTCTACGAGGCAAACAGAATATGCAACATCTATAAACTGGTATTGCATTATTAATGCAAGCATGTCTACTACTAAGAATGTAAATGTATTTTTTTTAACTTTAGCTTTTCTTGTTTCTTCTGAAGGCATGAATCGGTTCAGGAACGGGCACAAACGTCGTTGCGCAATAAAAGTTTAATGCGCCGGAGAGGGGATACTAATCGGAGAAATATGATGCTGGAGGTGTCGTAGTTTTGGCGCTGCAAGGCAGGAATGTACACCGAGCCATAGCAGGCAGCAGAGCTTGTAGTATGTGGGCAGAAATCCAGCGTCACCTCATTCAGAGGGGCTCATATTTATAGTAGAGATGCTAAATCAGGATTGGCTCCTGACCAGCAATGTCCTCCATTCAGGGCCCCAGAGATGCAGTGAAGTGTCGGTTTCCTCACTGCTAACCTACATTCGAACACACACTTCATGTACGACAGGCTGCAGCAGGAACGCAAATATGATGTGGTGCAATAAGGGCTGTATGAAATGAAAATATGAATTGCAACATATTTTTACCTTTAAAACTGAGCTTTCAGGGCTGGTTTAGACACAGCAGTAGACATGTTTTAGGCAGATCGCAGCAAAGATTTGATCTGATCTGTTGCTTTGTGTATGTTTTAGAGAAATTCTGCTCTCAAGTCTTTAATGCACAAGGTTTTATTTCTGTCACAGCATGACTCTGCTCTATTTACACATCATTAGCAGCTGTGTTGACATTTTAAAATTGGTTGACATTTTAAAAAATAAATAAATAAATGAGATGCCAGAAGGTTGTCAGATGATACATTCAGCATGGCCAAGTGTCTTTCGAGAGCAGAGCAGTGTAAATACCGCCTAGTTTGTAGAGGTTGGGGAAAAAAATTGCAAAAAAAAACAAACCATTTGCGGCAGATTCTGGTAAAAATCAAAATTCTGCTCCTTGACTGATTCAGCTGTGACCAGCAGTCACATGCTAAAAGTTCAGGGAGTTTCGAACCTTAACTGCAGACTGTGTTTACAGCGAGCAGAGAGGAAACAGGCATGGAAATGAATTGAAAATGTATAGCAGAAGTAAAGTACACTATACTGCTAAAACGTCTGCCTTTACACGCACATGAACTTTAATGACGTCCCATTCTTAATCCGTAGGGTTTAATATGGAGTTGTTCCACCCTTTGCAGCTAGAACAGCCTCAACTCTTCTGGGAAGGCTTTCCACAAGGTTTAGGAGTGTGTTCATGGGAATCTTTGACCATCTTCCAGAAGAGCATTTGTGAGGTCAGACACAGATGTTGGACCAGAAGGCCTGGCTCTCAGTCTCCACTCTAATCCATCCCAAAGGTGTTCTATCTGGTTCAGATCAGGACTCTGAGCAGGCCAGTCCAGTTCCTCCACACCAGACTGGATCATCCATGTTTTTACTGACTTTGCTTTGTGCTCTGGTGGCAGCCATGTTGGAACAGGAAGGGGCCATCCCCAAACTGTTCCCACAAAGTTGGGAGCATCAAATAGTCCAGAATGTCTTCATCTGCTGAAGCATTAAGAGTTCCTTTCACTGGAACTAAGGGGCCAAGCCCAACCCCTGAAGAACAACCCCACACCATAACCCCTCCACCAGACTTTACTCTTGGCACAATTCAGTCAGGAAGTACCGTTCTCCTGGCAACCTCCAAACCCAGACTGGTCCATGGGATGTCCAGACAGAGAAGTGTGATTGGTCCCTCCAGAGAACTCGTCTCCACTGCTCTAGAGTCCAGTGGCGGCGTCCTTTACACCACTTGCACTTGGTGATGTGAGGCTTGGATGCAGCTGCTGCCATGGAAACCCATTAATGAAGCTCTCTACCACTGTTCTGGAGCTGATCTGAAGGCCTCACCAAGTCTGGAGGTCTGGAGCTGTTGACTCTGCATCCACTGACTCCACTCTGTGATTTTACGTGGCCTACCACTTCATGGCCGAGTTGCTGTTGTTCCCAATTGCTTCCACAGTTGACCGTGGAATATTTAGTATCCAGGAAATTTCAAAATGGACTTATTGCCCAGGTGTCAACCTATCACGGTACCACGCTTGAATTCACTGAGCTCCTGACAGCGACCCATTCTTTCACTAGTGTTTGTAGAAGCAGTCTGTATGCCTAGGGGCTGGATTTTATACACCTATAGCCATGGAGGTGATTGGAACACCTGGATTCAGTTATTTGGAGGGCTGCCCGATACTTTTGGCAATATAGTGTATGTAGAGCCAACATTTCTTGTCAAGTGTTTGTAACACCTTCTTTATTTTTTTCATTCCTGCTGATGATTTGTGGCATAATAACTGTATTGTATTGTGTGAAAGTCGTACTGAGTTCTCTCTATTTCCAGTCATGGTTGTGCTGTTTTCATAAAGGGGCCCGTAAACTGTTTCGGACTAGGAGGGTTTAATCATATTTAACAGCAAATACAAGCCGGACAGAACATCACACAAAACATTGACAAAGACTGATGGGGTGAAACTGTCATAAAACTGGATGCAACCACCCGATCATTACAGACAACACTTACTGACAGCAATCATGGCAAGTCATGTTTATGGCAGAGTTTATTTTGACGTGACTGACCAGAAGTAAATTACACGACGTCGCCTGCTGCATTGACAAACGTCTCCTGTGAAGTTAACAGTGCCTGCTGTTGTGTTAATGTGCTGAGGATTTATTGACACTCTTGTACCCAGACACGATCCTCTGACCACACACAGAAAAGATGTCAAATAAACTGTGTGCGACCACAAACTTCACCCGCCCTGCTGCCCTTGTCTGCCTCCGTCGTTCAGCACCTTAAATGGCAAAGAAGTTCAACCCGGAGTTTCTGCACAGTTGAACTCTGTTTACAGAAACTGAGAGAATTCCTCTCCAACCTCTGTATTGCAGCATGTAGAAATGACAGAAGATGTCACCATGGCCTCCAGTGTGGCCCTATTACATTCCCTGAGGCTCTGCATGCTGCTGGACCGGCCAGTAATGGATCGTCTTTCTGTTGCCCGCTCAGTTTCTCGCTCTGTCTCCTCTGCAAGGCGTCTGTCTCAGAATAATCTTGCAAGATTAAGCAGGGCGGAGATGTAAAACCAAAAGCGTGGATTCCCTTGATGAGCTTAGTGGAAACTTTCTGAGGCTTACTCTCCTCGTCCTCTTACCTTCGATTTGTTCTGAGCAGCAGCGGTGGCTTGAGCCCGGCTAAGCTGCTCACCTCCACGGACTTTAGCTCTCCTTTCTCCAGCACTGCGTTACTTCACTTGCTTCGTTGTCTTTGTAGTCGACAAAGAGCTTAATGTGTTGTCAGTGTTCCCCACAGCTACTGTCCAGGAACCAAAGGCAAATGATTGATGGAAATAATCTTGACCTCATTACCTCAATTCATTTATTAGTTGTATTGAGGAGGAACACATCACCCACACATACTGCCAACCTAAACTAAAACAAGCTACCTGACTGTATGTAAAGCGGTTAAACCCGACATGCCTACTTCAGTTGAAACCGGTTTAACTCACTTCTTCAATTTGAGCTGCATATTTTGCTAACTCTTCGTCATTTCCCTCTTCTCTTCATCCGTGCAGATCTCTACCTGGTCCCCGTCAGACGCTTGTGATCCAAACCCTTGCGAGAATGAGGCCAAGTGCCACAGCATGGACCAGGACTTCTACTGTGCATGTCCCGAGGGCTACGAGGGGAAGACGTGCGAGCGGCTCAAGGAGAACTGCCAGACCAGCCCATGTCAAGGTGACCGGACTCATCTGCAGCGACGGAGGAGACCTGAACAAACTAGCCCGCCCGGGAAAAGTAGTAAACTTGGAACGTGCTTTGTTTTTTCTTTTCTCTTGCAGTGATTGACAGCTGCACTGTCGCTGTAGCAACCAATGACTCTGCTGGAGTGCGCCACATATCCTCCAACGTGTGCGGCCCACGAGGACGCTGCATCAGCCAGCCGGCGGGGAACTTCACCTGCGTCTGTGATGCAGGTTTCAGCGGCATCTACTGTCATGAGAGTAGGTTGAGACTCTGGGGTTCATATTCTGAAGCAACTGTGCTGTTGCAAACTGTTTGGTCATTAAAGTAAACGGGATTTAAGTGGACTTTAATATCACACTTACAGCTGAAATGAGAGAAAAACGCTAGTCTTTTACTTACTAAGTAGTTTAAGTGCAGAAATGTTCATCTAACCTTTCCCTCTTCTTATTTCAGACATCAACGACTGCATCAGCAACCCCTGTAGAAACGGAGGGACCTGCATTGACGGCGTGAACTCCTTTCAGTGCTTCTGTCCGGACGGCTGGGAGGGTCAACTCTGTGACCTCAGTGAGTTCTTGTCGCCCAGCCTGTTTGACGACAGATATTCATCTTTTTTTTTCTAACCTCTGCAGCTTTCTAAACAAAGCGTCATGCCTGAGCCGCCTCTCTTTGTGCTGAGTAGAACACTGTTTATCAATGAGCGAGTAAAAGACGGAGACTCTTCCTGCTTCCTCAGACGTCAACGAGTGCAGACACAACCCCTGCAAGAACGGCGGACGCTGCGTTGACCTGGTGAACGACTTCTACTGCGAGTGTGCCGACAACTGGAAGGGCAAGACCTGCCATTCCCGTGAGTTATGTCGACTCTGTGTTAATGTGGGTGTTTATGTTCGTAGCTTGCAGTGGCCCCAGTTCCACTGCGCTGTACATCTTTGTATGTTTTGACCCCTAAAGGATGTTGACATGACGTCTGCACTGAAAGACTATTCTACCACCAGAATGAACCTGTGGTGGTGTCTGTGTTTCTCTTTCTTCTGTCCAGGGGAGAATCAGTGTGACGAAACCACCTGCAGCAATGGAGGCACCTGCTATGACCATGGGGATGCTTTCCGCTGTGCCTGCCCACCTGGTTGGGAAGGAAACACCTGCAACACAGGTGAGCCGTAGATTAACTAGGGCTGGTTCCGAATGTTCGAATGTCTGAATATTCGTTTGTTGTGGTGGTATTCGGATAATAGTTTTGATATTCGAATGGTTGTGTGCGCGCTGCTGCTGAGCGTTGCCGAGCGCTGCCGAGTGTTGCCAAGCGTTGCCAAGCGTTGCCGAGGCTCCAGTATGCCACCGAGCGTTGCCGAGCGTTGCCAAGCGTTGCCGAGCGTTGCCGAGGCTCCAGTATGCCACCGAGCGTTGCCAAGTGCTGCCAAGGCTCTAGAACGCCACCATGGTTCTAGTACATGGACCAGCCAACTCTGGTGTCACCCACCACACCCACCCACTCCGGCGTACCGCTACAGCTCCAGCCGAATATTCGAATAATCGTCTTTAACTGGACCTGAATATTCGAAGAATGGCAATTACTGTTCGTAACTGCCCTAATATTAACACTCAAAGGAGCTTCTTGTTCATGTCTTGTTTGGAGGAAGAGTCATTTTGTTTTGCTTGTACTGGACTAATCAGTAGCAGGTGGTGGATCAGTCAACATGGCTGCATTCGTAGTTGCTAGGATCCATTGATGTTTTCTCATGAACTCCTCACTGTATGTTATATGATATTAACGGCATGTTAATGTCTATGTAATAATATGATAATATCTTATCACCAGAAAGAGTGGAACTGGAACTTTGTACATATTCACACATACTGGAGTAACTCCATTATGAAGGCAGATCAAGTGTTGGAAAAGTAATCTCTTTACTTTAGAGTCTAGAGTCTGGGGGACCTGAAGGGAAGTGGTGAATGGGAGCCTAGACATGTCCCTGGTTGTCTGCCTGTGTGAATAGGCTGCTGTATGTAAACACTGCACATGCTACTTACGTTTGACAAGTTTCTGAGTCATACAGTTTCCCACCATCATGGTTCTGATATCACCATATTCCAGACAATCTTCCTTACACAGTTAATAAAACCTATCTCTACTGAGTATTTTATAATGAGATACACGTAAATACACAACAATTTCATAATACCAGTATGTTTTCTAGCTAATCGCATCAAATGATGGGAGATCTGGATAGCCTAGACTGCCCTAAAAACAACAAGAGCAAGCACGTATGGCCAGTTCTTACAACAACCAAGATAAGAGCTTAAAAGAAAAGGTAGTGAAATTATACTAGAAGCAGCCTCGAGCTCATTGGGTTAATGGACACAACATCAGACCTGCTTGAACAAAGATGTGAGTGGCATTTCAGGGGCCTGGGAGCAGGATGATTAAGACTAGCATTGGACTAAAAGCCAGACATATTCAGTCAAAGCAATCGACAGTACAAGACATGTAGGTAGGTAGGTGTGAGATGAATTCTGAGCTGATGAGGAACTTTTTTGAAGTCTTCGATTACCGACAGCATTGTGTTTTCATGATATACAGTCCCTCTCGGGTATTATTTGAATGCATAAATAAAAGCAAGGTTAAGAAAAGCGGCGAGAATGTAATAGCAGCGGAACGTCGAATTATGAGTTTATAATCTGTTCTATGACTGAACTCGTTTTAACGTATGAGTTTTCCCCATTGGAATTAATTGAAATATAATTAATCCGTTCCAAGTCTCAAAAACTACCCAGAAATCATTTTTTATGGGTTTTAAAACAGAAAAGGTGTAATTATAAGATTAATGAGAGTCATAAAAACACAATACAGTCAAACAGAACGCAAAAGAAATGATGCAAACTGGTTTTATTAGTTTAATTACCTTAAAGATGGGACGATCTGTGCGTGAGGAAGACGATGGAGCAGGGAGGAGTCGCTCACGTCGCTTAATCTAAGCTTTTTGGACAGGGACGCTCCGCAAAGAGATATCCGCGTGAACTGAGCGAGCGGTGGCCACGCTTGCCGGGAGAGCGTGTGGGAGCCTAGCGGTCGCTGTATGTAATGTGGATTTCTACTCGTAAAACGGGGTAAAAGTCCGCTTGAGCCTCGACTCGTAGAACTAATTTGCTCTTTAACTGGTCCACTCGTAATGCGATGTTCCTCTGTATATCTTTCCCTACGAAAGCCGTTGTCCTGTTTGATTTGTTGCGTGGTTGTGTCTCTGCAGTGTTATTTTAGATCTTAACAATCTGCTGCGCCCCTGCGATCCTTGACTCATCTTCTCTCTTCCCACAGCCAAGAACAGCACATGCGCCTCCAGTCCTTGCTCCAACGGGGGGACGTGTGTGGGAGGAGGAGACACCTTCACCTGCATCTGCAAGGAGGGCTGGGAGGGCCCCACCTGTGGACAAAGTTAGTCCCTCTGCATAGCTCTGAATAAAACTGACGGGAAAGTCACCGAGTGAAGTTTTAGTGCCTAATAAGAGAGCTCCATGAAGTCGGTTGCATTGTTTAAGAATGTTCAGTGGGGATGTCTCAAGGTCCTGAGAGGCTACTGGTGTGTGACAGCACCAAGCTCTGAACTTTTAATGTCACAGTATCACATGTAACATGAGCAAAGCAGGATTCCTTCAAGGCTGCAAAGCTGGGCCCACAGTTGGGGCCTTTCCCCATGCAGTGCCGCCGACAGTTTCAACCCTCTGAAGCCCAAGCAGTTACTGAAGCAGTATCTCAATTCAGGGGCTGCATCCTTTGAAGGACCCAGCCTACTTGTGCTTTGATTGCTGGGTCCTTCGAAGGCTGCATGAGCGTTTGTTAAATGACACGGTCCAGCCTACGACGGACTTCCTGCTTGACGTCCCGTAGCGCCGCTCCTGTTGTCGAGCAGTTAAAACTCCAGCTGTTGATCGAACGGTCACCGGCGCGCAATGAATCTTGGGATATTTGGGGCTACGAAGGATGCACCTTCAAATCCGTGGAAAAGAAGGACGCATTTGAAGGCGTCTTCGAGTTTTAATTAATGAAAAATGCAGCCTTCGAAGGATGCAGCCCCCTGAATTGAGACACGGCTTGAGAGCGTTCTGCTTCTGTTAAATTGATCATTTTTCACTGTAATGGAGGCGCAGTGAGTCCTACACCTGTATGGAGACGGCACAACCAAGTAGAGAGAACTCAAAAAGGTCTTCTGTGCAGTATGACAGTTTTAATTCTATAAATCATAAACAAGGAAAAACAAAAGTTGAATTACTTTGTTTTCCAAAATTTGAATAAAGAAGAACCCTGGAATCAATATGTACAATTTCGAAGTGCCTCAGGGTATCACCAAAAAAAGAAATAGAAAAAATGGCGGTTCTACATGTTAAAGATATTTTAGTGTAAACACAGTTCAGCCAAACAGTCCCTGATTTTTTGTGACGTGGCTGATGGTCGCAGCTGAGTCGCTAATAGCTTCTCAGTCGTGCTAAGGAGTGCAGAACTTCCTGCTTTTTATTGAATGTAATTCAAATGAAAGGCTGCTTTTCGGCGGATGTTTTAACGAGCCACGCAGAATAAAGTGATTTTTTTTTTAAATATCAGGCTGAGATTGGGTTAAGGCTCCCGACATAATGGCTAGTCACATCCAAGAATTCTCTCTAAGGCCACAGTTTTCAGTCTCTTTGCAATTTTGGCTGTTTTTTTTCAATACAACATGACGATAGCAGCTCAAAATAAACCTCTTTCTTCTTCTCTTCAACAGACACAAACGACTGCAACCCTCACCCCTGGTATGTAGCATTTCTCGCCTCACACGCTCTCATGGTGTAGCCGAACCTTCCCCCCCCCCCCCCTTTTTATCCACCCTGCCTCCCTCATCTCCACACTTCACACAGACCTTGCCGGCTTGGAGGGGGTGAAGGGCCACTAAAAGCAGTGGAAGTTGTCCTTAAATCAAGCCTCAAAGGGGCATCCCGCAGGAGAGGGGGCTCGGATGTTGAATAGGACAGTGAGAGGTGGGAGTGTTGCGGTGGAGGACAAGAGTCCCACCTACCCCGTGGTGAATGCAGGTGGGGGGTGGAGTGGCAGAGGAGGGTGGGGGGGCGTACGTGTCCATTCTTCCCGTGCGACCTGGGGGGAGGCTTGGCTTTGAGGAGCAGGGGAAGGGAGGCGTGATGAGAGGAGGGGAGGGGAGGGACTGGACACGCCTATTAGCATCTGAAAGGTGGAGGCTTGTATTGATGAGTTGAATTGAGCTTTGTGACCCCCACCGCAAGCACGCACACACACAAACCATCCACTTTGCTGCAGCTTGAAAGCATGTATAGCCTCATCTAATAGTTCTTCTTTTTCCTCTCAGCTACAACGGTGGGATCTGTGTGGACGGAGTCAACTGGTTTCGCTGTGAGTGCGCCCCTGGGTTCGCCGGACCAGACTGCAGAATCAGTGAGTGATGACATGAGCTTCCTTATAATGGAAGATCCCTGACTAAAATCCTGAAACGTGATCCTGATTTTTCATTCATGGCGACCCCAGCGTAGCCATGGCAGCTTAGTATGATTAGGAGGAAGGATAGATGGAGCGAGGTAGGAGCTAAGAAAAAGGAAAGGACAAGGAGGAGATGGACACATTGACACCTAAATGCGAGGCCGGGACGCCGCCCTCTCCCTTTTTCTTGGTCCTTTTAATGCCTCGGGGGTCAGAGGTCGTCCCTCCTCCATACTCGCACAGTCACACATTCACACACGGAAGACAAATTACCCAGTGACCCTGAAATTCTTCTTCTCTGCTCCTTTGTTTCGGCCGGATAGCGTTCACCTTTTTTGTCAGGCTCGAATTTGAGAATTCTCATCTGGGCCGTGTTCATGTGGGCGACGGTGGCCAAGGGTTCCCACTGACCTGAGAGAGGAGGCACAAGTGACTTTGTGATTTAATTTTTCGCAATCTTTAAGGTTTTTGACTGATTGCTAGAGGTCTTGAATTATGCGGCTCATATTTTTCCTTACAGGAGAGTTTTTCATGTTGCGTATTTGTCCTGTTGACCAGTAACAAGCTGTCTTGACGGTGCTAAAAGGACAACCAAAGCCTTGTAAACTGTTTTGTAGCTCTGTTGTACCATCCGCTTTTATGCTTCCCTGCTCAGTCTGTACAAACCATTCAACAACAGAATGATAGCTTGAAGACAGTGATGAGACAGTAACTGACTATTAGATGGTGAACAGACCAGCGCAGGAAAAAATTGAAGGAAGCTCGGGAAGCTTTATTGACAGAATAGTGCTCACAGTGTCCTGGTGTGCCTGTGCCTTTAGTGTGCTATAAAGAGAGGTTTTCCTTGTCCAGTGAAGTCGGGTTCAGAGATCAGAGTGCAGAAACATACTATTTGTTTCTGTAGACGGTTTCTTCAGTAGACGGTAGTTCCAGTGAAACCATTTACCTCTTTTCCACTGAGCTGGTTCCAGGTCTAGTTCTGAACCAGAGCCTGACTTAGCACCACTTCTTTGTGTTTCCACCTCCTAAGCACCGACTCCAGGTTCTAAAAACTGGAGCTTAGCAAGCACCAACTCTTTGCTGGTCCAGAGCTAAGCACCGAGTACGTCAGGGGCTGGGGGCGGGGTTATGGTGACCAACCATCAACGGTGGAAAGGGACACACAAGCGCTAATTAGTGTCCTTGTTCTCCAGGACGTCCCTGGTCCCATCACACATGTATTGGAATGACTCCCAGGACACACGGAAGTTTAGCACAAACTGTTGACCTGAAATCCGCTACAGTTGTGTCCCACCAGTAGCGTGATCACGGATGTGTCCAGGCAACAGGAGGACCTCCGCCTCACAATCAGCCTTAAGACCATCTATAGAGATAAACATAGATATTATCATCAACTTACTGCGTTTGTTTAACTGCTATGTAATGGATGCTAGCATAGTGGTTTTACGGTGACCCAATGGCTCCAACTTGACTCCTTGTCAATGGAAAAGCAAACAGGTTTTTAGGAGGAACCAGATTAGAACCAACTAAGCATCAGAACTAGGACCTGGTTCTTCTTGGTGGAAAAGGGGTAACTGCTGTGCTCAGTGAGGCTTGTAAGGCTTAAGTTGGGCTCCAGTGTTTGTGTCTACATTAAATCTGCTGCTGTCTTCTCTCCACAGACATCAATGAGTGCCAGTCTTCACCCTGTGCCTATGGAGCCACCTGTGTGGATGAGATCAACGGTTTCCGATGCATCTGTCCGCTTGGTAGAACAGGAACCCGATGCCAAGAGTGTAAATGCCTTGTTCATTTGAATTTTCAGTTCCCTCCATGTTGTAGTTATTAGATATTCACTGCCTTGTTGCAGTGTTGAAACTACACCGAGTTACCCATTAATTCACTCACTACTGCAGACGTCCTGCTACAGAGGTGCTACATGTCTCTCTCTGTCTGTTTGTAGTCATAGGCGTTGGAAAGACTTGCCACTACGCCGGGCTGCAGTTTCCTCACGGCAGCCACTGGGAAGAGGAGTGCAACAGCTGCCAGTGCATCAACGGCAAAGTGGACTGTACGAAGGTAACGGTGGCTCGCAGTTAAATATCAAACAAACGTTGATTATTTGTTTAGCGTGAGGGAAAAACAGCAACTGCTAACAGCGCTCAGACTGAAGATCTCCTGCTACCGTTGAGATTAGCTCTTTGTGCAGCCCTCCTGCTGTGTGGAGGCAGGCGTCTACCATTTGTTTACATGGGGAACAAGCTGAAGACTATCCAAAACAAAGGGCTGTAAAATTAAGAAAAGCATCAGAAGAATGTATTATAAGTTATTATTATAAATGAAAGTAAATGAAATGATAGATTAATCTGCTGGCTGAAGTGATAGAGCGAAGAGGACAACAGCAACATGACTGTTTTCTTGGCTGACATGTAAGAGAACATTGTGACCCTGTGACACCAGGTGCTGTGTGGCCGTCGTCCCTGCCGGCTCCAGTCAGCAGGACAGGACCAGAGACAGCAGTCCTGCCCAGCTGGACGCGAGTGTCTGGAGCACAGCTACTTCACCTGCTTCTCCCCCCCCTGCCATCAGTGGGGGGTTTGTTCCACGGCCGGACCTCCACCTCCGCAAGCAGCCACCAAGTGCCAGCCAAACAGCGGCCATTTGGACAACAGCTGCGGCCGCGTGACACTTGTTTTCAATAGAGACAAAGTACCACCGGTGAGTCATCGCGCACGTCTCGGTTTTTTTCTCGTTGCTTCCTGGAGACTTGTGCTGCTGTGGTTTTGTTGCGCGGTTGCTGATCGGTGTGTTTGTGCGCGCCCATGCAGGGAACGACGGTGGAGAATATCTGCTTTGAGCTGAGGTATCTTCCCGACACCCGAAGCTTGGCGAAAGACCACGCCCTTCTCCTGCTCTGTGACCTCTCGCATTCGAATCAGGATGCAGTAGAGGTGGCTATAGTAAGTGAATGATCCAGAGTTTATCCTTTTTTACTTTGATGATCCTGCTCTTGGCTGGTTAGACTCTCCTGTTGATATGCACCGGATCACGAACAGAACCTAATATTAGCTAAGGACACAGTGTTGGAGGTCATGAGTTCCCATTCCCAGTTTGAGTGGCACAGTTTTAGTTGTTGGGATGCAAAATACCCACAGAGCCTTTACAGCACAGCACAGCCTACTAATTAAGACATGAAGACAACATTTGCTCTTCCTCACATCACATTCAGGAGATATATAAAAGACATTCTTGCACGTTCCAAGTCATCTATTTACTTTTAAATGATCAATATGCATAAATTCATGCATTCAGCTTCTGCTTGTTTTCATGTGTAAAAGGACTGCATGACATTAAATACATAATTTTCAGCCCCAGAAACTGCCACATTTTTTTAATCTTCCCATCTGACACTCGGCAAACGAGCTTCTTTCACATGTCGGTTGACGTGGATGCTTTGTGTCTCTTTTTGTTTCGGGTGACTGTGACTCTGAAGTCTTGATCTAAGTGCACACAGTTTGGTAGCACAAGTGTAAATATTTCTGATGTTGTGATAAAAGCTTAATGCTTGTTTCCAGCTGCGGTCTTATCCCTTTTTTTGCTCTCTGGTTTGGTTCTCAGTCTTTCCATCCAGAGGACCTTCCAGACCACAGTTTGATCCAGGAAACGGCCAGCGCCATTGTGGGCACCTTGTCTAAGCGGCACAACAGCACCATAATGCTGGCAGTCATTGAGGTCAAAGTGGAGACTCAGGTCATGCCCCCGTCAGTGGGTGAGTAATGATTAACAAAGGTGTCCCACAGGGGTTTGTTGCAGGCCCCTTTTCAGCTTCTGATTAGTGACTTCTCATTAACACTGATTTCTCTCCTCTTTCTTCCATTCCCTCTCTTGTGCATCTTGATGTCCACAGATTATTTGGTGCCTCTACTGTGTGTCGCCTTCTGCTTGCTCTGCCTCTTCTGCATCATTGTGTGCGTTTGGTGGACGCGCAAACGGAGAAAAGAGCGTGAGAGGACCACGCGATCAGCTGCCGACGACAACGTGAACAACCAGTGGGAGCCGCTGAGGCTCGTGGTGGGACGTCAGCAGCAGCAGCAACAGCAGCTGAAAGAAAGCAACAGGGAGGCCGAGCAGGAGCGCAAAAAGCTCATGGGCCCCTCCTATCGGACGTGTGATGAGGGGGAGGAGGAGGAGGAGGAGGAGACGGAAGGCGAGCTGGAGCTCGAGGAGGAGTGTGGTGGAGCAGAGGCGGGAAAGCAGCTAGTTTATAAGTACTCTAAGACTGCAGTGCAGTCCAGTGGAGGAGTGATCTGCACCTTGCACAGCTCCAGTTCACCCCTCAAAGCACCCCACCGGACCCCAGGCTACAGCCCCAAAGACAACCGCTGGAAAAATGTCAGTGCCGTCTTTAATGGTCAGAAAGACCTCAGAGACCATTGTGTATAAAACAATTTCAACAAAGGACTCGAGCAAGAGAAGCTGCAAGGCAGCAACTATTCTTAGTTTTGGACTACTTTTGGAAAGAAAAAAAGGCTTTGTGTTATTAAGCCATTCTTTGTTTTCATGTTTTCGTCACTGTCACCTGAAGTGTTTTTTGATTCAGGCTAGAACACAGTGAACATCCTTTTTTGCTTCTGTTCTCTTATTTTTCTTTAATTGTGTACAGAAGGAGCTGAAATGTAACAATATTTCAGGAGGCGGAAGAAGCTCTCTGCAATTTTTGTTAATGGAATCGAACCACTTGAGTGAATCATCGAAATGGAGAAAAACAACCTGTATAAAGATTTTTGTTTGTTTACAGATGGTTATGGTTTAGTTGAGTTGTCAGTGGGCTCCTGTTCAGCGTCTGTGGGGGCAGATCCACATTAAAGGGACAGTAAAGGAAGGGTTCCGAGGGAAACGGACTGTTGCATCCACAGTAACAGAGAGAAACCCTCCTTTTGCTCTGTCACCTTCCAGCTTTGCCCACCGATCCACCTGTGGCCGTCATGCGCCAGCCTTACCAAAACACTTGGCCTGGAGGGGAGAGGGGACAGAAACCCCAGTGCCTACTATGTGGCCTTCCATTTTTTTCTCCTGTCTCTCAGTTGTCTCGGCTGAAAGCTCTGTTTGAGGATTTTTTGCAGTATTTGAGTTGGTAGCAAGTGCCTTTCTAAGAGCCGTGTTGAGGCTCCGAGTCGCGCTGCCCAGTTTGACCTCCTTGTTCTCAAATCTCAAAGGGATATGTGTACATTTAGAGTTCAATTTCACAGCAACGCCATTCAAGGTATTGATCAAAACAGAAATTAATAGTCTGTACATATGTGTAAATACTAAAGGAGTCGCTGTGTATATTTGAAATAAGTAAGTTAAAGACAAGTCACACATTTTTATTATTATTGTTATTATTATTATTATTATTAATATTATTTTTATTTTTTTTTACAATGCCATTCCTTTTATTTATGCCAGTCGACATAGGCAGGTTTTATAACACGTAATACCCAGAGTCCCACAGTTAAAAACCTTTACAGTGAGGTACCACCGATGAAGGAATTTCTGAAGGGTTTAAAAATGGTTCGTCATCGAGCTGCATGTCTTTGTTTTGCGTCTGTTTCTTAAGTTCAGTTCTGTAAAGTAAATTAAATGAAGCTTTTCAGTGCTCAGATTACAGTGAGAATAGCAGTCACCGGGCCAATGCATCCCTGCTTCTGTTTAACCCACCTAATTTTTATATCGGTTAGCTTCATGAGTTATTCCTGGTTAAAATGAACCATTTTGTTACGGAGCAGAAACAATGTTAGGTTGGTGTTATTTAAAGGGGAAGCCGAACTACATCCAGTCATGCAGAGAAAAAAATGTCATGGCCGCTTCTCCAACCGTAGTGATCGCTATGTTTTGTTATTACGCCACTGAGAGCTAATTGGAAAACTGTGACATCACAAAGTAAGGGGTGTGGCCAAAAGTGCAACGGAGTTTTCTTCTCACTTGCTTCCTTCCCGAGGTGTCGCTGGTCTTGGTTGTTCAGTCAAGACTCGGTTAAACAGGCCGGCGCTCCCAAGCCGCCGACAGCACAGCCTTAAAGCCGTCGAACCATTTCTAAACCCGTCACAAACCCCTTTTATTTCAGGTGCCTTGACGTAACGAGTAAATGCATTGTTTGTGTTATCAGCGGTCATCTTTTTACGTTGTTGGTTTGTTTTCATTATTAAGGAACGTAACTCTTTAAAACGTTGTGTGGTGTATTGTGGACGTGTTTTATTCGCCTGGGTAAAGCACTCTCCTTGTCTCACTTTGCTATCATGGAGATTTCTGGAATCAAACAGCGGAAGGTTAAAAACAAACAAATTTAAAAAAGGAAAGAAAGAAAGAAAGAGCAGTCCACCATGGCAGTTTTGAGTGTTATGAATGTGGAGGATGTTAATAGGTCAAATGTGGACGTCACGCATTCGCTTCACGTTTGGTTTCAAGGCTTTAATGAAGGGAACAATGTTTGCAGATGCAGATTTTTTTGCTGTCATGCAAATGTGTTGTTTTGTTTTTTTTAAGTTACCAACTCAGTCTAAAGTTTTACCCTTTTCATATCATGTCATTGTCTCAAAACGCCATTGTATTTCTGTAAATGGGACACAGCAAAATAAAGAATTAAAGATGCATCAGTGCTGGTGTTAAAAGCTGAATATGCATATTGTATACATTTTATTGTACAAGGGACGTCGGTTAATTTTGTACAAAGTAAAAAAAAAAACAAAGGTTTCCATTCTTTTAGTGGATGTTTCATTGTTCTAAATAATCATCCCACCTATTTATTAAAGCAGTTTTGACACATCATGATCGCGCTTGTAATATTTGGTTTGCAGCGGAGGGAAAAGTACAGCTAAGATGAGCAGTGAGCGTCACGCAGCTGGAAAACGGTACAAAACAACACCAGTCTGAAGCTGTGTCTCAATTCAGGGGCTGCATCCTTGGAAGGACCCAGCCAACCCGTCCTTCGAAGGCTAGGTCCTTCCAAGGCTGGGTAGTCTCCATGAGCGATTGTTAAATGAGATGGTCTAGCCCAGTGGTTCCCAACTGGTGGTTCGGGACCCAAAAGTGGGTCGCGAAGCCATTTTTAGAGGGTCGCAGAAGCATGGGCCCCCGTAAAAAGTAGTGGTATAGAGTCTTCTATTTTAAAGGACGTGTTTCTTATGACAGTTTTCTTTCAATGGCAGGATATTTAGTGGTGGTGACACCAGTAGTTAACCTCTAGTTTTGGCTCTGTCAGCTCTTTGGAGAAATTTATGCTAAAACATGCCAAAAACGTACGAAAATGTGCTCAAAATCTGTCAAAATAGGCCAAAATATGCCCAAAACTTGGCAAAAACATTCAAAAAATTACCAAAATTAGCAAAAAAATAAGCCAAATCTTTCATAAGTTGTATCAAAGTGCGTTGAGACGACACCCAAATAAACCTTAATTTGTTAACAGGAACAGCAAACTTCAAAAATATGCGTCGCGACTGTTATTAATAGAGACATAGTGGGTCCTGAGGCTGGACCAGCTGAGAACCACTAGTCTAGCCTACGACGAACTTCCTCCTTGCATCATGACGTCCTGAAGTGCCGCTCCGGTTGCCTAGCAATCCGGACTTTGTTGTAATTTTACCTCATTTTTTGACTAAATTTGATCCCGAAATTGTGATCTTTGCTTTTAATATGTTTTATATACTTGAAGACTTGAGGGGCTTGTACTGTCCGGTGGTACGGGACTAGACTGTCTGAGCGGCTCACATCAATAACATAACTTAATCAGTTTTTAAATTATGTTTTCAACATTCGTATCGTTAGCAATCAGAGTGAGCTGTAACACAATACTTATTTTTAAAACTAGAATCCTCCGCCTCTGATGAATCCATCTTCTCCATCAGCTGTGAGCAGCTAAAATACCAGCAGTTGATCCAACTGTCTCCGGCACGCAATGAATCTTGGGATATTTGGGGCTATGAAGGATCCACCGATGCATCCTTCAAATCCGTGGAAAAGAAGGACGCATTCGTCGGCCGCATTTGAAGGAGTCTTGGAGTTTTAATGAAATGGGACGGCCTTAGTCGCACCGCTGTGACGTATGCGGCCGACGAATGCAGCCTTCAAAGGATGCAGCCCCTGAATTGGGACACAGCTTGAGAGGGCATCTAGACATCGCATGGCCTTCGTCAGTGACAGAACTTGCTCTGGTGTTAAGGAGTCGTGCAAACTAACAATTGTTCAGACCACTTGTGGGACTTCCTGCTAATTTTGGCTTAAAATCACATTTTATATTCCACTTTTGACTTCCTTCTAGTCGGGTAGAAGCAAAGTTGAGATATAGGTACTGACTTAAAACAACTCTCATCTATATTGTACTTGTCTTGAGCTCATCATTATAAGTATGTAGTCAGGTCTGATGTATTTCAGCATTGTTGATGGATTACTAATGATTTTGTCCATGATTGCAGCGCTCAGAAGTTTCATCCTCAGTTTATGACCCTTTGACTGATCCGTCTTGTTGAGGTCTCTACCAAGCTGATCCTTGGACCCCCTTGTCCACTACTATCGTTGATATTATCAAAACTAATGCTAAAAATGCTCCCAGCATTATAGCTTTAAAAAAAAGTTCTTCAACCATTTCTAATCTCCTTTATCTTATATGCCGTAATGTTACGTAAACCCCATCAACCTCAGCTGGATTCTGTTTTCATGCTGATTAGCAAATATTAGGATGTTAACATGCTAATATTAGCCATGTACGGCCATGTTTCAAGCAGTCAGAGAGCTGCTACTGTGACCGTGGAGTCTTAAGGCCACTTCATGCTTCTTACGTCTTTGTGTCCTCGGCGCTAACCATGACGTCAATTTTTCCTTCTGCTCAAGTCCACAAGGGTCTCTGCAGGCCTCTCTGGGACCGTCCATGTGCAGACCCAAACTTGAGACTGCATCAACTGTCTGCACTGCAAGCATACTGACTGCACATGAGCCAGGAAAACAAATGGTGCTTAAAACAGATGCTTGTTTTGAGGCGAGTCCAAACAAGTAGGTTCCTCATCTTCCACACCTATATAATTCCTCATTATAAGAGTTGCGATAGGAATACTCCCTGCTGGACTTTGGAGGTGCTTTGATTCGTACATGCTCACCATCAACAGAGAACAAACACAGTCAGAAGCTCTCATTTCTCCAGAAATCCTGTGCTATGTCCACTCACTGTGTTAAGACACACCTCAGGAATTACTACAGTGACACAGTGCTACAGCCCAATCTGTAACTAACTACTATAATCTGTAAAAAGTCACAGCCAGCCTTTTAGAATTGTCCAAGGGAGCCTTATGTGTTTCTCTGGGTTTGATATGAGGACCGATGCAACCATCTGCACAGACCAACGCCTACCTTGTGTTGTATAAACAGAACCTGTCAGCTTTCAAAGTCCACGCGTTTTGTAAGTTGGCTAGATAGCAAAAATACATTACACGTACTCTTGTGGACATGGAATACACGAATTAGCCTTAACTCTTGATTGTACTCCCTTGCAGACACTCATATGGACAGATGTCGACACCACTTACACATAGTTGTTGCTATTATTTTCTAATCCACTTCCACTTTCAGGACTGTTCCAAACATGTACTGTAGGACCAATCTGCATGTTCTATGCATGCATCCTACTGCTGAGCAGGTTTACTATCATCCATATAGCAAAGTCACTGCATGGAAACAAACTATGGGCTGCATGTGGACGTCCAAGGAGTTCGTGCAAACTCTCACCGACTTCCAGAGATAACAAAATTTACAACACCCTCCATACTCACAGACATGGATATTACATTACTGACATTAGGATCAGTTTCCAAGACATGCACTAAACCCAGTCCTAAACTGAAGAACTTTATACAGTTGAGATCTTCACTGAAACTGTCTTTTAGTGTAGGATTAATCCATGTCTCGGAAACTGGTAGTCAGTTTTGTTAATGCCTCGATTTAGTCACTGTTTAATAATTGACCTCATTGTGAATAGACATATATAGACACAGCTCGTAACCCCTCATCCACTTTTGTATCATACAACTGCTGGATAGTTCAGTGATTAACACCCCAGAGGTTGGCATGGGAGATGGGTGGTTCAAATCCCGGTCATTATGCAGGTGTCCAGTGAAGACCCTTAGGCAAGGTCCTTAATGCTTTGGATAAAAGTGCCTGCTAAATAAAGTTGTGGAAGTGCAGTAAACTTTCTGTGTTCACCATAGCAGTATGTGAACATAAGTGAGCCACAGAGGAAATGTAGTCCTTTCCAGCCTAATGGTTAAACAGTGAATGCATCAATTGCGTCGACTCATTATTGCCTTTCTTTGTGTTCACACGTTAAAGTGCTCCAGATTCACCTTCAACCACTAACTCTTGCCAATTACACAAGAGCTGCAGTCTTCTGAATCCCCGCAGCACTTGCCCTTGCCCTCGTCTGTGTGGGCTGAGGAGGGCCTGGATCGATCCATCCAGCAACCTCGCCGGCCTCCCGCCTTCCTGCCATCGTTCTCACTCCCACCACACCAATAGAACCTCATCTCCTGTTCTGGGCCGATCCATTCTGCGCCAATGGGAGGCTGGCGTGATCATCCTGGCCACGTAAAGATGTGAATGTTTCATGAGTAACATTACGGTGCCGGGCGGAGTGGTGGTGTGGTGGGGTGGGACACTTCTCCTCCTGGCTCCCCTGGGTACCCCTGGCTGGCGCTAATGGGACCTTTCCTCGTCGGAAAGGCCGGATCAACTTACATAGCTTTGTGGAAGTGGTGGTGTCGTAGCGGGAGAGGAGAAAGGAGCTGATAATGTCTGTGGATGTATTAATACAGGGATGACTGTATAATTCTAAGAAGGGTTTGGTCAGACTGAGCATTATCAGATCCTGGAAAAGGGTTGTGGTGGATATAAGAACAGAACATTGTTTCATTTCTGCAGAAATGCTTCATAGCTTTGTTTCCTACTTGCATTTCTAATGTCATCACGACCAGCATTTATTGCTCTGTTCTCAGCAGCAGGGTCTCTTAGTTTCAAGTAAAGGAAATCTAAACTGTAATGCAATGTCTTTTTCAGACAGTAATAAGCTTCTAATCTTGTAAACATCTTCAACAGGAAGATGCTGCAGCAAAACTAAAGTTGATGAGTCCCTGCACACAAAAGTAGGTCCTTAACAAGATGAAACCTTTATTGTCATGAATACATTTTTACAGCATTGTGAAATGTTGGTTTTTTGCATCTTCCAGTTGGGGGTCAGAGTGCAGGGTCAGTCATGGTACGGTGCCCCTGGAGCAGGAAGGGTCAAGGGCTTTGCTCAAGGGCCCAACATTAGGGTTCGATCCTCTGACCTTCTGATCAGTAACCTAGAGACTTAACCGTTGCACCACCACTGCCCCACTATCCTTAAAGAAAGGCTTTTTATAGTCTAACTTCAGCCCCATCCAACAACTTTGGGATGAACTGGAAGGCAGGCAGTGAGCCAGACCTTAGCACCCTATCCACACTCACCGATAACAAATCAGTGCAACCAGGTTCCAGAATCTGTGGAATATGTGGAAAACTGGTGTAACCCAGGGTACAATCTTTAAATATAAAAAGTGCTTTTATATTATTTCACCTTGACATACTGATGCAACCCCGGTCACGTGACCGCACCCAGCCAATCGCGTCACGCAGCCATGGTAAGGCGCGTGACGCGAAATTTGTAGCAGCTGCCTCTGTCCCAGTCAGAGGTGTGGGGAGAACCGACCAACGGCTGTGCACAGGTTCATGTTATCCAAACTTTTACGACTGGTCGCTCTTTCGCTTTGTTTCATACTCTGTACGCTAAGTATTTTATTGTTAATCTGTAGAGCAAACTGCTGGGCCGCTGGGAGTCCGTTCCAAGGAGCTGGGATGCTAACCGCATTAGCTAATGCTAGCGGGGTTAGCGTTAGCATTAGCATTGACCTTGTGTTCAATTGCAAAGTCTGCTTTATACATTCTGACTTTAGCAAAAGTTAAATGGTTAAACAGCGTTGTGAGTTATTGTGTGAACTGTGTGCAGGCTTTGAGCCAACCTTTAGCACTTTGAATTCAGTTAACTACCATAGATGGAAACTTTGAGTGTTTATATTGATTGTATTTTCTACTATGTTTATTTTGTGCACGTGAGAATATAAATGAATAGGAGTGAGGTTTAAGCAAATGGTAAAACTATCTAGCCTTACTTTGGTTTTTACTGGACCTGTTATTTGATGCAGGCCAGGTGTCTCCTGTTGGAGCAGAAGGATGGCGAGCTACCGAACCCAGAACCTGTGCAATACAACAGCATCGCAGCCTACTGGTCTGGTAGGAGGCTGTCACGGCCTGTCCCCCCTACACAAATCTCATCATACTGCCGCAGCTTCACTCACATCCCTTCCTTCCTGGACAGTAACTCATCAGGGACAGTTTACAATGAACTCTCGCTCAAACTCTCGCTGGTTTTCACGTCGAATCAACTAATAACCAAGTGCACTTTACTTAAAATATTCCAACCGGCTTCCATAACTGCAGTTTTGTACATATTTTGGGGTTTTTCTGTTTTTCTCTATATTTGTTATTGTTAATATTTTGTTACATCATATCTACTTTGCAGTACATGGTACCAGCACCACATAACTGTCTTCTGCGTCCTTATTAGTAGCTGACCACCAGCTCCAGCAGCCATATCTAGACATCTGAGCCCATACTAGCCCAAAGCTAACAACCTGTTAATATTAATCATCCTGCTAGCGAGTTGCTAGTGAGTGCAAATACCCGCTACACTTGCAACCAAAAGAGCAGCAGCAGATCAGTACCCATGTAGGGGTAATATCCAAGTGTCGTCATACTGTCTCAGGAGTTTGCATGGACATTTTTTCACTCGTCAGATCTAGACGGAGGGGGGAGAAGAGATATATGATGAAAGAGAGCTGGGAAGTCGCATACAGTTAGCATCTGGCTAGTCTGGAATCAATCTAGGGACTCACTGCTGACCAACCTTGTCTAAAGAAATGAAGTTTCTATACAACTAAACCAACATATTCTCTGCTGGACTACATTTGTTTCTGACCCAGTGCTTTAAAAATCCACAAATCTTTGCCATTTAACTTGTTGCTTTACTGTCGCTCTTCAGTAGCTCCTCAGTGTAAGATGGATTTTTATTTTCTGGTAACCCACAAATTAACAATGTTCTAAATATGTAGTGTTATAGAGTGGTTACAGTATTTTCTTTAACCAGGTAGTTGTGGCACCTAAACCTGACCAAATTTGTCATATCTTTGTGAAAGTGTAAACCAAAGCGAAATATTTTTCTAAACCTAAACAGGGAATTTTGGTGCTAAAACCTAACCAGATCTGTTGTGTAGGACGAGATGTTGATCCCTTCTTGCATAAATGAGACGCCTACTAAGACTCTGTGGGATGGTCCAGTGAGCGAGGGCATCTGGGTTACCAAGTGGGCGCCCTCTTTCCTATGTGTTTCGCTGATGGGCCCACGACACCTCCAGAGGGTTCAGCAGTGAATCCCAGCATCCTAAGTTCACCCCCTAAATGCCGTCTACTCACTTGAAGGCCCAGCAGCTCTGGAGAGGTCCTTGATGATCTGTCGGTAGGTCTTCCTGCGTACTCCCATCTCCCGGAGAAGCCTGGATGTCGAGGTGGCTGCGAACCCTCTGCTGGACGCATGGGAACTATGGTCTAAACCCTGGTCCCTTAGTTTGAAGTGTAAATCTGGTTTATGGATCCATTCTCCCCTCCTGTCTACTTTACAAATGGTAGGCCTTTTTTATGATGTCACACGTGAGAAAATATGTTTGTTTCAAAACATCGTCTCCGTAGAAGATGTCGTTTAATGTCGACAGGGCAGTGTTGGTGGAATTTGTAGCATCCTAACCATTTGACCTTCGGGTCACCCCATGTGTTGTTGGCCATGTAATGTATTATTTATACAATAAGTGCCTTTTAGAAGTCCAGAAGAGAACTTTTGTTTGCTGACGATTTATAACAGTAACAGCATAAAATTTAATTTAATGTAAAATTTTTGCTACGTGGAGCTCTGATGTTTCCCTTGCACTGTCATGGGTTTCCTACAGTTTGCTCAAGCTAGCCTCTTGTACAGAAACAACATTATGTTAGGGAAATTAAATTTACTGTAGTCCAATAAACCCAGTCAGTGTTATTCATATACTCCAAAATCATGAATCACAAATCTGCAGTTAAATGACTTGAACCTGTTTTTCCTCTTTAAATATCATAAGTGCTCTTTTACGTCTAACCTTAAAGCAGAGAGCTATTTATTTATTGCAATTTCTTGGTATTAAGTAGTAAAGAGTGATGCCAAGTTGCCTTTGTGCCTGTCAGCATCAATCCCCCCCCACTGATCCCAGACTGCATCAGTAAACTGACACCAGATTCCAAAAGTGGCTCCTCACAACAGCCAAGGACATTTCAGTCTGCTGCATTTGTAAACATGTAGTACTACGACACTGAGCTCCAAAGGGCTGAGCGGCTGAACTGTCTAGGCCGTGACTGCTTCACCGTGTTATTTCAGAGATGGTTGCAGGCTCTTGTTTGCACACAGGCGGCCTGCAGTGGACTCTGCGACTGTGAGGTGGTGTTTTGTGTGTGTTCTGCTGCCTGTCGCTGCTCTGTACATCTGTTGATGTGGGTCTTTGGGACCATCTGACTGTGGAGGCAGCTGGGTGACAGGATTTTAGGCTAAGCCCTTCGTCCCTTTAAACACACACACACACACACACACACACACAAAGTCTACACACACGTACACACACCAAACATGGCCCTTATGGAACATCACGCTGGCACGTGCTGGTGGACAGCGGGCTGCAGCTGGCATGTGGGCAGAGTAAGGCAGGGAAACAAGCCACAGTGTACTGACTGAGTCTCTGTGTGTGTGTGTGTGTGTGTTTATGCTGGGGGAGTGGTGTGTTTACTGGCACTGCAGGTCTGTCCTGGCTCTGCAGTAACCCCCACACATACCCTCTGCACCAGGAGGTGGGGAGGGCAATGTCTTGGCAGAGAGGAGGGGATGGCTGGGGCTGCAGCAGTGCAATAGAGATCCATAACAGCTTTTCTGGGACAGCTGTTTGTGTGTGTGTGTGTGTGTGTGTGCGTGTGTGTGTTAGCAATGTACAAAAGTTGATTTAAGGAAAATGTGATTTGACTGAAGAGTTGTTTTTGGGTCATTTTTACTTGAAGTCAAATCTTTTATGGATTGATTTTGATCGTTTGAATATCCATTAACTGGGTGATAGTTAAGCTCTAAGCGACGACGTGAAGAAAGCTACATATACGTTAGTTTGGTGACCATCAAAACAATGTAATCTGGCTTTTAGGCTCACTCAATATTTAAACGTCATGTTTAATGAATGTAATTCATTCATCTTTTGCCTGTGTGAGACCTCTGTAATGTCCAATTAAAGAACAGCTAAATCTCTCTGAAGGTTTGCCATAGACGCTGTCAATACCACTGAATGAAAATGCAGGTTTCACCCAATTTTTCCCACTAAATATGTGTAAGCATCATGATTATATAAAGATGTTCAAAATAGTGCAAATACATGGGCAGAAATATGTGAACTAGAAACTGTATTTGAGTCATTTTTATCTGAACTGCTTGAATTTGAATTGGAATCACGTAATTTTTATTTACTTTTACTGAAATTCAGTTGTGCTCACGTTGTATTTAATCTTCACTGAAGGTTTTACTGTCTGTTTATTTGCTTTGTTAGTTTTTCGAAATCCTGATTAAGTCCTTGTAAGTGGAATTCAGTTTACATGCATCTGGGTCACTGATGAAGAGCAATTGAGTGCAGATCCACAGAACTCCTCTGCGCTCAGCTGGTCTTCCTCTATGACTTTGATTTGTGTCTCACTAAATTGAATTTGAAATGCAAGAATTGAATTTAAATTTTCAAAACTGAATGTGGAAGTTTACAAAGACTTGAACTTTCATTGAGGATAAAATGTAATTTTACAGCTACTGAATTTGATGTCGGTGTAATAAATTTAATTTCAAATGACGTGATTCAGATACAGTTTTTTAATTCAATTAATTAAACTGATCAATTCAAATTCAGTTTCTAGTAGCACATATTCAAATATCACCTTTTAGTGGTGTGTGTTTCTCCCTTCCTCACAGGGAGATCACAGTCATGGAAGTCATTCAAAACATGCATGTTGGGTTTTGCAGGGCCAGAGGAAGGGTCAAAAGGCCAAAGGAGGATAAACAAACTGTGAATCTGCATCTTCCCTACCGCAGCCAGAAGCTGTGAGCCACACATGCTGTACATACATATGCACACATGTTCATGCAGTGGCATGATGTCGGTCCGTGTGCTGCACATGTCGGCTGTGTGGATATCTTTGGTTGGAATCTTGCCTTTAGCAACTGGTTGTTGAAAACAGAGAAAACTCATATCCCTGGTGTGGTACAGTATATAACAGACACACATATGGCTTATGTTTATATGAACAGATGGTGCTTAATTTTGTTCTTCTGTAAGATCTCTCCATATAGTTTTCCACCCTGCTTTATATTTGCATCCACATATTCCATGCGTGTCTGTTTGTTCACGCTCGAGTGACAGTGTGCAGTGCAACCCAACACTCTGTACAGTGATATGCAAGGTCAATTTGCACCTCTCTCCGCCTGAGTGACATTAGGGAGTGTAAAACACCCTGAGGAGCTGCTCTGAAGCAAGTTGCAGTCTGTCTATCTGAAGGAATGGGAATAATCATTTTCAGAACTGACTTCACTCTGAGCACACAAACTAATTCGATGCTAACAGCACAGAAACAGTGAATTAGACCCCGAGGTGCCTCTACAAGTGTGATCTTTTTTGTCTGATTAAGCAGATCCTAATAACTGTAACTATTTTCTTGAGTGTTATTTATCTTGGCTAGTGCCTTGGCCACATAGACCATAAAAGAGCTGGTTGAAAATACACACCACAAAGTTACAATTAATCTTATAATATAGAAAAAGACCAACTACGGAGAATATAAAGGAAATAAAATCAATAAAATCTGAACAGCTTACCACAATGTACGTTAAAAATTCCTAACAGCTTTCCAATAAATGATTTAGGACCATGGACAGTAAAATTGCCTTTAGACTTTTAAATGAAATATGCACTCACCGGCCACTTTATTAGGTACACCTTGCTAGTCAAAGGTTGCTTTAATTCTTCGTGGCATACTTTCAACAAGGTGTTGGAAACATTCCTCAGAGGTTCTGGTCCATGTTGACATGACAGCATCACACAGTTGCTGCACATTTGTCGGCTGCACATCCATGATGCCAACCTCCCGTTCCACCACATCCCAAAGGAGCTCTACTGGACTGAGATCTGGTGACTGTGGAGGCCGTTGGAGTCCAGAGAACTCATTGTCATGTTCTAGAAACCAGTTGGAGACGATCTGAGCTTTGAGACATGGAGCTTTATCCTGCTGGAAGTAGCATCAGAAGATGGTCCACTGTGGTCATAAAGGGATGGACATGGTCAGCAGCAACACTCAGGTAGGCTGTGGAGTTTAAACCAGTTGGTACTAAGAAAACACCCCCCACACCATTACAGCAGCAGCCTGAACCGTTGACCCAAGGCAGGATGGATCCATGCTTTCATGTTGTTCTGACCCTACCATCTGAATGTTCAGCTGAAATGGAGACTCATCAGACCAGGCAGCGTTTTTCCATCTTCTACTGTCCAGTTGTGGTGAGCCTGTGTGAATTGTAGCCTCAGTTTCCTGTTCTTAGCTGACAGGAGTGGCCCCCGGTGTGGTCTTCTGCTGTTGTAGCCCATCTTCTCCAAGGTTGTTGTGGTCCAGAGATGGTGTTCTGCATTCCTTGGTTGTAACCAGTGGTTCTTTGAGTTCCTGCTGCCTTTCTATCATCTCCAACCAGTCTGCCCATTCTCCTCTGACCTCTACCATCAACAAACTGGATGTTTCCTCTTCTTCGGACCATCCTCTGTAAACCCTAGAGATGGTTGTGGTGAAAATCCCAGTAGATCAGACCAACAACCATGCCACGTTCAAAGTCCCTTAACCCCCTTTCTTCCTCATTCTGATGCTCGGTTTGAACTTCAGCAGGTTGTCTTGACCACGTCTACATGCCTAAATGCATTGAGTTGCTGCCATGTGATTGGCTTATTGGCTATTTCTGGTTACGAGCAGTTGAACAGGTGTACCTAATTAAGTGGCTGGTGAGTGTAATATAATGTTTACGATAGAAAACATTGTTGAAGTCGAAGCGAGTCTTCGCATTAATTTGGGTTTGTGACCTCTTCAGAAAAGCAGTTGAGGCCTCTTGACACATGTTTCAGATGTCTGTGACGTGTTGGCCACTTCCAGACATTTCCCAACTAATCAGCGGTTTATTAACGACCCTCTCCTGTCATTGATTTAATCTCTGAAGACCTAAGACGCCCCGATCTACCCACCATTCACTGCGGCTCAAGCACACCTGCTCACTTGCGACTCTGTTCAAACAATGTAAACTTCTCTGGGTTCCACGGTGGCATGTTGTAACTCTGGAGCAATTCAGCCATACTTGTTTGACCTCAAAACGGATTCTGGAGAAGAAGAATGATACAGGAAGTCCCACCATGGAAGATGACACGACTGGTTCTTTATATTTCTTATGTGTGAAACCCTGAAAGTCTGAATCCATGTATTTTGAGACTGCCATTTGCTCCTGTGCCTTCCATTTCACTTTGCAGACTCCCTAACTAATGTTTGCTTTGATTTTGCTGCAAACACTTCATGCTACCACTGCTCCTCTATCATTTTAAAGTCAAACTAGCCATGTTGCCTTCAGACGGTGTTGTGGAAGGAAATAACCCGCTTTGACCACACTTCGCCAGCTTTCCCTCTTTTGTTTCCCGTTCTGCTGTGAAGACTTCCTAAAGGACCCGTCTTGTGCCGAGATGCCGACGGTCACAGCTTTTATATCAGCAGCTGTAGGTACCTGCTGCCTGTGTTGGCATGCATGTTGTAAGTCAGTGTTTTGCCTCTGGTTCAGTGTGTTTATGGGCTTGAAGAGCTGATTTATAAAAGCTATCAATGCTGCTGACTGTTCTCTGCTCGTGTGCTGGGTCGTGCCCGTGGGCAGCGTTTCCATAAATGTGTTACCTATGAAATAATCTCTTTTAGTGGCAGAGGTAGTTTGCCTTTGGGGTTTGGCAGGTGCATTATGATGCTTAAAGGATGACTGATTTATGATTTTTAATGAATAATAACAATTCTCTATACGTTATATTATTGTTATTTAAGATAAAATCAGTAATTCAAGTGTAATACACTGTTAAATACCAATCCCGGCTCCGTTAAAGAGAAACGAAGCGTATGAATCGAGCCACACAACCCCACAGTTTGTCTCCTGGAAAGGGAGGGGAGATGGAGGGAAGAGGGACAGTAACAGTAAACCTGGAACATCCTAACCGTCTCAACATGAACAGTCTTTCGCTGCTGCAGTTTTAGATTTCCGCCTGACTTTACAAACTATGTCACAGCGCCATGCTTCACTTTAATACACTATTAAATGTATGAGCAAAATATATTGAAATGATTTGTCTGCTCAGAAAACAGCAGATTGAATGCATAAGTATGGCAGAATTATAAGATAAGTAGAACATTTATTGTATATGGGGCTGCACGGTGGCTCGGTTATTAGCAGCGTCGTCTCACAGCTAGAAGATCCCCGGTTCGCGTCCCGGTTAGGACGCCTGGGATCTTTCTGTGTGGGGTTTGCATGTTCTCCCTGTGCAGCGTGGGTTTTCACCAGCTTCCTCCTACAGTCCAAAAACATGCTGAGATTACCTGATGATTCTAAATTGTCCGTAGTTGTGAATGAGAGTGTGCTTGATTGTCTGTCTCTGTTTGTAGGCCTGTGATAGACTAGTGACCTGTCCAGGGTGTCCACTGCCTTCGCACGACTCTACAGAGGACTAAGCGGTGTATAGATGATGGATGGATGGGTTTATTGTATGTTCTTGTTTCTTGTTGCATACAAGGATGTTTGGAAGACTCCTTCAGTAGTACAAAAAAAGCAGCAGCAACTCCAGGGGCAGTATTCACTTAAAAGCTGAGGTTCATCTGATAGTAAAGCACATGTGGCGTTACCTAAAGTAACTGAAACCGCTGCTAAATGGACCTAGTGGCGAGGTTGTTTTTCTTTTGCCGTCTCTAAGGTTAAGATTAAACTTTAAACCTCGACTTTTAGACCAGCATGTGAGACAAGGGCGGCTGTGGTTCAGGTGGGTTGTCCACTGATTGCAACCCACTCTACAACCTGAGCAATGCGGAGGGACTGGGGTTCGATCCCCGGCCCCTCCGCATGCTGAAGTTTCCTTGGGCAAGACACTGAACCCAAAGTTGCTCCCAATGGCAGGCAGGAACCTTGCATGGAAGTCTGTTTCCATTGGTGTGTGAATGGGTGAACGGGAAACACACTTGAGTGCCACTGAGGTAGAAAGGTGCTATATAAGTGCAAACCGTTTACCATTTACAAAGCCTTCAGTTGCTCAGAAAATATCCATCACAATTTGGAAAACTGCTTTTTTCTAATAAAGAACAAGCGAGTAAGGGGACCTCCAGTGGGGATGGTTTTACTAACAACCCATGTGAAGTTTAGAGGAATATCCCGTTGCACACTTCAGTCATTTAACTGATCTTCTCATTTAGGCACTCCTGTGTGACTCAGCCCTGAGTCACTGGGTTTAGGATGAATAAGGAAATAATGAATGCGTGACTTTGTAATATCACACATTCCTGGGTTGGTTTGGGCATGCCACAGAAATGTGTTGCCTTGAGCCACGGTAAGTCGACTAGTAGCAGAGCCAGACGGCGTGTTTGAGAAATAATGCGGGAAAGAAAGTGACTGAGCTTGTTAATCATACTGAAACCTGTTACTCACTACGCCACAGCGCCATCGCTTCTCTTTTCTGGGCCTCTATTCCACTAAAAAACAGGGAATGAAAAGTTTTGCAGCACTTTCTTTTATGTTTACTACATTCATAAGTCCTATTTTTATCAATGAGCGAGCTGCTCAGCTGAAGCATGTGGGGGCTTGGTGCCTTGCTCAAGGGCATTTTTGGGTATTCCAGTTCTTTCTGCACTCCCTGCACTCCCCCGACACATCTTTACAGTACACTCCTTTAGTGTTCAGTCATCAGCACAGTGTCATGAACAAAACTAAGTGCACAACAATTGTTTATTTTTATTATCAGTCGTTTCCTCGATCAACTAGCTGCATGAACATGGTTATAAAATGACCTGTGAACCACATAACAATCTGTGCTTTGGACCTGTGGACTGCGTCTATGTTTGCATTATGGTTCCACATGGAAAAGATGGAAAAGAATTGCCATGGGCGGCTGTGGCTCAGGTGGCAGAGCAGGTTGTCCACTGATACCAAGGTTGGCGGTTCGATCCCCGGCCCCTCCACATGCCGGAGTGTCCTTGGGCAAGACGCGGAACCCTGAGTTGCTCCCAGTGGCAGGCAGGAACCTTGCATGGAAGCTCTGTCGCCATTGGTGTGTGAATGGGTGAATGCGAAACACATTGTAAAGCGCTTTGAGTACCACCAAGGTAGAAAGGCGCTATCTAAGTACAGACCATTTACCATAGTACCTGAAAAGTCTTATTGTAAGACTTCACAAAGATGGAAAAGAATACAGGACAGTCAGTAACCAACCAAGAATCAGTGGAAACACAGTGGCAGCAGTAATCAGGAGCAATAGTGCCACTAATCAGAGCTGCAGTGGTCGTCCTCCCAAAACAGGGGTGCCCAATCCTGGTCCTCAAGAGCCACTATCCTGCACGTTCTAGATGTTTCCCTCTTCCAACACACGTGATTCAAATGATCAGGATCGTTATCAGGCTTCTGCAGAGACTGATGATTAGCTGATCATTTGAATCAGGTGTATTGGAAGAGGGAAACATCTAAAACATGCAGGACAGTGGCCCTCGAGGACCAGGATTGGACACCCCTGTCCTAAAATGATGCTACGGACAGAGCACTGCATTCATAACCCAGCTATGGAAGCAGTCACGTGCTTCAGACTTGGTACAAGGGTTATCAGTGAAAATAGCTACTGTGATGGCTCAGACCGGGCGTTCCACACATCAACCTGTCATTCAAGAAAAAAAACCCTTACTTACTCTATTATTATTCTTACTCTTCAGTCAGATGAGACCAAGATAAATTTGTTCAGATTAGATTCAACATCTTTGGTGTGAAACTGGCTAGAACTACCACAGTGGATGCATAGTCCTGACAATGACAATGGGAGTCACTGAGTGGGATTATAATGGGGCTGCATGAATGCAAAAGTTTCTGGCGGGACGTTTATAGATTGACGCCATGAATGTTCATGAATATACCAAAACACTGGCTGACAAGGGGACTCCCAGTCTGCAAAGGTTTGGCAGAAGAGGAATTTTCCAGCATGATAATGATCTGAAGCACACTGCCAGAATCCTTCAAGAGTTTCCAAAGAAGAATTAAATTGAACACTATGAGCTGGCCAAGTATGTTGTCTGACTCTAATTCATCAGAACACCTTTGGGGTATTTCGAAGAAAAGGGTAGAGCAACAAAACCTCTGAAAAATAACTGTGGTGTCCTCCATGCCGAGGAGGATTCAGTCTGTCTTCAGAAGTACTGACTTCTGTTGCTTCGACTTCCTACTGTGAGGCCCGTATTTTAAGTACAATAAATCTAAGCTGTTTTAATGTTAATGTTTTTAATTCTACATATATTTAAATGCGTACTGTTCAACTTAGAAGTGACGCAGTTGTTGTAAGGTGACGCAATTCAGAATCATTTGGAAGTGATATTGCACAGAGGTGTACTCACCTCTGTCGTGTACAGTACATCCAAAAATATCCAAGAGGTGCATTGTGGGTAATGTGAGCAGCAGGTTTGACAGAGAACAATAATGCATCAAACAAAAATAAAAAGATAAAATTTATAAAAGAAAAGACTGTGCGAGTGTAATGCTTAATCAGTGGAGTGCTTTCGAGTTCTCACATTGAAGAAGCTGAAATTAGGAAAGTGTGCTGTTTAGCTGTTGTGTTGTTTTAAACAATCAAAGATGAAGCTACTGGACAGTTAGTAGACTGTCCAGTTCAACCCAGATGATGCTTTGATCCTGTCTGTGAGGATCCTCAGTCATCCAGGTCATGGTTATCCTCGTTATCCTCTTGAAAAACTTCAAGAAACTCAAGCAGGTCCAGATGCTACGATTGAAACTACAAGGATGCTTTGATCTTCATGAGTGCATGAGTGGCAGCAGGGGGTGACACCGGAGTTGGCAGGTCCGCTATTACAACCACGTCTGCGTACTAGAGCCTCAGTGGCGTACAAGAGCCTTGGCAACACTCAGCAGCGCCCGGTGGCGTATTACAGCCTCAGCAACGCTCATCAATGCTCAGCGGCGCTCGGCAACACTAGGTGGCGCTCGGCGGCAACGACTTTTTAGATATCAAAATTATTATCCAAATACTACCATAACAAACGAATATTCGGGACCAGCCCTAGTGAAATGTCTTCCTCTGACACGGTAAAGAAAGTCCACTCTGGTCAGTGCCACGCCATGCTGCTTGTTTTTCTCTCCCCGCGCAGTCTTATGACATCACACACATGCGACAGTACCGTCATGGAGGGGAGGGGTTGAGGAGCCAGACATGAGGACAAACCACAACACACAGACCAACGGCAAAAACCAAGATTGTAAGTCTTTATCATCATCGGCCTTTTTACCGGCTGATTTTTGTTATTATCAGATTTACGTCATAATTGACAATATTAACCGCTAATTATCGTGCATCTCTAATTTTTTGTATTTCTTGCAGCCCAGGTATACACTGACACAGTATGAGTATCCACAACATACTGGCCAATACATTGGTCTTGCTGCTTCTATATCTGTGGTAATAGGTGATGTTTCAGGAGGGAGGATGAACTCTGGTTTCACTTACATGCAAATTTGAATATGGTGCATGCAACTCACTATTTTCAGATTGTCCAAATAATTAAAAACACTGCATTTTGGAAACTGAAACCAGAAAAACATCAACGCCCTGATTTTATAAATAAACAAGCAAAGCACTTTCAGATTTGGTGAACTGATTCATCTTAACGTGTCTCTCCTTTGAGTGTCCCTACTGCGTTGATGGAAGGAAAAAAATCAATTAATCAGAAACCGACGTGATCCTTTAATCAATTCTCTCAAGTTGACACTTGCTGGGTGTGACCTTAGATAGCGATCAGAGGTCAACTCCATCTGTATTCAGTCAATGCAATCACAGTGACTAAATGAAAGGATAATTGAAAGCTACTACAGGAGTTTCACACAGAGATAACTGATTGTGTCCTTTAAATCCAGCAGTCCTGATTCATTATAACCCTTTGGAAGGCCCATGCTCTGTTTGCCTGCCCATTGCTTCATGTAAGGACCCACTAGATAAGTATAGATGTACAGCAAGTATGCTTCTTCTTCAGACCTAGATGAGACAAACGGCAGCTGTTGGAAAAGTTGTGTTATTTGTGTTACTGGAACTCCGTTTATAGAGAAATATAACAAGGCCAGCAGAAAAAAAACCTCTTAATCAAGGTTGTGCGAGGTCATGCCGGCGTTGGGATAAGGGCACAGCTGGGAACAGTGAGTGGATGGATGTGCCACTTGGCTAAATGCCAGATGTGACAGCTGACTTAGTACGACAGCCTTTTATCCTGCAGACAAACATGTGGCCGATGCTGCAGCAGCGTCACTATATTCGCTTTTCCACAGTTCATTATGTCAGATTTATGCGATGAATATTTTTCTTACGGAGGTAGCTGGAGTAAAACTCACCAAGCCAACCTTTTAATATGTACAATCAGTATCTCTCTGTTGTATACTTGATAATAATGCACAGCTGTAATAAAGAGGTTCAGCTGGAAAGAATTGCAGGTATTTCCCCACTACTCACTGGTAGTGGCAAGTTCTTCTTTTTTAGTCTAAAAAATTGGACAACATCAATGTATTACACCTGCAACCCATGAATATTCACCTCCGCCAAGAGGGTTATGTTTTTTTCGGCGTTTATCTGTTTGTTTGTTTGTCTGTTAGCAACTTTATGCAAAAAGTTCTGAACAGATTTTGATGAAAGTTTCAGGCAAGTGATCCGGATCACCGTCTGGATCCAGGAAGTTTTTTGCAGGATCCTTTAGCATTGGGAGATAGGGCAATGTGCATACATATGTGCATGTAACTCCACTAAAAATGTCAAGGCTGCTTGGCAAAAAATACAGGATAAGTTCCCGCTAATTTCTACAACAGATCAAAATTTGATTCGGGCAAAATTCTGGATACTAGGATCCAGACCAGGAAAACCTAGAGGGCCTGTGGAATGGTCATCACTGTAAGGTAACAGATGAAGATCCAGACATGCAGCCAACACCAACATGTAGCTGAGACTCTGCTGAATCAGGAGGATCCAACAGATCTGTTGTAGAATCAACAGCTATGGAGCTGGATCCAGAAGAAACCACCATTACCCAGAAAGAGATTCTGGTGAATAACTATTGAACTAATGATGATATCAATGTGAATCCAGATGCTAAGGGTTTGTTTTCTGGGTCGAGGAATCTGATAATGGAGATAAAACAATCCTGGGACGATTATTTCTGGGTGTAAATCCCGAGTGCTTTTCTAGTTTCATTATCATTTCATCTGCTTGCTATTGAATTAACTGAGTAATTGTTTGGTAAGTCAGTAGTCGGTAAATATTAGAGCTGCAGCTAATAATCAGCAGCTGGAGCCTATCCCGGATGCCTCGGGTGAAGGCAGGGGACACCAGCCTATCACAGGGCCACATATAGAGAGAGACAACCAAGCACACTCACATTCACACCTACGGACAATTTAAAATCATCAGTTAACCTCAGCATGTTTTTGGACTGTGGGAGGAAGTCGGAGTACCCGGTGAAGATCCACGCATGCACAGGGAGAACATGCAAACAGAAAGATCCCAGGCGTCCTAACCGGGACGCGAACCGGGGATCTTCTAGCTGTGAGGTGACGCTGCTAACAACCGAGCCACCATGCAGCCACTTTTCAAACATGGTAACTGGAAATCAAAGATGTACGTGAAAAATGTTGGTTACATAGACGTAAGACAATGAACCTGACACAAAACCTGAGATAAATGGACTAAAGCTCATGCTAAACACAATTTACCTCAAATACACAGCCTCATTATTACCTATAACCAAAGTCCTAATCTTCAGCAAGCTAATTGAACAGGCCAGGACTGACAAAATGTCCTTACTCAGGAGGATTTTCCTCGTTCTGTTATTATAAGGCCCATGCACCAGAGCGGAGCCAGCTATTTACTCACTCACTGTCCCCCTTCCTCCTCCCCCATCCGTCTGACTGAGTTCCTGTCCCATCTACCCAGAGAGCCGAGCCACTGGAGGCACTGGGAGAAGAGAAACATACTTTGTTTTTTACAGCATTAGAGGCAGGCAGCCGTGTCACAGAGATGCTGTGTGTGCCGCCTTGTTTGATAGGGAAATTGGATCTGGACTTGAGAGGGGAGTGTAATGCAGTTAAAGGTGTCATGAAAAGCCAGCCGTAACAGGATTTCGTCCTCCGTGGAGCTCCGCTGTTTCACTGACTGCTGCCGTGAGGCGAGTCATTAGGGAAAATCTGTGTGTGCGTGTCTTTGCGTGCATGTTTGTCTTTGAGCCTTTATGCTCATAGTCTATGAAGGAAGTTAGACTTTCTGCAGGGCCTGAGCTGGTGAGTCTGTTGTACAGTTGTACCACAGCAGAGAGGAACACGGGTCAGAAGAAATGCTCAATCATACAGTACTGCAGAGAAAACAGTAGTAGCTGTAGCCATAGATAGATAGACTATAGATAGATGGACTATAGATAGACTATAGATAGATAGATTACAGATAGATAGACTATAGATTGATAGACTAAAGATAGACTATAGATAGATAGACGATGAATAGATAGACTATAGATAGGCAGGAAGCAGACAGACAGACTATAGATACATAGACTACAGATAGATAGACTATAGACAGACAGACTACAGATATAGACTATAGATAGACTATAGATCAATAGACTACAGATAGACTATAGATAGGCAGGAAGCAGGCAGGCAGACAGACTATAGATACATAGACTACAGATAGACTATAGATAGATAGATTATAGATAGACTATAGAGAGATGGACTATAGACAGACAGACAGAGAAATAAACAATAGATAGACTGTAGATAGACAATAGATAGACTATAGATAGACTATAGATACACTATAGACAAATCCGAGCAAACTGGCCGGAAGTCGCCGGAAGTTACCCAGCCGCCATTACTGGAGTGTTGCGCTTACTTTAAAAGTTTAAATAAATGAACATAAATAAAAAAGTGCAAACATGGCCAAAGGGTAAAAACAGGGAACTCAGAGGCTGAACAGGTCTGCTGTGCTGTGTGATCTCCTCTACTTATTGCTGCACATGGTTCAGGTTGGATCAGTGCATCAATCCGTCTGGGTTTACCATACTGGGTCTGGTAGAACCATCCACTAAATTTAGGGTCAGCTAACCATTTTGGATTAAATCCGATAGTTCCATGTTTACCATCGCGGCTCGCAGAAGGCTGCTCCGACGACGTGCTAACATCCGTGCTAACTCCACTGGCTCTGCCTCATCATGGAGCCGCGGCTCGGTCGGCTCGCCGGGGATGAATTCCCCTTGGCCTGGAGGTGAACGAGCGGCTCATCGTCTCCTCCGACTTCGGAAAAAGTTCACATATCGACCATAAAATGTCACCATTGCGGTTTCAACTCTATCGCGAGATGCTGTTAAAAGCTCTGTTTACCGTCTTTGCTATCACTGTTTTGGTGCATAAAGAAGCTCATTTAAAATAAATAAATAAACAAGTGACGCTTAGCCTGGTGGGGGGGCAAGGAAAGCCTGGCGGCCCGCCAGGCTTATAAAGCACTGGGGGAAACCCTGCTAGTGTACAGTTAGCACAACATACATATTCAAGCTAACACCATAAGCAATCGCTAATATCACTAATCACTAATAATTTACCATTTTCTGTTACTGGGGGCCATTGTCTAACATCATCGATCCAGTTAGCCATGTTTTCGCTGACTGTCACTCATGTTACCGGCGTCTGTCGCGTGGTGTCTGTCAACGCTGCAGTTTCGTGGGTTTTGTAAACAACACTCCAGTAATGGCGGCGCCTCAAGATGGCGCCATACACAAATCGCTCGTCGGATTAGTGTATAGGTAGATAGATGATGGACAGATAGATAGACTATAGATAGGTAGGCAGGCAGACAGACTACAGATAGTCTACAGATAGATAGACTATAGATAGATAGTCTATAGATAGATTGACTATAGATAGACAGACAGATAGATGATAGATAGATAGATAGATAGATAGATAGACTAGAACAATGGACGATAGATAGACTACAGATAGTCTACAGATAGATAAACTATAGATAGATTGACTAGAACAATGGACTATAGATAGATAGACAGACAGACAGATAGACTATAGATCAGTAGACTAGATAGATAGATAGACTATAGATAGGCAGGCAGGCAGGCAGACAGACCGACAGACAATAGATAGATAGATAGATAGATAGATAGATAGATAGATGGATAGCCTACAGGTAGATAGACTACAGATAGATAGACAGATAGACAGATAGATAGACAGATAGACAGATAGATAGATAGACTGTAGATCGATAGACTATAGATAGATAGATGATGGATAGATAGACTATAGATAGGCAGGCAGGCAGGCAGACAGACTATAGATAAATAGATGGATAGACTACAGATAGATAGATAGACTATAGATGGATAGACGATAGATAGATGTAATAGTAATAGAATAATGATTGCTTGCAGCCCTAGATAGATACAATCTATCTGGGGCTAATCAGCTGAATAATAGCAACAATACAATTAATTAAGGTGGTATGATATTGTTGATATTTAGGTAAACAGATGGATAAATAGACACCATTCAGAATGATGTAGCATGGTGACCAGACAAACGTAGTACAGTACAATCAATAGGTATACAAGTCAGAGGACGGATGTGATAGATAAGTTTGATTTGGTAGATAGATAATGATCATAGGTCCACATAAAGAGATGTACTTCTAAAAAACATGGGTTGAGAGAGAGCAGACTGACAGAAGCACAGAGCTCGTCTCTGTTTTTAAGTTTAAGCTGTTACAAACATGTTTTGCTGCAACCACCACTGTGTTCTTGTGTGCCAAGGTGACTGTACATATGCGTGTTCACTGGAGAACAATTTTAATAGCTTCTTGCCAAGGTCAGCGCCTTTGCTGTGCTATGTGTGGAATGAGTAAAGGCCTTCACTAGCAGTGCCTTCAGCAGACTCCAGAGAGTCGCGCTCATTGTGTGGCAGCCGAGGGGGAACAAAGACATTTCCACTGGAGGAACTTTGGTTCCTGTCGATAAGGAGGGCAGTGTTGTGAGCCCGGGCCGTGTTTATATGCTTGTGTACAGCGGGGATCTGTGCAGCAGCAGCGCGGGCTTGCACTTTCCAGACAACAAGTGGTGACTGTATAAATAGTCACCCTAGGAGAAACATCAAAGGGAGGGAGAAAATTCCACCCGATGATCAAGATTTCCAGCCTGAATGAGGCTCAAGTGCACGCCAGGGCTGGGATGTGGACCGAGGTGTATTTTAAAACGGCACCTGAAATCAAACCTGACTTCAAAACCAGCCGTTATGCAGGAATGTCTGTGTGATGTCTCAGCATTTGGTACAGTAGCTACATGTTAATCAAATTAGACTAAAATACGAGCTCATTTCACACGTTTTACGGCTTATTTATTCGCAAATTATGTGCTATCAGCGGTAAAAAAGTACATTTACGCAAGTATTTTACACATTTGAGGTACTTTTTTAACATTTCAGTTGAAAATGTGTCTTTTTACTCCACTACATTTGTTTGATAGGTATTTTTAAGCTAAAACATCATTATTATAAATGAAAACGGCTGCCACGTAGTTCGAATGTTCTCCAGCTTTGTCACGTACAGTGCTTAAATGCTGTTGCTTCAGTAATAATAAAATAGCTCCATTAAAGATCCACTACTTTATGTTAGGAAACCTTTATCCAAGTCATTCTAGCATTCAGATGTCCATCAATCAATCAGCCCGTCGATTTATCCATCAACACATGCATATAACTGTGTGTCTTAAATAACTAAGTTCAACACACTGTGGCCTTTGACTCTGTCTGACATGGAGTTAAAGCTCTTTCCAGAGGAAGTGATCTGATGGTTATTCACAGATCCGCTCTTGCAAGATCACATTCCATTTGTCTTTCCTCATTAAAAGTCATGCATGAAATCGTAACGCCGTCGTTCACCCAAGTGAACGTAGCATCACTCATAGGCTGGTAAAAATGATGTAACACGACACAATATGTGTTTGAGGTCACGTGAGACTTTTTGCCTTCCACATGCAGTTTTCTGCTCAGTTTCAAAACCATACATCCTGTCTTTTTCCAGTTTCGGTCTCAATAATGGCAGCTCATGTTATCGGCGTGGTTATTGGTTGGTTGCAGCTGCCACAAGTTGTTTTGTTTGCTTCACGGCTCTGACTCCTCTGATTTCACATTTTTAATTCTAAAATTGTATCTTTAACTGATTGGAAAGTTAAAGTTTAATATTCAGTAACTGAGACTGCATAAAAAATCAAACAAGGTCAAAGACTGACAGGGAGCAGATGACATAAAGTGCTCAATGAAGAATGGCGAGACAGTGACCGAGTCTTTACTGGATTTTAGTCAGACTGGATTTACACTGAGCTTCATCTTTGCCACTGTTTTTTTCTTTGATTGATTATCTGTTGGTGAAATTTGAAGTACTGTAACTCTTGAGTAGGTAAAAATCACTCAATTTCATCTTATTTGACATTTCATCTTTGGTCACACACCTGCTGCATTAACTGTATGAAGACTAGAGGCTTCTCTGTGCACAGCCGCCTAGATGTGTCAAACAGAACATGTGAGGTGTTCAGGGGACAACAAAAGACAACCTGGGTTGCACTCTCCATTTGTAAATTCCATGAGTCCCCTGCATGCACATTGGCAACAGTGAACCATCCGTTACCGCAAGTTGATTCTCAACCTGTTGGAAATGCGGAGACATGATGAAGCAGCCAACATCAGGCACTACAGGTGGCTGTGGCTCAGGTGGTAGAGCAGGTTGTTCAGTAATCATAAGGTTGGGGGTTTGATCCCAGGAACAAGGGCAAGACACGGAACCCTGAGTTGCTCTAAATGGCAGGCAGGCACCTTGGATGGAAATCTGTTGCCACTGGTGTGTGAATGGGTGAATGGGAAACAACACTGTAAAGTGCTTTGAGCACCACTAAGGTGTTTAAGTGCAGACCATTTACCATTTAGACCAGTGGTTCTCAACTGGTCCAGCCTCAGGACCCACTATGTCTCTAATAATAACAGTCGCAACCCAAATTGTTGAAGTTTGCAGTTTCTGTTAACAAATTAAGGTTTATTGGGTGTAGTCTCAATGCCTTTTGATACAACTTAGGAAAATTTTGGCTTATTTTTTTGCTCATTTTGGTATATTTGGACGCTTTTGCCAAGTTTTGGGCATATTTTGGCCCATTTTGACAGATTCTGAGCACATCTTGGTTTATTTTTGAGACGTTTTAGCATAAATTTCTCCAATAAGCTGGCAGAGCCAAATCTAGAAGTTAATATTGGGCAACTACTGGTGTCACCACCACTAAATATCCTGCTATTGAAAGCAAACTATGTCATAACAAACACATCCTTTAAAATAAAAGACTTTATACCACTACTTTTTTTGCTTCTGTGACCCTCTAAAAATGGCTTCGCGACCCACTTTTGGGTCCCGACCCACCAGTTGGGAACCACTGATTTAGACCATTTACTACATTCATTGCAAAGAGTACGGCCATGAACAGAGCCTTTGCTGTCGGACCATCAACATTCCAAACTGAAACATACAAATAAATCTTAATGCAAGCAGCCACAACAACAAACCACAACAGTGAGGACAACAACATGTGACCTGTTATGGTAAATTGTCTGCACTTATATAGCGCCTTTCTACCTTAGTGGTACCAATGGAGACAGAGCTTCCATGCAAGTTGCCTGCCTGCCATTAGGAGCAACTTGGGGTTCAGTGTCTTGCCCAAGAACACTTCGGCATGTGGAGGGGCCGGGGATCGAACCGCCAACCCTGCGATCAGTGGACAACCTGCTCTACCACCTGAGACACACCACTGCAGCGAATGTAAAAAGTTCCTCTGGAGCCCCGTCAGTCAGATTTACTCCAAACAAGCTGGAAGGCGTCCAGTGCTGTTGAAGGACGACGAATGTTTGTTTCTGTCTGGTTATACTGCATATTAAATTAAATGTGGTATTTCATTTAACAACCACCGTATTTATATAACATTTTCCTTGGTTGAAGAAAGTAGATCATGACTTTATTGCTCCCTTCAACAACCTGCGTTTCCACTGCCTCCTGATGTTGCTGTGTCTGTGTGTGTGTGACAGTGTTAGCTCCAGATCCTCTGTATCTGTCTGCAGGCCCTCCGATGACATTCACACACTGTCTGCTGCCTTTCCTGCTTACTTATCAGCAGCTAATTGCCAATAACATCGAGGAGGCCACGTTGCATCTGAACTGTTCATTCACTTATCCTGGTGTTGAGCCTCTGGCTTTGATGTCCGCCATTCCCACGGTTGGCTACGGGACTTTCCAAACCTGGTCGTTTAGCATGGAACATTTTCAGCTACACTGTGCAACAGTAGCTTCGCAAGTAAAGCACCGGGCTGCCTGCAAAGTGTTGCATTTGTTCTGATTAGGACTCGGTTAGTAATGCTAACACATCTGCTATAAATGTGCTTCAGTGAGCCGCTGGACAAAAACAGCTGAATACTGTAGCAGGGACTTAGACAGTGTGTTGTATGGTCGTCTTTGCACATATGAATGTTACCTCTTACTTTAACTGTTAACCCCTATGTGTTGGTCGATGTGTTTTCTAAAAAATGCAGATGTTGTCAGTGACATTTGGGTTTCTCTTGTGAGATTTCTTTGTAATCAGTTTGAAAAATGTGATGAAAGGCAGTGACCTACTAAACAAGTAATCACCTAGCCAAACCAGTGACTGAGGGTGATGCTGATATTTGTTTTATTGTTTTAGCATTTTGGTGTGCATAAAGAACATCTAAATCAGAAGCAGGTAAAAATTTAGTCAGTCCCTCCAGGAACAATTAACGCGAATTCAACCAATCTTAGTGAATTCTGTGCGACCTTGCAGTTTCATCCAATCACCGCGACTTTTCCGCAATTTTGTCCCGCCTCCCGTGAGTTCCACCAATCACAGCAGTCCCCAGTAATGCACGTACGTCACCGAATTCACTTCCTTGTTTATGGTTTGAAGATGCAGACATGTGCCATAATAACGTCTCTCACTTACCAACAAAAATTGCTGCTAAAGACCAAAAACAATTCCCTGATGTTCTTCACCAAAGCGGAGCTAAACTGTTTTCACCCCGTGGAATATTGAGGTGGAACACAAACCAAAACCATCCACTGACAAACACTTTTCTACCGTAAACATATCAGGAGAATGGGTGAAACCAGCGGACCACAGACCAGACAAACCACCGTGATGAAGCTGTTGCATCCAGATCTGTGGCAGCACTGAAACAATGAAGGTCAGTTAGATTAATTAACTGACGTGACGAGCTGTGAGCGTGTGTGTGTGAACACGCGTGTGCCAGGATGTGAAATTAACTTTTTAAACTTTTAAATGTTTTAATGAATTATACAAAACAAAGAAAAAAATGCAACTTTTTAGCAATTTTTTTTACAGTCTCCCACAATTTCATTGCAACAAATACGCTTAAAACATCGCAACTTGCATCGCAATTTTTTAGAAAAGCTGCTGCGAATTCAGGCATTTTAGGAGCAACAATCTGGAAAAACGCCCAAGAAATCCTGGAGGGACTGTTTAGGTCAAACACAAGCCAGAAAAGTACGTTTCAGACCTGTATGTGCTGAGGACAAAGTGGTCTTGCATGATGTTTAGCCCTTGTGATTCATGACTTTCTAAGAAGATACATCCTGATTGCTCCACTATATTAAATCCATTTGTAGTTTTCTTTTCTCTACCTAATGCTTTAGTCTTAGCTCATACATGGGCGCCCCATCGGTCGTCCTTGTGGTGGTCCTTTGCGGTCTTCGTCGTAAAGCTCAAAAAGCAGAGCGTGAATGGAAATGGACGGGACTTCAGTGACACCAAACCCACGTCTGACACCTGATAAGGAGCTCGAGTGAGGCATGGACACCAGCAGGCGCGGAGCCAAAGATACTCCATGGCGGCACATTCATGATGAGAGCTGGGAGTGCTGAGAGGTGAGAGGCATGTGTGGAAAGAGGAAAGGCTGTTGTCTTCACATTAGGCCTATCAGAGGCTTTAAATTCCTCATATTAAAAACATGTCAGTTTAACTCGGTGATCATCATTTTCATTTAGATCATAGTTTACTTAAAAAGCAGGCCTACTACAGCTCATATATAAATAGATACAAGTGAAATCACACCGAGCACTTTACTTAGATCATGGTTGCATCCTCAATAAATCCTCTGCTGATGGTTTTATAGTGTTACCAATACTCCTTCCTTCAGTGGCTGTTTTGACCTGTGCTTATTGATTTTTCTCCACAGAGGGAGTCAATGCAGGGATGAGCACTACTGCTGCAGCAAACAGGGTCAGTAAGTTTACAGCCAAAGGAGGGAGGGAAGGATTTCTACTTCGCACAGAGGAGGAACGAAAGAAAAGAGGAGACAAGAAGCAGGGCCTGTCTCTCAGGGGGAGAGGGTTTATTTTGAAACTCTGGCCTGGTTTAACTTTTTCAAAAAAAATATTAGAAAATCTCTGTTTCTGTTGAGTTTGCTTGACAAATTCAGAAAAATGAGATCCAGAGAAGCATCTGGGCGGTTGGATTATGTTGTTCAGGTGCTCCCCCACACCAGACTAGCTACTGGTATTTGCAGGGGAAAGCCTATGCAAAGAAATAAAGAAAGATCACACAGTCCGCTTCATTTTATCCTGTTAAAACGGCACCATCACCGGAAAATGTAATGACCCACAAAGCAAAACAAACACACCTACATGTGAATCACCTGATGAGTGTGTTGACCCACTTGCTTGATCTAAGTAATAACCATGCAGTTTGTGTGCAATTCCAGCTTTATCATTATAGGCAACTGGTTTTGAGATACATTTTTTTGTATTATACGACTCATGCATTGAGAAATGAACATGATTAACAAGCCGATGTAACATTTGTGTTGAATAAACACATTTCTTTTGTGCTATAGCTTGATAAACCTAATGAACTAGCAACTGAAGGTACAATGGTGCTTGCTACTAGAGGAGTGTGTCAATAGGATGATGGTATATAAACTGTGTGATGGCTCTGGGTTGTTGGTTCAGGGTGCAGTGTACCATGTGTGGTGAAGGCACTATGAAATGCACAGGGTCAGCCGTGGTATGGCACCCCCGGAACAGGAAGGGTTAAGGGCCTTGCTCAAGGGCCCAACAATGGAGTTCGATCCTCTGACCTTCTGATCAGCAGCCCAAGGACTTAACCGTTGCGACACCACTGCCCCCTACAGAATACACTGATCAACCATGACAGGTCAAGTGTACAACATTGATCATCTCTTTATAATGTGATGTTCAGCTGGTAAACTTTCGGTCTTGGCATTCACGGATGTTACTTTGACATGTAGCACCCAACTAAATATTGTTCCGGACCAAGCACGCCCTCTTCAACGTTAGCGACGCTCTCAGAATTCAGCCGCTTCCTCCAGCAGACCACACGGCAAAGCTACTCACAAACAGCTTGAGGAACACGACGAAGATCCCAAAGCATTGACCCAACCTCCGAACTAATCGGATCCCAATCTGGTCAAGCATTCTCAAGATGTCCTGGGACAAGCCTGATCCATGAAAGTCCCATCCCACAACCCACATCCCACAGGACCCACTGCCAATGTCCTGGTGTCAAACACTACAGGACACCTCCAGAGGTCCCATGTCTATGCCCTGATGGTTCGTAGCTGACTTCATGGCATCACAGGCAACTGGTTTCTACAGTATGGTGTGTTGGATCTGCAAATGATAAATGGTCTGTACTTATATAGGGCCCTTCTACCTTGGCAGTACTCAAAGCGCTTTACAGTGTGTTTCACCCATTCACCCACCAATGGTGACAGACTTCCATGCAAGGTTCCTGCCTGCCATTGGGAGCAACTTGGGGTTCAGTGTCTTACCCAAGGACACTTTGGCATGTGGACGGGCTCAAACCGCCAGCCTTACGATCAGTGTACAGCCTGCTCTACCACCTGAGCCACAGCCGCCCCAAGAGTCAGTATCTACTTAGTGAACATCTAAAGACATTTGCTGGAGCTATCAAGGTGTTGCTGCATCTACAGCTGTGTAACAAAATTGAATATTTGTTTTGTGATCTCTGTCGCATCTCGTTTTAACTAGTGGAGGTCATGCCACGGCGGTCCAGCACATGGAAGATGACGGTGGCCAGGTCACTACCACTCCTGCTGCAGACAGACGAGGAGGCAGTGGTGGACATATACTGCTGAAGTGAGGATAGATAGCACTGTCAACATGCAGGCATGCTCCTGATAGAAGTCCACGTAATGTTCAGGGAGTGTTTAAAAAAATGTCTTACTATTCGACCCCAGGTAGACATACTTTGGGCTTGTGTTTGCTGTGTCAACACATGCTTACAGTGACCCCTGCTGGTGGACTGGAGCTTCTACAACTTTTCCCCATACAGCTTTTCTTTGTCATGCATAACAAAAGCTGAAAAGAGTCAAAAAATGTAGACAGGACGGAGGAAAACAAGTTATACAGGAGTTTAAAATGGAGGGAAAATGAATTAACCCTTTATGTTCCTTGTAGTTTCTGGATATGTTTTGCTTCTTCTCACCATAGGCTCATTTTCCCTGCAATATAAAATCCTGCCCCTCTAGACTAGAAATAACATGTACAACATTTTGCCAAGTGCCCACAGGTGATACCAGCACTGGGAAAAAATGCATCATCCAGGAACTTGCTAAAAACATGTATTTATTGATCCAGTATGTTTTATTCGGCTCTCGGTCTCACGTGTTGTCTCCTCTCTTCTCTGCGTCAACACTGCCTGCAGTTCATTCTAAACGTCTCTGAATTCTCATCACGTAGCTGTTGGATCAGTCATGGCTTCTCACTTACACCGATGGAGAGTTTATTTTTACAGGATCAAGTGCATCTGGTTTAGTTTTGGTTAATTTCACAATGAGACCTGTAGAATAAAGCCATGACATGTTCATGGACCGTTGGAAAATTGAAAATCTGACAAGTCTCTCTGCTTTCACAGCTTCTGGGTGATCAGTTGTGTCGTTTTGCTGATTTATTTATTTTTGTCTTTCAAACCTGCTTGTGGTTTTTAGGGGTTCAGAGGGTTAAATTGCTCTTTGCAGACAATAACACACTGCTTTGCCCAACTGGATTCTAACTTCTGTATTCTTCTCTCTATGTGTATCTGTGTCGGGCTGAACTTATCTAAAACTTTTCCATGTAGTAGACATTTTATATATTCAATATACAACTGGATAATGTCGTAAGATATCATGTAGTCTTCATATTTAGCTGCTCCGGTATCTATACAGGGTGGCTCGGGGGTTAGCAGCATCACCTCACAGCTAGAAGATCCCCGGTTCGCGTCCCGGTTAGGACGCCTGGGATCTTTCTGTGTGGAGTTTGCATGTTCTCCCTGTGCAGCGTGGGTTTTCACCGGGTTCTCCAGCTTCCTCCCACAGTCCAAAGACAAGCTGAGGTTAATTGATGATTCTAAATTGTCCGTAGGTGTGAATGAGAGTGTGCTTGGTTGTCTGTCTCTATGTGTAGCCCTGTGATAGACTGGCGACCTGTCCAGGATGTCCTCTGCCTTCGCCAGAGTCGGCTTGGATAGGCTCCAACACCTCCATGACCCTACAGAGGATTAAGATGTATAGATGATGGATGGATGGATGGATGGTATCTGCAAAGAAGTGAAAATTTATTCCATTGCCACAATATCAAAATGCTGTTTACATCCTCATGCATGAGTGGAAACAGTCCAATGTATGTTATAAAACTCTAATGCAACTCTGACAAGGGACAGCTGCACAATGACCAGTAAAAATACACTGATATTCCTCTGCACTTAGGTAGGATTTAGAATTTGTATGTGATATTTTATATGTGTATTTATATTTTATAAAGAGAGCTCTTCGAAATACCTTCACTAAGTTGAATAACCTCGATATTTAGAAGATGGTTTTTCACAATAAAAGTACTTGAGGTTCATCTTTATTGGAGTTTTTCTGTTTGGTTGCAAGTAATAGCATGACATTAGAGCTGCAACTGACAATTATTTTCATTATTGATTAATCTTCAGATTATTTTCTCCATGTATCAGTTAATTTTTCTTTCTATTAAGCACCAGAAAACATGGAGAAATTACCATTACACCTTCCAGAACTCCAAGTTAGCATATTTTAGTACGTCGTTCTGTCTGTCAAAGATTCCAAAATATGAAATGTGTTCCAGTTGGTAGCATTCATCACCAGCCATTTTAATAAAAACAATACGCCACACCTTTTAGGATTAAAAGCTAAAAATGAAAAGACCATTACTCAGTAGGATTACAGTCTGTTGTGTGTGAGTGTTTGTGTGGTTAGAGGGCAGTTTAATCATTACTAGTGCCTCTGTAAAAGCACAGCTAACCTCCTAATTAATGGAGCGTCCAACATTCCTGGCTTTTATTCCGGGACACAAAAGAGGCCTTTTTCTGCAGCTCGGTAATAAATCAGTGGCTGCCGTCGGCCGGTGACGCTCCAACACAGTGCACCAAGTGATGTTTCCGCAGCGGCCGCAGTGACGTTCCAACGACGCACCTCACTGACCTCTGTGGTGAACTGCTTTTTGGGAATTTGCACTAACCGTGAAATCGGGCGTGAAAAGAGGTTAACTGTTAACCAGCAGCAGTGTGAGCCAATCAGAGGTTCCAGATGGTGTCTTCACCGAGGAGTCCTGCAGTCCTGGTCTATAAAAATCAAATAAGAGGAATTATTTTAATCCTGCGTACTGGGCAAGAGCTAGATTTACCTTAGCTTTCCATTAACTGTGCACCTGCAGTTTAAGCCTCAGAAGGGAATAAGGTGCACTCAGGCTCGTGCACACGCTCACAGCAGGCCGATGTTTGGGCCAAACGTGAGTGCAGGTTGTAATCAGAACAGGCGGGCGGTGAAAGCAGCAAATCGGACAGATCAGAGCGCAAGATTTATCCCCAGCTGGCCGTGGAATCAGATGTAAGGGAGGCCCGTTCAGCAAAGTTACTTATCATAGAGCTGTTTGGTGTCGTGATTCAGAGGTAAAATTATTAAAAAGTTAGTTGATGGCAGAACTGTTTTGATGGTAGAATATTAAATCTGCTTCTCGTGTGTGAAGATGTGCTGCATGTCTCTGATATTTGGGGGTCTGGACCACTGGTTCAACAAAATAAGCAGAACTTTGACTCAGTTAACGTCCGTCAGTATCAAATGAATATAAAATACCCATTAGGATTCCACTTAGTTTAGGATTAAACTTGCAAAATAAGTCACTTTAAAGCCCAATTTGAGCTCTGGTAGCTCGATAAGAGGGGCTGTTAGTGTTTTCTGCCTTTTTTAGACCCAGTAATTTCTGATGAAATGATAAAATAACTAATAGATTAATATATAGTAGCCCTAATGGCAAAGACCTGCATAAAAATACTACTTTTAATGAAATCCTGTGTACACAATGGAGATAAATGTCTAAGCAAAATTTAAAACCACCAGTAAAATGGGGCTACTTATAGAAATATTTAACTTTTAAGTGTTTAAATTAATAAATGTGTCAGGGAAAAGCTCTTTTTGTCAAATATCTTGGCAGAAGATCTCAAAATAAGATGAGTGTTGCACAGCAGCAGATGTGATCATCCAGAGGGGAGGCGTTTGGTGGGTGACGGAGCGCTGTCGCTTCCATCAGCCTCTTTAGTTAATTACATTGTCAGGGATCCCATTAGTGTTTTTACAGTTCACCGAACTCCTCTCTTTGTATCAACATCTTGTGTGTGAGTGTTTGTCTTTTAAGATCGTATAGACGTCCGCCACGTTGGAAAAACTCCCATTTATTTCCTCTTCTAAAAGAAAACAGTCATCAGCTTCTCTTAAATTCTATTAAAGCAAAAATATTGTTTAGTAAATAAGAGAAAAAGTAGTGGGCCAACAGAGGTTAACACAAGAGCTCTGTTAATGCACCTTTTATACTTACACTTAATTTTATTCTTGTTTTAACACTTGAATTCTTTATTCTTTATTATTTAACTGCTGCTAACTGACTGCCACCAATGAAGTTTCGTTGTTTACTGGCAATGACAGTAAAGTCTCTCATGTCTGAAACTCAATGGTCTTGATACTGCAGCTCTGTTAAAGTTATTATAAGTTCAATTTAATTTGTAATATACGTACTTTTAAAAACTTTAAGGTCTTCACCTTACTATGTGAAGAGCTTTGAGATGACGTATTGGAGCTGCGTAAATCAAACTGAATTAATTATTATTATTATTACTTTTGTGGCGGCTGCAGCTCAGATGGTCGAGCAGGTTGTCCACTTATACCAAGGTCGGCGGTTCGATCCCCGGCCCCTCCACATGCCGAAGTGTCCTTGGGCAAGACGCTGAACCACAAGTTGCTCCCAATAGTAGATTAGCACCTTGCATGGAAGTCTGTCTCCACTGGTGTGTGAATGGGTGAATGCAAAACTCACTGTAAAGCACTTTGAGTAGCACTAAGGTAGAAAAAGGCGCTATATAAGTGCAAACCATTTCACATTTACCATTTGAAAAGCGATTCCAGATCAAATTAATTTATTCTGTGGTCTCAGCAGTGACCCGCCCACCCTCCTGTCTGATTGTGTCATAGAATCAATGACTCCTGCTCTCTAAATTAGCTGGTTGAGGCGGTAACGATACGGACTTAGATTCCTATTAGAGAATCCGGCTCTTGAGGGGGGATATCTTCAATTTGTTTATTGGCTTTGATGCAGGAAAGGCAGCAGGAGGAACACAGCCTTGTATGGAAACAACTCTGTGTGTGTGTGTGGTCTGTAATGGAGTGCATACACAGAACAGAACACAAATCTATGAAATTATATTACACATCATTTATAGTGTGCAACACAGTAGAAACTAAATGAACACAAATGAAACAACTTTCATCCAGATACTGCCCAGACGGGTGCAATTAGGTTACTAAATGATTCTATGTATGCTGCAAAGATACTTAACGACAACAACGATAGCTTTAATTAGCTGCTACATGCTAACAGAAAACATAAAGATGAAAACATTATGCTGATAATAACAGTTGAGCCTAACAAGTGGATCTACTCATTACTCACTGTTTGTTGATGTAGCACAACGGAACATACAGGGCCCATGTTAATTGTCATCTATGTGCAATGCCCTTTTCTCACCACAAGGCGGCACTGCAAGGCTTTCTAACAGATTGGTTGAACAACAGCAGTACCAGCCAACACTGAAGGGTAGATGTTGAAAGGTCAGTTCTCTTTAATTAAACACTGAAAACAAACTCACTTCAACAAAGTTCTGTTTTGGAGTTTGTGTTATTCTAAAATTTGACAGCAAGATTTTAATTTCTACGTGCAGATGTATGCAGGTTCCTGATGTCAGTTATCGAGCCCCTTGATTACTAATAATGTCTTAAGACTCTCAGTCGTCCAGGTCATGGTTGTCCTCGTGGTTTCAATCCTAGCATCTGGACTTGTTTGACGTTCCGCCTCCCATCCAGGAGGCTTCATCAGTTCTAAACTGACTGGTTGGGGGTTCCAGATCTTTATAGTCTTCAGGATCCATTAACACTATCAAAGCTTCAGTCTGCTGGGTGTGTGATGCCCCTCCCCTCATTATGCGAGTCGTTAGGTCCTTCCCTCTCATGGGGTTGGTTAGCGCCCTTTGTGACCAAGGTTCTGTCCTTCCTGGGTAGAGAAAGTAACACTGCATTGTCAACAGGTGAGAGGTGACGTCTCAGGCCTCCCATCCATCCATTATCTTCTGCTTATCCGGGGCCGGGTCATGGAGGCAGCAGTCTAAGCAGTGATACCCAGACCTCCCTCGCCCCAGACACCTCCTCCAGCTCTTCCGGTGGGACCCCGAGGTGTTCCCAGACCAGCCGAGAGACATAGTCCCTCCAGCTTGTCCTAGGTCTACCCCGAGGCTTCCTCCCCGTGGGACATGCCCGGAACACCTCCCCTTTCGGATAGGGGGTAGTGAAAGTAGAGGGTGCTGAAGGTGGAGGCAGCATGAGATAAAAATAAATAATAAATAAATAAAAAAGCATTAAAAAGATAAAAGCATATAAAACATTAGAGGAACCGCTGTGCATATCCCATTTTCCCAGATAGCATTCAGGCACATTTGAGGTGCATTAAGAGTGCAGCAGAGAGCTAAAAGACTGAGGTAAAAGGACGTGTTTTAAACTTTCTTTTAAAAAGATCCAGTGAGTCGGCTTCCCTGATGTCTAGAGATGTTGTGTTCCATAGTTTTGGGGTGTAGTTAATAAAGGCTGCGTCACAAATTTTCTTTTTGCTGTTTCTTTTTACTGGGAACCTCCAGTAAACCAGCAGTAGATAAGATAAGATAAGATAAGATAAGATAAGACAGCTTTATTAATCCCTGATGGGGAAACTAATATGCCACCAGTCACACAGTCCACTGGTACAGTACACATCATGACATTTACAATAAATAAATGCAAAAAACAAATACCAAATGCCATGGTCATGAATAACAGGTGCAAAGTCGATGGTGCGCTGGCTGCCCTCAACACCTACACCAAAAAAAACAGGACGAGCAGCGCAAGAGCTCCAAGAGAACAGACAGCAGCAACCAAGTCACAGGTAAAATAACGAACTGCTGCCGGAATAAAAGACCTTCTGAGTCGTTCGGTGGAGCACTTAGGCATCACCAAACGCTCACTGAAAGAACTTCTCAGTCCATTAAAAATGCTGTGAAGAGGATGGTCTTCAAAGGTCAGCACATTTTTCAATTTAGCCCCAATCCTCTTGTCACAGGTGACCTTGAGTGAGTCTAGGGTGCATCCGATCACTGAACCAGCCTTTTTGATCAGTTTGTTGATCCTGTTTTTGTCCTCAGAAGTGATGCTGCCTAAAAGCATAAAACAGGACCCTGGCTAGGATCCCCTGATAAAAGACTTTAAGGAGCCTCCTGCTGATGTTAAAGGACCTCAGTTTTCTAAGGAAGAACAGTCCAGACTGAGCCTTCTTAAAAACAGCCTCTGAGTTCTTTTTCCAATTAAGTTTGTGCTCAATGTGAATAGTTGAGCAATTTCAATGTGTTCAAGACCTCCTCTGTCTTCATTCTAAAATCTACGATCCCGATGCTCTAGAGCAGTGGTTCTCAACTGGTGGGTCGGGACCCAAAAGTGGGTCGCAAAGCCATTTTTAGAGGGTCGCAGAAGCATGCCCCCCCAAAAAAGTAGCGGTGTAAAGTCTTTTATTTTGAAAGACGAGTTTCTTATGACGCAGTTTGCTTTCAATAGCAGGATATTTAGTGATGCTGACACCAGTAGTTGCCCAATATTAACCTCTAGATTTGGCTCTTATTGGAGAAATTTGTGCTAAAACGTGCCGAAAATGAACCAAAACATACTCAGAATCTGTCAAAATGGGCCAAAATATGCCCCAAAACTTGGCAAAAGTGTCCAAATACACCAAAATGAGCAAAAAATAAGCCAAAATTTTCCCAAGCTGTATCCCAAAGCATTGAGGCTACACCCAAATAAACCCTAATTTGTTAACAGGAACAGCGAAGTTCAACAATTTGGGTCACGACTGTTATTAATGGAGACATAGTGGGTCCTGAGGCTGGACCAGCTGAGAACCACTGGTCTAGAGGGTGTGTGATTTGTTCAGCCTACAACGACCTGCACTGCTGTATTTCTAGTTGCAGTCTTCTCAGAATCAACCTTCAAACCGTTCACCGCTGTTTATCATATATCAACATATTAACTTATAATAAGGCTGTGTTGTAACGGTGGATGTTACTAGGATGTTACCTCATCTTTGAAATCATGATGCAAGTGAGTCGACTGACCACTAGGGGGCATTGTTATTCCACTGTTAAGCTAAATGGGGGCTAAATGAATCAGGCTGGGTCAGTAAACCCTCAATCTAAAGGAGGTGAAACAGGCTTGGTACAAAATTTAATGGATTATTTTTTTGAAGGACAGGACAGATAGAGACATAATGGAGCCTGATCACCAAGGCCAAGACAAAAACATATTCATTTAAATGATATTTTACTTCTAAGTACACTGTTTTTCTCTTAAGTTTTTATCCATTAAATATGCAGTTGCTATGATTCATAGCCGTGCCATGCTTGATTTTTTTAACGCTCTGAATTCCGAAGCCTGCCGTTGGGTTTCGAAAGAGATGCTATCTTTAAAAATAAATAAATAAGTCACCAAAATGACACGCCTATGAGAGGCCGAAACTGTAAAAACAGGGGGAAAGAAATCCTCTGATTTTCAGCTTTCCAGTCACCCTTTAGGTAGTCTCGTGAGACATGCAGTTCTTTTAGGAAAATTAAGCAAATCTAAGCTTTAAAGCGGTGATATTTCATCAGTTCAACATGTCTCATTTGAAATTTCACCCAAAATAAATGACAATAAATAATAACTCTGCCAGACTGCAAGGATATTTCAGAGTTCTGGTTACTTCTTGATATGATTTTACTGTTTCCATAGAGGTGCAGGACTTTATTTTGAAGTGAAAAATGAGTCAACAGTGAGAAAAAATGTGACTGAAGCAAAAAAAAAAATAAAAAAGCCCACCCACAACACAACGGATGTTCAGTTGTTGTAGACGAACTCTCTTAATAAATAAAATACGTGAAGGAAAAGAGATGATTTTCAGACCAAAACTACTTTTCAGCAAAAAAATAAAAACCATTATTAAGAATATTAACATCAACGTTTAACTATGAGCAAAAACTGAACGATAAGAGCGAACAAATCCACATCACAGGCATCCACACCATTCAGAGTTGATCCAGCACCATCAGAGCAAAGCCACCCTGGAGTGGACAAATACATTAATTCACCTGCAGACTTTGTGAAAAGGTTTTTCAGGCAGCCTGTCACTCTGACAGACGAGGAATACATCCAGCCAGGCACACTTTACTCTCTGGAAGTGGTAAAAGGTTCTGGTCAATGGTAGGGGAGTGCAGGGGATGGCTGAAATCATTTGTTGTGTGTTTCTTGGTTCCATTTTTAGATGTTGGTAAAGTGCTTTGGGGCATTTTAGTTGGGAGGTTTTTACTTTGATTACCAGGCAGATAATGGGTGCTGAGCAGGATTAGAGCACCCAGACTGTGGTGTTGTGATCTGAGAGTCTCTGGATGGACTCCTGCAGAGAATCACTCTTACATAGGCAACCATACATCAACCGAGTTGTTGGGGAGATGCTTTGAACACTTCACTGACATGTTATCTATATAAACTTATTTGCAAACAGCTGCAACGATATTATTCATCTGGAGTCATGTTTCCGAACACCTGTTGAATGTTACATACACTGAACAAAAGTATAAAGGCCCCATGTGAAATATTGATGCCACATGAAGTGCACCACCCAAAGTGAGCGTATACTGTCTGGTACTTGTACAAAATGGATATTTCTCTTGATTAGTGTCCCAAATCTGAGTCCACCACTGCCTCAGTGATGCATTAATTCCATTCAGTCCATGGGTGTGGCATATCCAGACGCTGCTCCAACACAATGAGCAGTACTCAGACACTCCTTATACTGGGGACAATAAAAGGCCACCCCAACATGTCACATGTTGACCAAAGCAGCAACGCCTCAGATGACTCCGGTCATGAGGGAACGTGTCATTGGCATGTTGGTGTGATGCGTCTGTTGTCAGACCAAAGGTTTCATCTGCTGTACGTGTCGCTGGTCTGAGACCATCCCACAAGTGAACAAGCCGGATGTGTCCATCCTGTGCTGGGGTGGTCACACGTGGCCGACGTGGATGAGGTGGATTTGCAGTACTGCCCGTCTGTTGGAAACCAACTCTCAAACGTCCTGTCGTCTGATAGTGAACATTCAGCTGCACAGCGACCGCTCTGGTGGACATTCCTGCTTCCAACATGCCAATGACACGTTCCCTCATGACCGGAGTCATCTGAGGCGTTGCTGCTTTGGTCAACATGTGACATGTTGGGGTGGCCTTTTATTGTCCCCAGTATAAGGAGTGTCTGAGTACTGCTCATTGTGTTGGAGCAGCGTCTGGATATGCCACACCCATGGACTGAATGGAATTAATGCATCACTGAGGCAGTGGTGGACTCAGATTTGGGACACTAATCAAGAGAAACATCCATTTTGTACAAGTACCAGACAGTATACGCTCACTTTGGGTGGTGCACTTCATGTGGCATCAATATTTCACATGGGGTGTTTATATTTTTGTTCAGTGTTCATATTTTGCTCTCAACTAACCCCTGAGTTGTGGGCTGAAAGACCAAAGCAGTAAGCTGAAAGATGCTCAGTTGAGCTGAAGGGAACAGCAGAATTTGTGATGAATCTTTTTGGGTTTGTGATTCGTGGCAGGGCTTTTCACACACACATATAAAAGGAAGTTTTCCACTGCAGGAACTTGCAGCTCAAACCATTTCGTGTGCTCCAGCCGTAGAATCTGCACCTTTAGAACCACTTTCTGAACTGTTTTCAGGGGAGAAAAAGGACTTAGTCCAGGGTAGGTACTTTTGAGCAACAATGAAATGCTCCTGTGCTGGGCTCAACTGGTTAGCTAAACTCGAGGACGACAAATGCTGATCTAAATCCCAGACTCACTTCTCTATTAGCCTGGGAGCAGAGTGGAACATTTGGCTGTGAAAGAGTTGATATTAACGACCTCTGGATCGTCTCCAGATGATGAAAATGTTACTCCATGCCCGATGGATGTGTAAATAAGTTCACCAAATCAAATTAGAGGGTGTTAATAAACTAAATCAGTGTTGTACTGCTGCTTGTTTCCACTTCCTCCACATAAATCAGACATTGCAGGTTTGAGTCGGAAAGGAGCTTAATGGTGCAAATGAAAGCAGAGTTTAGACTGCTGGGGGATTCCCATGATGCATTGGGCTCCACTCCTCTCCTCTCCTCTCTCTCTACTGTTATATATCACATTAATATCTGACAACGATGAGACCCACTACAGGGAGGAAGTCCAGCACCTGGTCAGCTGGTGCTCCAAAAGTGACCTGGTGCTGAATCCCACCAAGACAAAGGAGATCATTGTGGACTTCAGGAGAGCCAGGAAAGTGACCCCCCTACCACACCTCTTTGCATAAATGGAGAGGAGGTGGAGAGGGTCAGCAACATCAGGTTCCTGGGTCTCCACATCACCAGTGATCTCACATGGACTGTCAACACCTCCCACCTGGTGAAGAAGGCCCAGCAGAGACTTTTCTTTCTGCCGACTCCCCTCACAGCCTCTCATCAACTTCTACAGGAGTACGACTGAGAGCATCCTGTTCTACTGCAGCACGGTCTGGTTTTCGAGCTGCACCGCTGAAACCAGAAGGGACTTGGCCCGTGTCCTAAAGACTGCACAGTGGATTGCGGGTGCTCAGCTTCCCAGCCTGAACACTGTCTATGCTAGCCGGCTGAGGAAGAAGGCCAGCAGCATCACCAGAGACCCCACCCATCCAGGACGCAGACTGTTTGTCCCCCTTCCATCAGGGAGAAGATTCAGGACATTAAAAACAAGAACCAGCAGACTGCGAAACAGCTTCTTCCCCAGAGCTGCTACCGCCATCACACCCCCCACCCATTGCCCCACCATCCAGACATCCCCAGCTCGATAGGACAGTTCAGCTGAACGTGTAAATAAAAGCTATATTTTTCCCACAGTGATGCCTCTTGTACATCATCTTATTAACTTCTGGGAGACTCCTGTGCAATTTCCAATCAGGAAAAAACTTGCTGGTTGCATAAAGGTAGCATTTATCAGTCCCTCCAGTTATTCGCGGGCGTTTTTCCAGATTGTTGCTCCTAAAATGTCTGAATTCACAGCAGCTTTTCTAAAAAATTGCGATGTTTGAAGCATATTTGTTGCGATGAAATTATGGGAGACAGTAAAAAAATTGTCAAAAAATTGCATTTTTTTTCTTTTTTTTGTATAATTTATTAAAAATGTTAAAAGCTTAAAAAGTTAATTCCACATCCTGGCACACGCGTGTTCACACACACACGCTCACAGCTCATCGCGTCAGTTAATGAATCTAACTGACCTTCATTGTTTCAGTGCTGCCACAGATCTGGATGCAACAGCTTCATCACGGTGGTTTGTCTGGTCTGTGGTCCGCTGGTTTCACCCATTCTCCTGATATGTTTACGGTAGAAAAGTGTTTGTCAGTGGATGGTTTTGGTTTGTGTTCCACCTCAATATTCCACGGGGTGAAAACAGTTTAGCTCCGCTTTGGTGAAGAACATCAGGGAATTGTTTTGCAGTAGTTTTTGTCGTATCTGTATCTTCAAACCATAAACAAGGAAGTGAATTCGGTGACGTACGTGCATTACTGGGGACTGCTGTGATTGGTGGAACTCACGGGAGGCGGGACAAAATTGCGGAAAAGTCGCGGTGATTGGACGAAACTGCAAGGTGGCGCAGAATTCATGGAGATTGATTGAATTTGCGTTAATTGTTGCGATCGCAGCATCGCGAATTCCTGGAGGGACTGATTAAGTCAAAATTAGCCAAGGGTATGAATAATTTCGGGCTTGACTGTATGTAAAGCGCTATGAGATGACAAGTGTTGTAAATATGCGCTATAGAAATAAAACTCAACTGAATTGAGAGTGACCTTTCCCGTCTCTAACTTTCTACCCTGTTTCAGCAACTTCTTTTTTATTTTCAGAAATTCGATGTGGCATTCTGAGTGTATTTTTGGCTCTTCCCACCTAGCAGCCCATTTAGTTTGCCCTTTAGGAGGAAGGCTGAGATTTGGGTTGTACAAATCACTAGCACTTACTGTTTTACTGTTCGGGGAGCATATATTGTGTTTCTTGTCTTTTGAGCAGACGACGTCTTAAAACAAGTTATTCAAGGTCAGCCTGGAGTCTTGAAGCTGTCCAACGCCGTGTTCAGCCTTTGTAGCTCAAAGGGCACCACTGCACACTTGAATAAAATATGACGTTCATCGTACGTTGCGTTACTAGCTAGCCATTATGTGCTGCGTCTCTGTGAGCTCACGCATAAACCCAGCTGTGGTCAATAAGCTCTTAATCTGTCGAGAGAAAACGACTCGCGGACCAGAACACGATCACATAAAATCATCTCCAGTCTCACTCTCGTCCTCAGCCGTCCCGATTTGCATGATTCATTTGCGAAGTGAAACTCAACCACGCCATTAAACGGCTTTTAAGTTCGCTCAACACAACTGCTTGATTTTATGCATCCCCAGGACGTGTAATAGAGGAGAGAGAGCCCCTCTGATTTAGCTGAATCTGATTCGGAGATTGTTGGTTAAATAGCTTCTTTCGTTTCGTAATGAGAGTCTTTTATTGGAAATGGAATGAAGAAAGTGGACAGATGTTTTTCGCTGCAGGAACGACGAACTGGACGTTCTGTGTGCGGCTGGATTTTCAACATGCAACCCAAAAAAAAACAAAAAAACACACAAAATAAAATGATTTTATTCTCTGCACATTGTACATCAAACCAAAACCCTCTTCTATACACAACCTCGAGAGGGGAAAAAAGCCTAAAAACATGCGTCTAAATAATAGCGTGGGCTGCGGGGTTGCTGTTTTTCCCTTTTTTATCCCGGATGGTTTTTAATTGCTTTTTCGGAAGAGCAGCATTACTCCCACATCACAACATGTACCGAAAGAGAATGCGAGGCACGGAGCTCTCCAGCAGTAAATAACCTCTTCAGCCTGTTACAGGAAACCAGCAGCAAAAAAGTCCATGAAGCTGACACACACACACTCACACACACTCACACACACACCCCAAAACTTTCCTCCCTGCTCTGTCTTGCTGTATCACACACACACTTCAACCTTTCCAGTCTCTTGCATTCTTCCTCTGTCATTACTTGCCTTGTCATTTTCTTCGGCTATATCACCTCCTAAGTACCCTTCAGTCCACTCACACAGCCTGCTGCTGCTCAAAGCTGCCACATGGAACTTCTGGGAAGGACACGTCTGGATGTGGTTCAGACCACGACGCAAATGCACTCTATATCAGAATCATCCGTTAATGGTCGTGTTGATCTTCCACCTCAGTGTTCTAGGCCAGCACCCACCGAAGATTCAGTGAGTTCCATTCCTGCAGATTTATCCATGAGAAAACCGTCCGCTCAGTTGAAATGCAAACTTGCATGAAAAGTCTAAAACTGTCAGTAAGAACTATTGTTGGCGTGTGCTGGTGGACGGTTTGGTGGTGGTGCTTTACAGTGATGCATTTGTTGACACCAAATCACCTACTTGTCATGCTTCCTCTTTATTCACTGTGCCATTTGTTGCTCAGGTGTTAGAGCGGGTTGTCCACTGATCCCAAGGTTGGCGGTTCGATCCCCGGCCCCTCCACTTGCTGAAGCGTCCTTGGGCAAGACACTGAACCCCAAGTTGCTCCCAGTGGCAGGCAGGTACCTAGAATGGAAGTCTGTCTCCATTGGTGTGTGAATGGGTGAATGACAAACACATTGTAAAGCACCTTGAGTACCACTAAGGTAGAAAAAGACGCCATTTAAGTACATATTCATTTGCCTTCATCGCCAATGAAGCTGGCTTACCTTTGTGCTTGATATGTGGCGAGAAGATATCAAACAACAAAAAATGTAACGTTGAAAGACACTTCCAAAACAAGCACTCTGCATTTGCCGAAAAATACCCAACCGAAGATGAGCGAAAGAGAGCAATTTCGGAACTTGATGTGTCATGATGAACATGATGTAGTTTTTTTTGTATGTTCAGATGCTTAGTTGATTGCAGGCTGAGCAAAAAACCCAAAGAGGACCAGAAAACACTGACATGGGCTTATCAAAGACACTCCTAATTTTATATTTATTTTTAAAGCTGCTAAGCTGCAGTTAAATGTTTTATTTATATTAAAGTGGGCTAGTTTTTATTTTACTTTTACACAAATATAGGAAGGACTTACGCCTACAAATGCACACTGCACTTCTGTTGTTATATTCAGTGGTTGTAACAGGTAAAATAAATAAAAGATGAAAACTTTTAAAAGTTTGCAAGCTCTGTTATTTTTTGCGGCTCCCAACAATTTTTTTTGGTAGAAGAGGGGGCAAAATTGCTCTTTTGATAATAAAGGTTGCAGATCCCTAGTCTAGAGGATATCGTTCAATAGGTTGGTGCATCTCTGTAGCATCACAATGGCTCGTTTTAAACAGTAAGTTGTGACACATTTGACATATTATCCTGCAATGTGGACATTGCACTTGGCCATATTGTGATTTTGATAATACTTGGATTGATTCTTCAGCCCTACAACCTAGTTGGTACTAAACACTTTGATATCTGTGCTTTTAATTGCAAGGTATCATTCGTGTTTACTGACCTGTGACTTAACTAAATGCATTTAATTCCTTTATTGTTCTTTTGGATTTTTCCAGTCGGGACCATCCGCTTGAAGCTGTGTGTTTACTTTCACTGCACGTAGTAAAGCTTCCTCCTTTGGTGTCTGTGCTGACTCATGCAAACTCCTTTCCCACTGTGCATGATATGTGCTGGACCGTCACCAGGTTCATGGATGTTTCATGCTTTGCACATTTAACTCTGCCTTCTTCATCACAATGCAGCAAACACTACTTGTAATGAAAGCAAGATGAGGCAAAGAAAAAACTGATTAAACCAGAACCGAGACACAGAATATAAATGAAAGGAAAAAAACTAATTGAATCCTTTTTGTTAAAATGCTGAGAAGTAATTTAAAAGATTATTAAAAGATCCCCGGGAAGGATTTGAGGTAAAAAAAAAAGATTGTCTGACGGCATCTAGCCTTAACAGAAAGACTTATCAGAGAGGTCTGGGCTCGGGTTCAAGGCCAAACATTAGCTTTTTAAAGTTCAACAGAATCAGAGATAAAGAGTAGCTCATGCCAGACTGTTTAAACTCTTCTAGTAATAATCCAATAAGTGTTATTTGCACTTCAAAGTATGAAAATATAGCATTAAAGCAGGCAGTCGAGCCGCTGCAGGATTGAAGATGAGATGAACAAAAGCATCAGTAACAATCTTTTTGGTTAATGTCGACTCACACAGTCATTAAAATGAATAGTTTAGCAAGACAAGCTGATTAAATGTAAGTTCTGACTCTTCAGTGCGACATTTAAACCTCAGCAAATGCACGGTTCCCACACTGGTCAGCTGTGCAACCAGCCATCCGCAACGCAAAGCAGTGCCCTCAGCGTCACCTCGTGTGCCAGGTTGCCACAATAAGAGCCACAACTTCCCACTCTCACTTCTACAAAGCTGCCAGCATGTGATGCCTGCTCTGTCCCAGGCCTCAGAGGTCAGCATGAACCGCTAACCTTGACAAGACCCTGCCAGCCTGGAGGTCACGCAGTTTTGATTCCTCGTTTCGGTGCCCAGCATTTGGGAAGATGGTGATTGACAGGTTTGTTTACAGCACATTTAATGGTCTACTGAGATGCTTTTAGGCCTTTAAAGCTCATTTTGGAACTGCTGGAGGCTGTGACCTGAGCAGACATTCGGAGGTTAGAGCGTCATGTTCAGGTTCTACCACAGTTTGCTGATAAACAGACGTCCTGGGCCGGCAGTGAATTCAGAGAGCAGCTCTTCGGGGTTATGGGTTTTGAAGGCAACGTAACCTTCTGTGTTCCTCTTACTGATGGATCCATGTCTCCCAGGGCACAGAGGACTTCTCCTTTCTCTGTGCCAGCTGTTTCCGCATGAAAAACACAGCCTAGAAAAAACCCTCCTCCCATCATCATCATGTTACATTCACTGCACTCATCTACAAGTGTCCATGTCAGCACAGAAGAGGCTGCAGCAGCATGCTTCTGGGATGACCCACATGAGCATTGATATGTGTCATTTAAACAACTCCTCTGTGTGTTTGCTGCTTGAAATTGGCCAAACTTCCTCCATCCTCTTATTTAAAACAACCGCGGTAACAACCTGGTTAGGGTTGGAGACCAGCTGTGGTTAAAAGAAGCTGTTAGCAAATGAGAGGCAAACATCTCTCTTGTTGCCTTCACCCACTCTGACCTCGTCCCTCTGCAGATTCTGTGGCTTCACAACAATTACCTGCTTTCTCCTGCTGGTGCTGTTGTTTTTCTCATGACATTTCCTTGCGTGGGGCGGACTGGTGGAAGGCGAGGAGGGTGGCCAAGAATCACTACCAGCAACATCTCTGCTCTGTTTTAAGGCTTAAGGTTTGCATCGATTCACTCCAGTCTGCACACCAGAGCTTTAACTAATGATTGCTTTGATAGGCACATGGTTTACCCGTTATTAAAATGAATAATCAGCCATTTGGGTTATGAGTTACAGTTACTGAAAGACTGTTTGTGTATTTAGCTTTTAGATTGAAGTTGTTTGAGTCATGTGCTAATTAACAGGAAAAACAATTAAGATGCTTGTTCTGTGATTTGTACGTGTTTTTTGTCATTTATATGAATTGCTGTGGGGCTGCATGGTGGCTCGGTTGTTAGCACTCAGCTAGAAGATTCCTGGTTCGCGTCCCGGTTAAGACGCCTGCGATCTTTCTGTGTGGAGTTTGCATGTTCTCCCTGTGCAGTGTGAGTTTTCATTGAGTACTCCGGCTTCCTCCCACAGTCCAAAAACATGCTGAGGTTAATTGGTGTTTCTAAATTCTAGTGTGCTTGGTTGTTTGTCTCTATATGTAGCCCTGTGATAGACTGGGGTCGGCTGGGATAGACTCCAGACCCTCCGCGACCCTGCAGAGGATTAGGCGGTGCATTGATGATGAATGGATGAATTGCTGCACCAACACTGCAATTTCCAATCCTCGCCTTTATGACATGATGCTGAAAGGTTGTTAAACTCTGGGACCGCATGCTGTGACGGGTGGCCAGCACCAGGCTGAATGCAGGATGAAGATGTGATAACTTAGCGATGACTGGGTGCTCGGCTGTGCTGAAGATGAGCTGCTGACTGAGCTTTATTGAACTGTTGCTGACTGAGTGACGCTGCGGATGTCAGACGTCCGCGGTGAGCTTTCCAACCGTTATGGGCTGCCTGTTTCCAACTGAGCCGGCCCACTGCAGCTGTAGCTCTAAGGAGGGAGTCAACTTATGTCCCTTGCAGACACAATGGGTTTAACACACTGCAGGGGAAAGTCTCAGATGGCAGAGCAAATTCAAGAAAGTAAAATACCCCGTATGAAAGCTATACATCTCTACCTCAATTATGAAAATTTACTAGGAGAACACATCAGTCTAAGTTCTGTTTCAACCTGTTGCATTACTACCAACAAGCAACCTGACTGGTAAAACCACTGGCTGCATACAAAGAGGTTAAAACACGTCTAACACTCCTACTTGGACAAGAAAGTGTTTCCAAGATCAGGTTTTCCTTCGCGTCAAAAGGAGCCACTTCAGAGACTTCCTGTGGAGGTTTTCCGATCACGTCCGCCTGGGAGGAGACTCTAGGCAGGTCTAGATCCCACTGGAGGGATTATGTATCTCATCTGGCCTGGAAAAGCCTCCAGGAAGAGCTGGAAAGCGTTGCTGGGGGGAGGGACGTCTGGAATGACCTGCTTCGTGTGTTACCTCCGCGACCCGAACTCGAAAATGGATGGATGGATGGTTTTCCTCTTGAAGTCTCATTACAAAATCAAACTTGTGTCGTATAATTCAGGAAATTCAGACACACACATCAGCTTTTCGTCTGTTTTCTTCTCCCATACCTGGATGGACGCTCTGTTTTTATTGGCTGTGCTCAGCGTTGAATGGAGTTTAAACTTGCTGACTGCATGTGCAAGCTCTCCGGGTGGTTAGTGTCAGATCTAAACAGGCCTTCAGGCCCAGTGGGACGAGCCTGCAACACTCTAGCTAAAACATGGCGTCGTTATTTTTGGTTCATCCAGTATTCCTCCAGTTTTTCTGCGCTGAGATCAGCAGTGATGCATGTCTTCCACACTGTGAGAAGCCGCTCTATTTTTTTTTTCGTATAATCACATCGGCAGTGACTCACATTAAGAGGTGACACTTCACACTGATCAGTGGTAGAGCCTTCGTGTCAGAGCGTTCTGAGTCAGCGCAGAAAAACATGCAATGACGTCACAAAGTAATTTTAGAATTTCACTGGCAGCTAATTTAGCTATCAATTTTGGTCTTTGTAGTCTTCCTGCACACTAATGGGAAACAAAGGAATGTGAAGCTCAGTCCAAACCAGTGGACTGACTCTGGGATTAGCCGACACACTGACTTGTGCACCATCGTTGGAATGATCAGAGCACAAGTAATAATAATAATCAAACCTTTATTGATCCCCTTGGGGTAATTCCTTCTCTGCATTTGACCCATCCTATTCATAGTTAACCTAACTATACATACTAGGAGCAGTCAGGGGTTAAGGGCCTTGCTCAAGGGCCCAAGGTGGTGGTGACTGGGACAAGCGGTGGCTCTCACTTTCCCACCTTAACCCCTTGCCAGTCCAGGGACTCCAATCGTACTGTCATATATCACCATATGACTAACCTGTTTCCCCCCCAAGGTTCTGTGTCCTGCTTGTTCTCTCCGTGGATGTCTCTGGATCTGGAGGTCAACGTCCCTGATCTGGAGCCGCTGGCCTCACCACCTCCCATCCCCACCTCAACCTCTCCTGCTATCCCTTCATCCCTCCTCTTCCCCACTCCCAACCCAACCGGTCGAGGCAGACGTCCGCCCTCCCTGAGCCTGGTTCTGTCGGAGGTTTTTTTTCCCCCTTCCCTACCGTAGGGGGTTTTCGGTTCCTTCCCACCATCGCTGACTGCTGCTCATAGCGAATCCAAAAGCAACTTTGGATTGTTTGGTTTTCTGTTTCCTGTTTTTCTATTTCCTGTTCTTCCTTACAATGTTTAGCGCTATGTGATGACTTATGTTGTAAATATGCGCTATATAAATAAAATTGAATTAAACCAGCGACCAATCGGTTACGAGTTCGCCTCTCAAACCACTAGGCCACCACTGCCCACAAGCGCATTTGTTACGCAAAATTACAAAGAAATAATCTCTGCTGACAGGTATCTTTGTGCCGCAGCAGCAAAGTAGTGACATTATGAAAGAACTGGGACCACAAGTCAGTAACGCTCATTAGCTGTGTGCCTTTATGAAAACTGAGGGTTAAAAGCTCAAATTTTGGGGGTGAAATTGCTCCTCCAGGTCTCCATGAACCAAATAACAGGAAGCCGGGAAAAGCTGCCGTCGCGTCTCCAGGCACAATTTGCACCTTGTAACCCGCGGTGCACTCATGTAAGTTTGGTCAGAATGTAAAGACTGTGGTCCATTACCTGTAATGTCAAATGAGCTTCTGAAGCACTGACAGACTGCACAGCCACAAAATGTAATCACTGAAATTGGATTTCGAGAGGTGAGAAATGAGTGCATCATAATTCTGAATGATTATCTCTGCAGGTGTGGTAGTGCTGACAGGGAAAAGCTTTTTTTTTTTTTCCTTCCGAGAAAATTGCAAGAGTGATAATGCACTTTTAGACACACATGTACTCCTTCCTCCTGGCTCCCTGGAGAGCAGGTGTAGAGGGAGAATTGACTCTGAAGAAAATATTCCAGGTACTAGAGCTACCCTAGTGAATTATCCCTTGGTAAAATTGTTTTCTGTATTACTACTTGTCTAATTGCTGCAGGGAGCCTTCTTGCCTTTCCCGCATTGTTTTTCCTTTGTTGATATTGTCCGATCAGTAGAGCTGGTGAATCTGTTCGTGTACCGTGCAATAGATTTTGGTACTTTAGATATTAGGATTATTATTCCCATCTTCCAGTATCATCATGAAGGTGTCCAAATCCGTTCTGCTGCATGACAATGACTCCAAACATACAACCGGAGTCATGAGGAGGTTCCTTCTGGGACAAGAAGACCAGGGAGTCAGCAACAGACAAAGCAGCAGCACAGAACCAAGATCTCTACAACTGGAGTCAGTTTGGTTAGCTTTGTTTCCTTCATATAACCAGGCAAAGAGGAATTAAAGTTTTTAAATACCTGACAGTTTCGACAGATCACTTCCATCTTCTTCAGAACGTCATCCAGATGTTGGGGATGACGTGCCTTATCAGCTGATGTTACAAACTTGACAGGTTGACCACGCCTCCAAGACTTTACTCCAGGTGTGGGACAGGTTGTAGGCTCCCTCATCCCTGTTCATCGTCCTGGGGACACATTTCCGAATTTCCACCGTCTCCATTATCCAACGTCTGAATCGGTTTTCTTCGGTGCGAATGACTCTGGCCTCCTCCCAGTTGATGATGTGGTTCTCCTTCCGGCAGTGATCGGCTGTTGCTGATTTCAAGTCTTCTTGTTCGGCTTTGGCTGGTATTTAAAAACTTTAATTTCTCTTTGCCTGGTTATATGAAGGAAACAAAGCTAATTTGTCAAATGGAAGGCAAAATGAACTTCTTTACGCTGGAGTCAGTCCGGTTTAACATGAAGAGACAGAAGACATAGGCCTGCCAGCCATTGGGAGCAACTTAGGGTTCAGTGTCTTGCCCAAGGACTCTTTGGCATGCGGAGGGGCCGGGGATCGAACCGCCAACCTCGCAATCAGTGGACAACCAGCTCTACCAGTGATTCTGGAAAAATACTGTTGACATCTGAACTGGACAGCCACCTGATCCACCCCTCCTCCAGTTTTCCCCCGGAAACTCCTCATACTGATATCTTGACTGATGATCGAGCCTCACACAGTGTGGAAGGGGATGCCGTTGTCTCATAACTGAGGCAAAAATAAACATTATAATCTAAAATTAATCATCCGGTAAACACAAACACAGCATCGAAAACAGTGAGAGTTGGTCGTTGCAGTTTGCAGGTTCTGTGAAAAGCAACTTCCAGAATGGCTGCTGAGTGGCGAGGGTTGCATTAGAGGTGTTATCACCCACCATCGCATTTAAAATCATGAATCATCCCGAACGGTCACATTTTAGTAGCAAACATGTTTTAACATCTTTGTGGCCGTAAAATCCTTTGCAACAAGACAAATACAACGATGTAGAGCCAACGGCAACCCAGCCGGTCGTGTAACTAGTGTTAGCTTGGCTATGGGAAGGCAACTGTATTCTTCCTCTATCAAGAAACAGTTTGCATGCATGGCTTTTTCACTTTGTTATACGATTTAAGTTTAGTTTCTTGCTTACAGCTGTTAGTGGGAGTCTTTCCTCTGAGTTTAATACATACCTGCAGCAGGATACATATGACCCAAACAGTGAGAGTTGCATCTACACATGTGGAACAGCAGCAGGAACCTGTGGCTAATAGATTACTGCTGCTGTTCCACATGTGTAGATGCAAATACTGGAGACTACATCCACACTAATATGTTTTAATCTTAACAGGTCATTTTCAGGACTCTCTCTCCGTCCAGATGAGCATTTAATCACTGTACATACCAACACAAATGATCTTAGCATATGCTAACATACACAAGGCGACTGTAATGGAGCTGGTTGTCCACTGATCGCAAGGTTGGCGGTTCGATCCCCGGCCCCTCTACATGCCGAAGTGTCCTTGGGCAAGACACTGAACCCCAAGTTGCTCCCAGTGGTAGATTAGCGCCTTGCATGGCAGCTCTGTTGCCACTGGTGTGTGAATGGATGAATGGGAAACCCACTGGAGTACCACTAAGGTAGAAAGGCGCTATGTAAGTGTAGACCATTTACCATAACTCGCCTGAAAACACTGAGCATTCAGCTGTTGGCTGCCCTTGTCACACAGCTGCAGCGTCGACGTACATGTCGGACTGCGCTTGGAGGAGTCTGCGCTGACTCTTGCTGAATTTAAGTCCCACAATGAAAATATAACACCAGCCTTAATCCTTCGCTCTACTTCAGAGTGGATGCGCTCATGGGCAGTTGTGGACACCCAACAATGAGTGGTTGTTTGCTATTATACTTCTTTTCTAGTCCGTGAGAGTCCACTTGGTAAACTGCATGTGGATGTGTGTGAAGGAGTGCGTGTGCGTTGACCGTTCCGAACATTATTTATATATACACACATATATACGTACATATATAGAAGACTGACCAGAGACAGCAGGGAGGTGCACTTGTTTTATGCAACTTTCGCGGGTGGTCAGCAAACCCACCTGTAACTTCATTCCACTGAGCAATAAGAGAACCCGCCTGGTGGCACAATCAGGTACTACATCAGATCTACGACACATTCTCTGACAGGTAAACTGCATGCCCCTAATCTTTTGTCTTATTGGTTGATATATTTTTAACTGACAGCAGCCAATCGATTACCAATTGATCAGTACTCTAATGTGGACTTATTGCTCCTTTTTTCTGTTCTGCTCATTAAATTTTTGATGGTAATGCAGCTGCAACAAGATTAAGGCTTTTGGTTTTAATAAGAAACAGTATATTTACAAAAAAAAAACTCCACACAAGGTGCATTTTATTGTCAAGTAAAAATGCTGGGGATGAACAAATGCAGCTCCTGTAGCTGAACAGACGATGTCAGGAAGTGTTTAACTAGTGTGCAGAGTTCACACTGGGAAAATTAAATCTTTTCAAGAAACAAAGAAAAGGGTTTTAATTGCCTTTTATATGATCAATCACGTGTATTTAACACATTGGTTAACAAAGAAGCCAAAAATAACTTGAGCCAACCAATGAGCACTCAACAGAACAATACAAGTATCTATTAACTTCAAATTATCATGAGTTAAACAAAACAAAGTCTACACATGGCTCTGTATGTGTCACTTGAAACCTTGTGATTCAGTTATTAAATAAATAATCAGCATATAACCTGTAAATAATTGGGACTGAGCCAGACTGAGTTTGATTTAGCCTCCAGTTGAGCTCCTATTATGCAACAGCATTAACCAAAGAACCTGTCTTTGCACCATCGCTCTGGAAATAATGAAGTGTGTATGGCATTGTTTGTTTTCTGCCCTGGCTGCTGATTCACAAGCAATTTCCTTTCTGGACTCTGTGCTAATGAGCCCAGAGGAAAACGGAGGTCAGATATCCGCAGAGAGTTCAGGCGTTTAGCTCTGAATGGGAGCGGACCTCAGTGACGGCTGAATAGGTCCTGGAGGATAACACATGCGCTGACACATGCCAGTGGTGCAATAATAGACATTTAATCCACAGGTTAAACAGAGTTCTGTTCTACAGACTGTAATAAATGAGTGTCTCAGTCATATTCATAAATACCCACACATACACCAATCAGGCTTAACATCATGACCACCTGCCTAATGTTGTGTTGGTCCCTCTTATGTGGTCCAAAATGCTCTGAACCATTGGGCATAGACAAGAGGACCTCTCAGGGTGTCTTATGGGGTCTGGAACCAGGATGTTGGTACTCTGGCTTGTGCAGTGGGGCCTCTGTCAATCAAACTTGTTCCACTGCATCCTGTTGATGCTTGATCAGAATGGGCTGTAGGAAGTCTGGAGGTCACATCAACATGTTGGACCATTGTCATGCTCCTCCACATGTTCCTGATTGGTTGATGTTGTTTCCATGTGGTGGGGAGCATTTTCATCCAGTGACATTTGGGATTTCCATTTGCATGAGGGAGTGTGTTTGTTGTGGGACAATGTTTATTTGGGTGTCTAAGTCTGATCAAGGGTTTCCATCAGAACACCACATAGAACCAATATGATCAATTCTATACTGACCTATCAGGAGCCTCCTCTGCCTGCAGTCTGATCCCAGTTTCTCTGGTCTCAGTAGATCACAATGCAGAGCAGCTATAAGACACGTGGAGTGACATGATGGAGGATGTGTGCTGCTGCTTTCGGCTGCAACTCTGCAGGAAACTGAATTTAGCAAAACAGAAGTCTTAAGTCTGTATTTTGTGGAATGTGATCGATCCCCTCAGTGTGAACTCAGCAGGACCCCTTCTTCCTCTTTATAGTTTAGAATTTAGTAATATTGCCTTGATGTCTCTGGTGTTGCCCTGTGAATACAGTATAAAACACAGATGTCCTGCCCACCTTCGCATAAGATCTGTCTAAATAAATACTGTTACGTTGACTGATGGTGCTGCTGTGTGACTGAATTCTAAAATCAAAAACTGACTAAACAGCTCCTCAGGGATCTACCCACTAACCAGGAAGGTGTGGTTTAGTCTGACGTCTGTGGGCAGAGTCAAGTTCAAACTATGAGATGAAAAATGAAATCGTTTGAGTTCCTTCATAATAAAAGCCACTATTTGTTTTTGTTTTTTTTAACACTGTAAAGCAAATGATTAAAAAACAATTAGGGCTGCAACTAATGTCCAGTTCCATAACAGATCAGGCTGCTTATTAGTCTCTCAGTGAACTATTTAGTCTGCAAAATGTTAGAAACTAAAGTTAAAAGGCTGCTTTAATTTCTCAGAGGGCAAAGTCTTCATGTCGTTGAATATCTTAGAATTCTAGACCATCAGATGAAACAGTTTGTCAGGTGTGGCATCACGTTTAAACTCTGTCAAAGCAGATCAACAGATTGTTTACTGCTGTTTTATGCACATTTTTATACTTACACTTATTTTTATTCTATCTTTATTCTTGGATTCTACTCTTTACTGTTAACTGCTGCTAACTGACTGTCATCGTGAAGTTTTGTTGTTTATTGGCAATGACAATAAAATCTCTAACGTCTTAGATAAAGTGCTTTTCAAAACAAATGTCAAAGCATTATTTATAGAGACACAAAGGGGGAATTGGGGGATGCTACAATCCTAACAGTTTCAATCATCCTATTAATAAAAATGTGGAACTTCAAGCTGAAGAAAACATTTAATTTAGTATTGTGGCTACAAGAAACAGGTTTGTTCTGTGAGCAAGGCAAGATTAGTAAATGAAAAGATCAGGAGAAAAAGCCTCCCTAAAATCATTAATCTGCCTAAAAGAAAAAAGTGTGTTTTATGTTTTGTGTGTGTTGAGTTATTTTATTTTGAAGGCGGTGACCGGATCTTGTTCAGCGTCACAGTGTCCGGCTTGACATCGGGTCTCTTGAACACGCAGCAGGTCGTTAACAGGCTGAGAGCTCAAACCCGCGACTGGTTTCCACGCAGAGTGTCTGTGGGTGAACTTCCTCCGTGTCGGGACTCGGTTCTGGTCCCGACCGACCCGATCTCAGCTCAGGTGTCACTTTACAGCTCATGACAGCGCAGCGGGACTCCGTGCTGTCAACTTTCTCTGCTGCTGCTGCAACAGGTAGGAACAACCCCCGTGTTTTTCCTCACACACAGCTGATCAGTTTACAGCGTTTAGAAACAGTCCAGGTTGGATCTCTGGTTTTTATCCCCCCCAGATGAAGGCCTGAGCTGCGTGGATCAGAGATCAGAGGGGAGCTGGGTTGGTAACAGGTGGCATAAGGAACCCCAGTCAGAAATCATTACAGCTGTCAGATTATCTCAGGAGGCCTGTTGGTTAAAAAAAATCATTGCTAGATCTCAACCGGATGTAATCTACACTGTAAAGCTTCTTGATGTTGGATAAAACATGTGGAGACCAGGAGCATCATGTCTCCACTGTTACCTGCTTGAACATCCAGCTGCAGGTCTCTCACCTTATACCTGTGGTTGCATGGATCCTAGTGTCTCTTTTCTGCTGTCTGATCATTGCTCTTTATGTGCTTTGTGAGTCAGGGTTTGCAGTCCAAACAGGTGTGATGTGAACAGCAAGCCCACTTCAAAAAGCACTTATCGCTGTGCAAACAGGCGGCTGGTCTCACACAGGTTTCCTCCCTCAGCTCGGTCCACGTTCACCTGATCAGCTCACCGGTACAGGTGTTCTCAGGATGATCTGGTGAGACGATGCATGTGGGGCCGGTGCTTGAATTCCACCGCAGATAGCAGAGAAGAAGCTCCTGATTGTGTTGAGATTTGCAGGTTATTTGATTGGTAGTTAGAGTCACTACCTGCTGGTTCTAGTGTTCCAATCTGTGGATTTGTTCCTTTTTAATACTGTTTATTAATATTATTTGCGGTGCCTGACAGCAGACTGAATAACTTTTGCATTTTGCCCTGTTGGGTCACAAACGACAAGCAATTGGAAGAGCTCAGTAACCCTTAAATGGACTGAAAATGAAGAGCTGTGGTCCTAAGATGCATGAAGACTGGTGGGTTTGTGCTTTGCAGAGTCTGTTCGGTAGGATGGGCGGATAAAACAGTTCTACCTAACTGTTTGAGTTGCGGCCGAGAGGTGATCTGACTTGTCGTCTCTCTCTCATGTGTGCTAAATGAAGGATTGAACACAGTAGACTGAGGCAAACATGAGATATAACGTGCCGGATTCAACCGTAGCTGCAGTTAAAGTAGTTTATTGTGCTTTTACATTTGATGTCCTGTAAGATCTCCACTGCTGCATGCGTCGTTCGTACTCGGCGTTTCCTCTAAATCACTCGTCAAAGCAGTTAATCGATTAACAGATCGATTAACTGCTGCATCGATTAATCGTTTTGAGCGATTTGTGAAGGAAAAAAAGCTCAACATTCTCTGCTTCCAGCCTCTTGAATTTGCATATTTCCTGGTTTATTTCCTGCTCTGTGACAGCAAACTGAGCATCTTTGGGTTGCGGATTAAAAAAAAGAAGTATGAGGGCGTTCGAGCCCCTCATCTGGAAACTAGTGCAACCAAACGTTTGTGTGCTGTTTGATTGATTCAGTGATCGTCTCCCTTGTCTTGTTCTTCTTTATGTGTAAATATGTGCCATCCATCCATCCATCGTCTATACACCGGTTAATCCTCTGTAGAGTTGCTGGGGAGCTGGAGTCTATCCCAGCCGACTCAGGACGAAGGCAGGAGACACCCATTCTATCACAGGGCTACACATAGAGACAGACAACCAAGCACACTCTCATTCACACCTACAGACAATTTAGAATCATCAATTAACCTCAGCATGTGTTTGGACTGTGGGAGGAAGCTAGAAAACCCACGCTGCACAGGGAGAACATGCAAACCCCACACAGAAAGATCCCTAACCGGGACGCGAACCGGGGATCTTCTAGCTGTGAGGTGACATTGAGTCACCGTGCAGCCCTAAATATACGCTATATAAATAAGACTGAACTGAACTGAGCAGAATTAAAGAGTTCATCTCTGTCATTAAGACTGAGGCGGACGTTAGAAATAAGTTCCTTTAAAACGCCAACGGGGAGCAGAAACAGAAGACCACAATGAATTAATTCTGAATGTTTTCCCTCCGTTTTAATTGCTGGTGTATAATATGTCCTTTGCGCTTGTTTTCACGCTGCTTTTCCTCAACGTTGTCGTCAGTCGGAGTCTGTCATGTAACTCCTAACTACAGACACATACACATGAGAGCAGCAACAGTTCATTCATTTATCAGTTGTCAGGTATTAAAGTGATCGACAGTTCCTTTAATAATGATTAATTAACAATGAATAGGTCATATTTTGTGCTCATTTTATAAGAAAAAAGTCTCAAGTCTCTGCTTCCAGCTTTTAAAAATCGAATATTTCCCATTTCTTTTCCTTTTCCGTGACAGTAAACTGATACCTGACGATGCTGTCTTCGGCTTTGGGAAGCAATAATCGACCTTTTTCACCAAACGACTGGTTGAATAATCGAGGAGGTTTGTTAGCTGCGGTCCTAATCGCACAATTTCCACTGTTACTTTGCCATTTTTTAAATTATTGTCCACGTCTTCAGCTAAACTCCTGATGCCAGCCTTTACTTTTAAAGATCGCTGCTGTTGTGTGTCAGTTTGAAGGGGCTTTTTTTAACATTATGACAGTAGAAACGTAGAAGAAATCAGCTCCGATCTGTCGTGTTGTGGAAAAAGACTGCATCTAAAACGGTCGTAAAATGCACGGAAGTTGTTCAGCGTTGATTTGAAGTGCACAGGGATAAATACTGACCAGGTAGATCAACATGCGGTTGAGCCGATGGCGCCAAAAGGAGTGTTTTAGTTTCTGCTGAGGTGACTTTGACTTTGAGAAGAGCGTGCGATGAGTCTGGCGCATATTTCTGGTGCGGTCCGATGAGATGTTCCACATTCTCCGCCTCGATTCTTCAGCTTCCGCCTGATTTCAAGGGAGGCTCTGAGATTTGGTGGATGGGAAAATGACACGGCCTTGAGCCTTTGTGTGTTCTGGCTGATGGCCGGGAACAGTTCCTTCTTCTACGGATTTTACTTTATTTGGCTTTGACTTTTTTATGTGTGTGTGATTTTTTTTTTTTTTTTTATCTGCTGCTTCATGCATGTGGAAGTTCATGAGCCACACTGATGCATGCAAACCCTCCGAGGCTCCTTGCCGTCTAATCTGCCCGGCAACGTCATTTCTGGAGCCTCAGCTAACAAGGCTAATTCACCCGTTTTCTTCTCTCTGGAAGTGAAAATCAGTTTTGACACGCCTGAGCAGTAACTGAGTTCGGGGCACTGGAAGTCAAAGGCATCTAAAACCAACTAGCCGTTCCTGCAGCCTCATCCTCTGGACAGATGTGGTTGAGATGCCTTTAAATCAGGGCTGCATGATGTGATGGTGTTCCAGGGAGTTTCAGCAGATCACTCAAGTAACGCTATTAGGAAGGAATATAGGAATCGTCTTTCTAAAAATCCAACATATTCCTTTTTACTGTGACAGTTTTTTTAAAATCACAAACCATTTGAAGCCTTTCCGCTAAGATGCAACACTGATGAAGTGATTAACCAGATTTATTTTCCTTTCTGATGACACTGAGATCTGGCAAAACTTCAATTTTTACGTAATTGTCGCGCTACTTTCCAACTAATTCCTAAAATATAAGTAAAATTGCACCCATAGCGGCTCACGCGCTACAGCGGCGGCTAGTTAGGCAGCCGTGCACAGAGAAGCCTCTGATGATGCTGCTTTCTAACGCTAGGAAGAGAGTCGGTCCTCTTCCTGTCTTTAAAACCCTGCAGGGCGATCAGGTGGAACTGGAGCCACAATACAAGGCGTTTTAATCGATGAACGTTTAACTTTCAGACCTCGTGTTGGGACCCCAGTGAAGAAGCTAGAGCTTGTTTTGGAAATGAATCCTGTTTTTCCTGTGCTGTCAGGAAAAAGCTGGCTTGAGCTGTGTTCCTACCTTTGATTGATCGTGGTGATCTGCTGCACGTGCACGCCCCTGCTCGGTGCTTGCATTGCCTGGACACTGTGTACCTCGGTTCTTTGAGGTTTGTCTATATGCCAGAGTTCAGTGGCCTTCCCTGAGCCTGCGGAGACTCACTCATTTATTTAGAAATCCATCCTTGGTCTGCTCCCGTCCTACCTTTGTGGGTATATTTTATGTAGAACCAGTAATTACCTTCACCAAGGACGTCATGTTTTTGCCGGCGTTGGTTTGTTTGTTTGTTTGTTTGTGTTCAAAATAACTCAAAAACTCATGGACAGATTTGGATGAAATTTTCAGGAAATGTGTGAAATGGGACAATAAATCAATGATGACATTTTGGGAGTGATCCGGATCACCGTCTGGATCCAGGATTATTTTAATTTAAGGATACTTTGTCATTGGGAAATTGTGTTGGGGGTGGACTGAAGCTGCTTGGTGGAGGTCTGTACTCTCTGAGTGCTTTTCTACTTTTATTTTTATCTACCCAAAGTTGAAACTCTGTGCTGTTGGAAAGCGTTTTGAGTTTTTGACACCGAAGTTGGCAGGTCTGCGTACTAGAACCACGGCGGCACTCAGCGGCACTCAGCGGCGCTCGGCAGCATACAGCCTCGGAAATGCCCAGCGGCACCCAGCGGTGGTGCACAGGACTATTCGAATATCAACATTATTATCCCAATACCACCACAATCAACCAATATTCAGATATTCCTATATTGGGGACCAACCCTAATATTAGGTTTGTAAAGCAGGTAAGCTACCGTACTGTTGGTTAGCTAACTTAGCCACTCTAGGCTACTTGGAACTACACCGTACGTGGCCTTAAGGTCAGCCTTATTTCATCTTGCTCAAATCTCTTGCTGCTTATTTCTTGTCACAAAGCTGTAAATTGCGATGTCTTGTTAAAACTAAGTAGTTGTTTTTCACATAGAGCTGTTTGTCCTCAAACGCAGCTACAACAGAAGTCCTGTTTAGCAAAATCAAACCAAATTCTCAAGAGGAACATTTCTGGTTTTATCCTACTTATTTTATCCATTGAGCATCCTCCAGTTAATTCAGAATAAAGAACCAACATATATTTCTGTGTCCTGTGCAGTGTTGATTTTACTATTTCTACACAATAATACTTTATCATTGGGAGATTGTGTTGGGGTGGACTGAAGCTGCTTGGTGCAGGTCTGTGCTCTATGAGGGCTTTTCTAGTTATTATCTGCGCTGCAATGACCGTCTCTAAGGTTCACACCGGAGTTGGCAAACAGGCTTTTACGTTCTTCGCCCCTGAAGCCTGGAATCACTTGCAGACTGAGCTACAGCTTCAAAAGCTGATCCCGATGAATGATTTTTAAAATGTGGCGAAGGATATAGAGGTAGATTGCCATTGGACTGCTTTCCCTTTTAGCCAATTATGTTTTTTTCTGTGAGTTGCTATTGTATGTTTTATAATGCAGCCTATGTGTTTTAATGTTTGCTGTATGTAACTGCAACTTGGTGCTGCTGCCGTCTTGGCCAGGGCTCCCTTGAAAGAGAGATCTTGCAATCTCAACGGGACTCCATCCATCCTCTATACACCGCTTAATTATCTGTAGGGTCATGGGTGGGCTGCAGCCTACCCCAGCCGACTCGGGTGAAGGCAGGGGACACCATGGACAGGTCGCCAGTCTATCACAAGGCTACACATAGAGACAGACAGACAAGCACACTAGAATTTAGAATCATCAGATAACCTCAGCATGTTTTTGGACTGTAGGAGGAAGCTGGAGAACCCTGTGAAAACCAGGGAGAACATGCAAACTCCAAACAGAAAGATCCCAGGCGTCCTAACCGGGACGCGAACCGGGGATCTTCTAGCTGTGAGGCGACGCTGCTGGTAAATAAAAATAAAGAATAAGATAGTCTCCCACCCATTTACCTCCAGCACTGACTCAGCGCTGTGGAAATAGCTCTGGCTACGCTGCTGCAGTGGCCCGACTCAGACAGGAGGCAAAAAATGGCGTGAAAAGAGTGAAATAAGGCTTTCTAATGCCACATTTACCCAAGATGAATCCAAGTGGTTTTATCTAGTTGGGGTGTTTTCTAACAGCAGAGCATTTTAAACATCAGTATCAGAGTCTATCTTCTTATCTACCTATGTTCAGACCTCGCCTCTAGATTAGTCACAGAGAATGAGAGTTGTTAGTTTTCTTTTTAAACTTTGCAACATGAGCACCATTTCCAGCTGCCGTAGAGCTCTGGAGCACGGCATTGAACACACAGCTGCAGCTTCCACTGTGAGCTGAGGGCGGCGGCGGCGGCAGGATGCGCAGCGTTGAGGAGGAGCTGGGAGGATTTCTCCCACAATGAGCTGGCAGCTCCGGCAGAGTGTGACAGCGAGGAAGTCTGAAGGCAAGGTCAAGGCTTCAAAGGAAACGCAAACTCTTCCACATCTGCTTTTAGCCCCGAATTGTAATTGAAGAAGCAAAAACCTCTTTTCTGCTCTATTAAAGTGACTCATCTGTTTGAGGAGGGAGATCGACGACTTCAAACACAAGGTCACCGGAAACTCTGCCAAGCTAAGCTCGTTGCAGAAGACAGTGTTACGGAGTTTGAGTCATGTTTCTGACAACGTTGTGACTCTAAGTCCAGTTTGAGAATTGTTTTAGGCCTGTATATCCTCAGCATGTTCATTTGATCAGTTTGAAGCCTCCTGCAGCCGTAGAGGATGAATCAGAGACGTCGTTAAGCACAATAAAGCCAAATCAGAAAGGTAAAGATGCTTAAAACACACAGTAGAGTTGAAGGGAACTGCGGTGTCTGAATTCCTATTACAATGAGTGATTCCTTTATACGTTATTTGTTATAATTTGATCCAGTGATATAAAGATATTGATTAGAGGAACTTCATAATGAGGAGAAACACGGCCTTCATACATGACCTGTTGTAGCCAAATATGTCCTTTCTTGTATGTAAAGGCATATTTTTATAATGGACTAGAACCGATTTCCTAAAAACTCAGTGTTTATGTTTACTAGATGTATTAGATTAATCCCTAACATCCTCTTTTAACTTTTAACAAAGTCCTTTAGATGCTTTTTTAAAAAAAATTGAGGCATTTTTTTAAAAAAGTTTGCTGCTTTCAGCTTAAAGAATGTGGAAATGTTGTGCTGTTTTCACCAGTGTTCTAGAGATATTATCGCCAGTGTGTGTGTGTAATTACTCTCTGTACCAGACTGCATGGTTAATAAATACTGAGTATGTGAGTCACAGCTCTGTAAAATGAAATGAGAGTTCAGTCAAATGAGGTGAACTGTAGAGAACTATGTGTAAAATCGGTTTGTTGACAAAAGATGGACATGATGCTGCCAGTATGTCTGTTTCAGTATCTGCTGACCCGTGATGTGTCCACGCCTCTGCAGTGAAGCAAAGGTTAAATGATAATGATCTGCACTCATATAGCGCCTTTCTAGCTTGCAGTAGGGCAGCCGAGTGGTTTGTGGAGGGTACTTGTAACCGGTGGGTTGCAGGTTCACGTCTCTGGTGCTTCCATAACAGCCCACTGCTTCTAGTATGGATGGGTCAAACGCAGAGAACGAGTTTCCCCAAAGGGACTAATAAAGTATGTATTATTAGATTAGATAGATTTGCCTGCCTACCATTGGAGAAGCCCCTGACTGCAGTGTGCAGTTCGGGGCGGGAGCTCAACCTTCAACTTTACTTCATTTTGCAATAGTTTGGGGGCAATCTAACCCTAACCCTTCAGGAACGTGCATATCTAATGTAATTCAGAGTGGGACCAAATACAGGTTTGTGACTACGCTAGGAGCATAAGACGGCGCTCATTTTTACCATAGACATATATACGTAGACGCCACGTTGACTGCTGCTGCCGATTGGAGCCGACGTGCCTATGCGGCGGCCATCTTGGTACAGTGCCACTCGCCCCTACAGTGCATTACGTCTATAGAGGAATGACATGTCTGCACTATAAAAGTGATCATAAATCGATCAGTTGTCAACATATATTGTTTGTTACAAACGTCAGACATGGAGGACGGACAGGCAGACATAAATAGAACAAAAGCATCCAAGCATCCTGTTTCATAGCTAAATGTGTGACGTTTTAACAAACCAAACCGTTTAGAAATTGGTCGAAAATTCAGTGAATAATTCTACTTTAAGATTGTGGAGTACCTCTTACCTCCATAGACTTACATTCACTCCCCCCTCTGCTAGCCCTGTACCAAGATGGCGGAGCTTTAGGCACGTCCCTCCACAGTCAATGCGGCGTCTACATATATATGTCTATGGTTTTTACATGCAGGCAATGTCTCCGTGGGCAAAGTCAAATGTTAGATTCAGCCAATAGCATGCCGACGTTGAGCAACGTTGAGTTCCCGCCCCGAACTGCACACTGCAGTCAGGGGTACTTGTACCATTGGGAGCAACTTGGGGTTCAGTGTCTTGCCCAAGAACACTTCGGCATGCAGAAGGGCCGGGGATCGAACCCCCAACCTTGCGATCAGTGGACAACCCGCTCTACCACCTGAGCCACAAGCGGCTTTGTCAATAAATACAAACAGCTAGTGAAGGTAGCAGTGCTTTGTAACGTTTCTACGGGTTATGTTTCTGCACCGGGGACGGCTGAGATGTTTTAGGGTTGTCTGTCCATCCGTCGCACTCTTGTGACCCCAATAAACCTTGAAGATATTCCTTTAAATTTGGCACAAGAGTTCACTTGGACTCAAGGATGAACTGATTAGAATTTGTTGGCCACAGGTAAAGGTTACCGCGACCTCATAAAATACGTTTTTGGCCACAACTCAAGAATTCATTCGCTAATCATGACAAAATTTCATGTCAGGGTTTAATATAATAAAATAATAGAATAGAAGGTTGAAGGTCAAGTCTGGACTGCAAAGAGTCCGACAACCGGTAGCCATGGTTCTAGTTATGTTTAACATATACCGTCATAACTTGCTTGTTATGAAAATGTCTCAAGGTTGCTGGAAAACCTTGGATTTTAACATCTGTGTTGATCAGACTCAGACACCCAGATAAACATTGTCCCACAACAAACACACTCATTCATGCAAATGGAAATCCCAAATGTCAGTGGATGAAAATGCACCCCACCACATGGCAACAACATCAACCAATCAGGAAAATTTTGAGGAACATGACAATGGTCCAACATGTTGGTTTGACCTCCAGACTTCCTACACCTCATTCTGATCAAGCAATGGAAGCACTGCTGAGTGCGCTTAAATGGCTCAGTGTGTTTCCACAGCTAGTCATATTTACAAGTGTTGTTTAATCTGAGATCGTGAAAGTAAAAGTGCACCTTGGCGCTTTTCACATTATCCAAAATAATGAATGGCCACCTGTAAGAGTTACGGCCTTGTGAGTTTAATTACGGCCAGCTTTCAGCTTTGCTCATTTTACGCTCACAGCACAAGACTCCACAACTACTCCTACGGATTATCGAGTTTTGTTGGCCAGCCGAACCAAAACTTCTCTCAGCTATTTGGCAAGATTAATGGCCCTTTTTTCCTGCTGGATAAGTAATGACTTACAGAAGCTGGGTTTATGCCAGAAAGGTAGAGACATCGTGTACTAATTTTAACTGAAGACAGACTCCTGCCACCCAGGAATGATTAACTCTACTGGAACGTGATGTCCTCTGTATTTATTGATCTACCAGCTGTCTCTGTCTACAGGACATCATAAATCCTGATTCCTATGTCCTCTCATCGCTCTTAGTTTGCTCCACTTCTATAGGAGTGAAATTTCACCCTCCAGCGATATTATTTTGGTCCAGTGGGGAGTCTGGAGTTTCACTTTCTGCAGCCCTTGTTCACAAGCATTATTTTGTTTCTAATAAGTTGGTCAGAGATAATAAATTGTAACATAATAATTGTTAACATTTTTTCCTGTAGAGTCACAGTCAGCGGTTCTTTTGCAATGTAATGACCGGGTCAGTAGTTACAATTTTGACATTCATCTACAGCAATCTTACAGAACACCTGAGACAAACTGTTCATTTACCAGATTGAAACATCTCTTGACTTCCTCTGTCTCTAGGTCATGGTAATCTTAAGTAATTCAGTAAAAGCAGCTGGACTTTTATGGTTCTTGAAGACATTTCATTGCTCATCCAATATTCCTTTTCCACTGAGCTGGTTCCAGGTCTAGTGCGGAGCCAGGGTCTGACTTAGCACCACTTCTTTGTGTTTCCACCACCTAAGAACCGACTCCAGGTTCTATAAACTGGAGCTCAGCAAGCACCAACTCTTTGCTGGTCCAGAGCTAAGCACCGAGTACGTCAGGGGCTGGGGGCGGGGTTATGGTGACCAACCATCAACGGTGGAAAGGGACACACAAGCGCTAATTAGTGTCCTTGTTCTCCAGGACGTCCCTGGTCCCATCGCACATGTATTGGAATGACTCCCGGGACACACGGAAGTTTAGCACAAACTGTTGACCTGAAATCCGCTACAGTTGTGTCCCACCAGTAGCGTGATCACGGATGTGTCCAGGCAACAGGAGGACCTCCGCCTCACAATCAGCCTTAAGACCATCTATAGAGATAAACATGGATATTATCATCAACTTACTGCGTTTGTTTAACTTCTATGTAATGGATGCTAGCGTAGTGGTTTTACGGTGACCCAATGGCTCCAACTGGACTCCATGTCAATGGAAAAGCAAACAGATTCTTAGGAGGAACCAGATTTGAACCAACGAAGCACCAGAACTAGCACCTGGTTCTTCTTGGTGGAAAAGGGGTAACAAGAGACTGGTTGAAGTCCCATTTTTTCTCACCCCAAGTCACATGGTTCATGGCCTCTTAATGACCCAAGACTCATATGTTTAATGGTGGTGAAACTATCTGGGGGTGTCGTGGATCCTGCCAGCTCCTCAGGACAAGACTCATCAGTCCACCTGCATCTAAAGGATCAGGGACACTCCTTTAGGAACAGCAATGTCCACATTTTGGACAGGTGGTTTGAGAGAGAAGTGAAGGAAGTCCAGTTGTCTTCTACTGAAGTACTTAAGATTGTTGTCTAAAATGTTAGGGTTAGGGTTGGCTTCTTTCGAGCGTTTGACTGTATCTCAAGGCGGTGTGAAGCTTTGCTCACATAAAAAAAATGATTGTACCTTCAATATATTTTCAGCTCTGCATGTCATGGTCAGTATTTTGATACTTCAGCCTATGCTTTTCTCTTTGTCATCCAGGTGGAAAGCTCTGCTCCCAGGCAATGATGTGAGACTCATGGCTGGACTGAGACCTGAACCATCCTCTCTGTTCTGGGTTAAACAGACTCCTCTCTGGTCGTCTTCTGGATTGTTTCACAAGACTGCTGTAGAGCCAGTGTCGGCTGTAATGTTGATTATCTGTTCCAGCGCTAACATGTCACACTGAGCGAAGTCGAAACCAAGTAAAACACACTTAGTTTGACACATCCATCAGTCTTGAGAATTCACCATGTGAGCTCATAGTAACATTAAACTCTGCTGGCCTGTGAAGGTCGCTCTGCTGTCTCCTCAGTTTTTCTGAGCCACTCTTCTCAGAGCAGAGCTGCAGTACTTGTAGATAATGAAATAACCACAGTGAACCTGACACAAAGGGAAGATATGCGTGTTTCTTAGTATCCCGTCCGCCTTGTCAATGATGTAGTAATTCTGCTGATACTGAGAGCATCTGTAGTTGTGATGGCCGCTGCCTCCACTCCAGAGAAGCATCCGCCCCTCCTGCAGCTCCAGGAGGTGGACTCCAGTCGAGTTGGCAGTCGAGTCCTCTCTCCGATCCTCAGCTCCTCCTCTCCTAGTCTGTCCCTTGAAACCAGCCAGCCCATCTGCATCCCTTCACCATACACCGACCTGAGCCACGACTTCACCACCATACCTTTCTACAGTCCGACTATCTTCAGCTATGCTGGTCCCAGCATTCCAGACTGCCCCTCTGTCCATCAGTCACTAAGCGCCTCTTTATTCTGGCCCAGCCATGGCCACATGGGGCCGCCCATACCTCTGCACCGCTCGCAGGCTCGACCTCAGCACAGCCAGCCGATCCAGAGTCCGTGGGACGGTGTCTTAACAGCCAGGTAGGATGATCCTGACTCTGACATGCTGTTTTAAAAAAAAGATTATTTTTACTTATCACCAAATATTTGATTTATTTTACAGATAATTATTTCAACAGTTTGTCATGAAAGTTCATAATCAGGTTTCATTTTGTCATGTATACACCAATCAGCCACAACATCCTGACCACTGACAGTTGAAGTGAATAACATTGATCATATTGGTTCTATGTGGTGTTCTGATGGAAAACCTTGGATCCGTGTTGATGAGACTTAGACACCCAAATAAACATTGTCCCACAACAAACACACTCCCTCATGCAAATGGAAATCCCAAATGTCACTGGATGAAAATGCACCCCACCACATGGAAACAACATCAACCAATCAGGAACATGCTGAGGAACATGACAATGGTCCAACATGTTGATTTGACCTCCAAACTTCCTACAGCCCATTCTGATCAAGCATCAACAGGATGCAGTGGAACAAGTTGGATTGACAGAGACCCCACTGCACAAGCCAGAGTACCCAAAGGATCCAGTGCCAACGTCCTGGTTCCAGACCCCATAGGACACCCTGAGAGGTCCTCTGGTCCATGATTCCCAATGGTTCAGAACATTTTTGACCACATGAGGGGGACCAACACAATATTAGACAGGTGGTTATAATGTTATGCCTGATCGGTGTACATCTCTTCGTCAAAAGTATCTGTAATCCTTCTACTAATGCTGCACATTTAAATAACTGCTAAGGCTAGGTTGCTTATTTCACGTGTTTTTGCTGTGGGAAGAAATAATGACTGGAGCATATCTGTTAGTAAGAGTGTGAGGAGGCGTTCCCAGGAGAGCGAGGAGGGCGTGGTGTCGTCGGGCGGGAAGGCCGACCTCCACTACTGTGCTGTGTGTCATGACTATGCTTCAGGCTACCACTACGGAGTCTGGTCCTGTGAGGGCTGCAAGGCTTTCTTCAAGAGGAGCATCCAAGGTGAGACACAACAAGGACAGTGCCTTTGCTCGTGTGATGTTGTGTTTGCAGCACTGTGCATAGTGCTGGTAAAATATATCGGCATCTACTGGACGGATTAAACTTTTGAACCATGAACCATCTTTCCTAGTATCTGTAACACCTGTGGGCACTTGGAAAAATGCTATACTTGTTGATTCATTTTGGTACGGCAAAGAAATTAACGTTTTTTAAAATGGTTTATGGCATTATAACTATCTCATGCTGCAGAAAAGACACGCTTGACTTCTCTCTCCTCCTCCTCCCCTTTGTTTCCATTGAGGTGCAGGACTTTATGTTGCAGTGACAGAGTGTCCCACAGTGAGTTAAAATGTGACAGGAGCAAAAACAACCTAGAAAATACTTGGAGTTAAAACAAAAGCGTCAGTTCCCAGAGGATTACTCCCACTGCCCTCAGTGATCCTCCTGATTTTTCATCACACATCACAATGACGAGTGTGGAGGGAGATTAATTGAATAAATTGCCGTACAATTTGACACAGGGGTTCCTTTCAAGATAATTAGAGCAACTTTTCTGATACCTTAACTTTTCATTATTAGATCGTCATTTTGTTTGTGCGATGCTTGGGCTCACAATATCAACGAAAGCACCATGTTACCTATGTTTTAATGGGCGACTGTGGCTCAGATGGTCGAGCGGGTTGTCCACTGATCGCAGGGTTGGCGGTTCGATCCCCGGCCCCTCCGCATGCTGAAGGGCAAGACACCAAACCCGAAGTTGCTCCCAATGGCAGCAGGCACCTTGCATGGAAGCCTGTTGCCACTGGTGTGTGAATGGGTGAATGCGAAACACATTGTAAAGCATGTTGAGTACCACTAAGGTAGAAAGGCGCTGTAGAGGTCCAGACCATTTACCATTTAATGATCGGGACACAATGGTGCATCGTCACTGCACACAGCATGTGTATAACTCTGGGTATTTTAAACAGTGACGCACCTCAATGCAGTCAGTAATCAATAATTACGAGCTCCTCCGAAGTCATGATTTTAGAAAAAAACTAAATGCCATCAGAAAATGAGATTTTATCCATAAGTTTAGAGTTTCTGTTGTCTGACATTTGCTGTGGCTGAATGTGGGTGTCTGAATGTAGCTGCTGCACTTGCTGACTAAGTCTTTGTGGACAGTTAGTAGCATGTTCACCAGACAGTAAAAGAGAGTGAGTATGAATCGATGAAGAAGGCTTGCCATTAGTGCCCTTTAGCTGGAGTTTGTTTTGGACTGAGACAATCCAATCAACAGGAGTTTGTCTGTCAGTCTGCAGGTCTGTTGGGCCCCCAGTGCAGCGATGTAACCTTTCATAGTCTGTTCCTTGTTTAATATCTCAGAAGTTCTGGCTCCCCATTAATTCTTGTTGTCTTTTCTTTCTTCTTTCTTTGTCTTTTTGTCTTCCCTGTTTCAGGACACAATGACTACATCTGCCCAGCAACCAACCAGTGCACTATAGACAAGAACCGCCGCAAGAGCTGCCAGGCATGTCGCCTTCGCAAATGCTATGAAGTTGGGATGACCAAATGTGGTTAGTGGGACTTTCCTTTCGTATTTGTCAGCTTTACCCTTTTGTTTGCATCAGAGGCTGCTGATGAGATGGAGAACCTCAACCAGGCAGCGTATCTTTATGCTATATATGAGGTCATGTGATGATATGATGATGCAACAACAATAAAAATCACTACTGCTGTTAGAAATCGCACACAAGTCAGGTTGTGGTCACATGGAAAGTTCACCACTGGGTCCCTCATTTGTAACTTAAACGTCAGGTAACAGTATAATTTGTTTATTTTGTTCCATCTTTTATGTGGTTCCAGTGCTTTTCCTCCTTCTTGCATTCAGAGGAATATGATCCCGCTCTAAAAGCCTTGAACTGCCCTTGTTAATGATTTCCATGTAAAATGAATCTGTTGAGCAGCTGTTTGAAGTGAACCTGGTCGCTGTTAGCTGCAGGGGAGTGCAGTTGACTCAGTAGGATGCCAGAAACCTCCCAGCCTGCTCGCCGGTTACGTCTGGCACATTTATTTAAAACACAAGACATTTAGGGATGGAAATGAAGGCACAGAGCGTTATAGTAAAATAAAAACACAAAAAACTAAATGGGAAGCATGAATGGAAATGAACAGCCACATTACACAGACATGCATGACTGAATCTGGACAGAACAAGTGCAAACATGCTGTCATCTGCAGCGCGCTTTCTGTTTCTCAGGTATCCGAAAGGAGCGAGGAAGCTTCAGGAACCCGCAGACGAGGCGAGTGACCCGTCTGTCCTCGCAGGGCCGAGCCCACGGCCCAAAGGAGCTAACTGGACCGGCAGAGGGGTCCGTAAACGAGCCGCACCCTCCCGCGCTGACCCCAGAGCAGCTGATCGAGCGAATAATGGAGGCAGAGCCGCCGGAGATCTACCTCATGAAGGACATGAAGAGGCCGCTGACCGAAGCCAACGTCATGATGTCGCTCACCAACCTGGCTGACAAGGAGCTGGTTCACATGATCAGCTGGGCCAAGAAGATCCCAGGTGTGTGTGCAGTTTAATAATGAATCAGTAATATATTTGCTTAATGTGAAGATGGATATGGCTCATGTCCGAATCTTAAGATATTTTTGAATAACTTTATTGACAACATTCAAATATACATAGAACATCAGACAAGTACTCCATCAAATAATGTAAATATATAGACATAAAAATTAAGATAACTAAAAATACAATCACAATATTAAACAGGACATAATAAACTTAAAATAATAACAGATTTGTTTGGGGATACTGTTATATATTTGTATATAATAAATAATGAAAAAATAAGATAAGAAAAATCAATCATAAAAACAAGTAAGGAATATTAAGCTTGAAATAAAGGTGGATTTGTTTAGAGGTATTCATATGTAACTAGAAAAGCACTCAGAGAGCTCATACCTCCACCAAGGAGCTTCAGTCCACCCCCAACACAATTTCCCAATTCACATATTTTGTATGGAACGTTACAGATACAAATGTAATTACATACAGTTCAAATGTCCTACCAACAATGCGGCCTTCACCTCATCCGACCTAATGAACAGGCGCGGCCTCTAGCGCGGCAGCTCCTAACAGCCTCCCAACTTCTTAGACAACCAGAGATCAGAATGCCGGCCCAACCGTGCGTATGTCGCTCAGGAAGGACAGAGAACTCCATCACTGTCGCTGTCTGTCGCGTGGAGACCCAAAATGTCATGTGGTCAGAGGGGGTTACCCCAAAAACAAGAGTGCCCTCTGGTGGCTTTTAGAGTAAACCACATTTAATTGTCATAAATAACACTTACACTTACATTAAAAAAAAAATCCTGGATGGAGACGGTGATCCGGATCAGTCCCAAAATGTCATCATTTGTTCCTTGTCCCATTTTACACATTTCCTGAAAATTTCATCCAAATCTGTCCTTTACTTTTTGAGTTATTTGAAAACAAACCAACAAAGAAACCAACAAAGAAACCAACAAACCAACACCGGCCATCACATAACCTCCTTGGCGGAGATAATAAAGCAACAGGAATGTAGTAGGGGAGTAGTAAATAATATGGTTTTATTGCTTTTTTTGTTGTGTTAATGTCTTTATATATTGTTTAAATTCAATTGGAAACCTATGATGGGGCGATTAGCCTAGCTCAGCACGAAGACTGGAAACAGGGGGGAAAAGCTAGCTGGGTTCTGTCCAAGCTAAAGCTTCACAGCTGTCAAAAAAAAGTGTCGTATGAACTGACCTGTTTTGGAAGTGTTGGTAAGTATAAGTTTGGATTTTGGAGCCAGACGAGCTGAATTTCCATCCTTATGCTAAGCTAAACATCCCTTAGCCATATTTCACAAACAGACTTGAGAGCAGTTGCAGTTTTCTCAATGTCTGTAAAAAACAAATGGTGTTACTCAAAATATTGCATTCCTCTTTGATTCAGTCAAAGATAAGCTTTAGACTGGTTTCACATTAAATCTGTAAAAACAAAACTGTACCACAAACTTGCAAAGGTTTTGATAGATCACTTTAGCATCGACCTTGCGATGGTATGTCATAGGAAGAGTGATAGTAATTAAGACAACTTTTTCCCTGCTTGATAAAAAAATATAACTCATTGGGTTCCCATTTTCCATGACTAATCTACAACCGTAGTTTGTCTGACAGAACATCGTTTGCTGTGATTTAAGGGTTGTTAGAGTTTCCTTTTATATGTCATTTAAAAGACAAAAAAGTTTGTTGACATCCAAGTTCCACATTTGCATATTAAAATGAACGAGGAACAGGGGAGAAATACTGAAAAGGAAGATCTGGTTGCAAAAATAAAATGCAACGTCTTCTGTGGGGCTGATCAACTAATGGAATATTAATCACAATCACGACTTTGGAGTCCCACAATTACATGATGGACTGCAGTAGAACGCTTTCTTTCTCTCTTTCAAAGCCGTTTTTAGTCACACGCCTGTCTGAGCTGCTGTGTTGCTGTAACTGATGGAGACTAGAGGCTTCTCTGTACACAGATGTGCAGCTAGCTCCTACTGTGGCCTCCATGTGAGGCTTGTGTAGGGGTGGGAATCACAGGGTACCTCACGGTACGATATGCGATACATGGCTCACGATACTGATGCTATCACGATACAGTGATACTGCAATAATCAATATATTGCAAGACAATCACATGACGATACATCAGGATATCTATAACTTGGATATATTCATACCTTGGTTCCAGTGTGTAGCATTTTTCCAAACCCTTCATTTTCCACCACACTGTACGGGTGGAGGTCCTTCAAATGAACCCAGTGATGGACGTTGTAATGCTGGCGGCCATCTTTGCTTTAAACGTTGTGTTAACGGCTGCAGGCTGACTTGAAACGTTGCTGCATCAGCCGCTTTCTGGGCCAGGAGTTCAGGATGGTGGCGTTGCAGGTGGGTTTGCATGTTGGTGATGTTGCCTGTGTACTTTGGCATAGTCTTTGTCCAGCTTGTTTGTTCCCTCAATGTTGCCAAAGCCCAAATGGGTCCACACTTTGGACTTAAACGTGGATGGGGCGTCTCTTACGGTAGCGTTGCTGTCCTCCATTACACCTGTACAAACTCTTCTTGGGCCGATTCATTTCCACTCCAGTCTCCCTCATTCATGTGATAAACGCCACCATGTGGAGACATTAAGTAGTGACGCTGGGGAAATGGCAGCTGGCAGGGTTTAGAGCGCCTTATTATATTAATTAAAGTATGGATATTTGACGCCAGCATATCGGTACTCATATCGCACGAGGAGGGACGACGATGTATCCCTGTATCGATATTTTGTCCCACCCCTAGCTTTTATTTACATTGGTCATTTGTAGCGTCTATCGATAAGTAAACGAACAGCGAAAAATGGATTCCGGGTAAAGAAGAACCTTATGTTTGAGTGTCTCTAGAGCAGGAATGTAGCACGACATGGAAGTGAAAGCAGTGCTGAGCAAGATCTAAATACCATCAAAAGCAAATAACTACTTCAGATGCCTTTGCCGGTGTTGCACCTTATGAGAAAGGGTCCAAATGGTTCCAACTCAAAGTAAATCAAGTCTAATCTAAGGTACGTAATGGAACACATTTTCTGGAATTAAAGATTGTTCAAATCGAGATAAAGTTTCTTGAATGATAGCCAGAGTAAAACATCTGTATATTGTTTTTTTATGTGTCTTCTTTTTGAACGTTGCTGCAGAAAAGGTTAGTCTGATGAAAGCTGAGTTAATGACTTTATCTCGGCTAGACACAGTAATTGTCTCTGCTTTATTTAGCTTGTGAGTCCCGGTCTAATGTGTGAGCAGCAGTGTAGGAACTGGAGTTCGGCAACGACCATAATAATTCTTAGAATGTGGATCTGTGTTTATTGGACATGCGGGCTGACGTCAGACAGCATCGGCCTGAAAGAGTCGTTACAGCCTGGGTGAGATCAAACAGTCGGTGACAGAGTTTAAACATCCATCAGCTGCTACATTAAAACTGCTGACAATTGAGTTGATTAACATTGACTGTCTTGCCATTAGTAGCTCCTGTCAGTGAGTGGGATATATGAGGCCACAAGTGAACATTCAGTTCCTGAGGTTGATGTATTGGAAGCAGGAAAAAAGGCAGTGTGGGGATCTGATGTCTGGATCAGAGCATCTCCAAAACGGTAGGGCTTGTAGGGGGTTCGTGGTTTGCAGTGGTTGGTACCTACAAAAGCTGTTCAAGGAAGGACGATCAGTGAACTGGTGATAAATAGGGAGTGGCTGGCTCACATGGTTGGATCCACCAGATGAGCTACTGGGGCACAAATTGCTGTAAGGCTGCTATAATAGAAACATATGCTGCCTGCTGACCCTGTTTGCCATCAAAAGCGCCAACAGTGAGCACCAGAACTGGACCAGAGGAGTCCATGGAAAGAGGCTCTCCAAGTCTGATGAATCACATTTTCTTTAAAATCACGTGGACAGCTTGGATAGGTTGTTTGTGTGTGTGTGGGTCGTTTACCTAAGATGTTTTCACTGCAGGAACTTGCGGGCCGTTTTAGCGCACCCTCAATCTCGGAGTGTGTTCGTACCACTAAAGCCCTTTTTGTACGACTTTTATCAGGGCTGGCAGAGAAACAAGTACCTGCTGTAACACCTTGAAAAACTGCTGTGCATGTGTCAACGCTGATTGGTTCAGAGAAGACAAATGCTGTTTAGGAAAACCAGAGCCATTCTTCTGTCTTCTCGATGTCCTCGTTGAGTAGCAAATATCTGCATCAATTTAAATTCACCATAAAGGCTAACATGACATCCTTCCATAGTTTTGTTTCCTGCGTGATCATGGATCTTAAGTTATGTCCTTGAGCAATGAGCACTTTATTAGGAATACCTGCACATATGCTCTGTTGTCCAGTTATCCAATCAGCCAATCAAGTGGCAGCGGTGCACTGCAGAAAATCCAAGAAGCCCCTGACTGCAGTGTGCAGTTCGGGGCGGAGTGCAACGTTCAACTTTACTTCATTTTGCAACAGTCTGGTGACAATCGAACCCTCACCCTTCAGGAACGTGGGTATCTAATGCAATTCAGAGTGGAACCAAATACAGGTTTGTGACTATGCTAGGAGCATAAGATGGCACTCGTTTTTACATGAGAGTCAAATGCTAGATTCAGCCAATAGCATGCCAACGAGCAGCGTTGAGCTCCGCCCCGAACTGTTGGATTCAGCCAAAAGCATGCCGACGTAGAGCAACGCTGAGCTCCCGCCCTGAACTGCACACTGCAGTCAGGGGTACTTGGAAAATCCTGCAGACACAGGCCAAGAGCTTCAGTTAAAGTTTACAATAACCATCATAATGGGGAAAAATGTGATCCCATTGACTTTGACTTTGTTGATTGTTGATTACTATGGAATCACAGGAGTGCCAAAATAAATAGGAAATAAATGTGGAAATGTAAAGAGAATCAATAAAAGAATCAATAATAAAAAATAAACAAATGTAGTAATATTCTTTTTCCATTTTGCTTTTGCTTATTCCATTTTGTCTTTGCCTTTTCTGTTTTGTCTTTGCTTTTTCCGTTTTGTCTTTGCTTTTTCCATTTGCCTTTGCTTTTGCTTTTTCCATTTTGTCTTTGCTTTTCTCACTTTGCCTTTGTCTTTTCCATTTGCGTTTTGCCTTTGCCTTTACTTGATGGCTCAAGCTGTCAATCAAATGGCTGTAGGCGGGTCTCTCTCCTTTTGCCTTTGTCTTTTCCATTTGCGTTTTGCCTTTGCCTTTACTTCATGGCTCAAGCTGTCAATCAAATGGCTGTGGGCGGGTCTTCCTGTCCAGGATGACTAGTCCATACCTGATCACACGATTCCTGCTGGACAGTGGTAGCTCTGTATACATGCTAGCTCTTAGCGCGGGCGACAGGAAGCAGTGTCACGGGCAAAACAGGGAAATATGGCAGAGGTGGACGAATTGAGAAGACTTTCCATGGCATCTTCCACCAACCTTAAAATGTAGTCTGTTGGAAAATTTTCCTCCACATACCGAGCAATTGCCAATAGTTCTTGTTGAACTCCTCTTCTCAATTTGTCCACCTCTGCCATATTTCCCTGTTTTGCCCGTGACACTGCTTCCTGTCGCCCGCGCTAAGAGCTAGCATGTATACAGAGCTACCACTGTCCAGCAGGAATCGTGTGATCAGGTATGGACTAGTCATCCTGGACAGGAAGACCCGCCCACAGCCATTTGATTGACAGCTTGAGCCATGAAGTAAAGGCAAAGGCAAAACGCAAATGGAAAAGACAAAGGCAAAAGGAGAGAGACCCGCCTACAGCCATTTGATTGACAGCTTGAGCCATCAAGTAAAGGCAAAGGCAAAACGCAAATGGAAAAGACAAAGGCAAAGTGAGAAAAGCAAAGACAAAATGGAAAAAGCAAAAGCAAAGGCAAATGGAAAAAGCAAAGACAAAACGGAAAAAGCAAAGACAAAACAGAAAAGGCAAAGACAAAATGGAATAAGCAAAAGCAAAATGGAAAAGGATATTACTACATTTGTTTATTTTTTATTATTGATTCTTTTATTGATTCTCTTTACATTTCCACATTTATTTCCTATTTATTTTGGCACTCCTGTGATTCCATAGATTACAGTCTCTAGTCTCAAAATACATCCCTTGAGTGCAATTGTGGCGATAGAAACCAGATGAGTTGGAACCGACAGAAAGCCTGCGTTAACTCGGATAACTGCTCTTTACAACTGTGCTGGGCTGAAAAGCAGCTCAGTGTAAACAGCTTGTTGAACCCTGAGACGGCCGGGCGACAGCGGCTCCACTCCCATTAGCCGAGACTACAAACCTGAGGCTGCAGCGGGCTCAGGTAAAATCTGGACAGTCGAAAAAGGAAAAACTGGTCTGATTGCTGCTGAGGGACGCAGTCTAGCATCAAAATCCATGGACTCAACCTGCCCCGTGTCAATAGTCCAGGCTGCTGCTGCTGCTGGTTTATTGATGTCAGGAATGCTTTGTTGACACACTTTCAGCAGCTTAATACCAGTCAATTCCCATCCTCTGATGGCTCCGTCCAGCAGGATAATCCTCCACCTCACAGTCGTCTCAAACTGGTTTCTTGAACATGACGGTGAGTTCAGTGGACTTCATTGATTTCTGCAGTCAGCAAAACCGAATCCACTGGAACTCCTTTGGGAAGCGGTACAACAGGAGATTCACGGCAGGAACGTGCAGCCGACAAACCTGTAGAAATGATGTCAATGTGGCGTCACGCTCTCAAAGGTAGGTTTCCAGCGGCTTGTGATATTCATGATGCGAGGCTCGACCCAGCATTAGTAGGAATTAACATGGCGCTTCTAGTGAAGTGCTGGGTGAATGCACACGCTGCATACGTCTACATGCACAAATATTTCTGTTGTTACAAACAGTCCAGGGACACTTAGTCCAACTGCTTCCTTCTATCACAACTGATCATCATCTGGTGAATCACAATAAATTCCATACTTGGAATACAACAGGACATCAGTTCACGAGAAAAAATAAAATAATTATTGCGAGAATATGTCCACACCTTATCAAAAGAGGAGATGTCTTCCGATTCTTTGGGCTGAGACTTCACTTCCAGAGATAAGTTTTACACTGCAAAAACTCCACATCTTACCAAGTTTATTCGTCTTATTTTTAGTCAAATTGTCTCAACCCACTTGATTTAAGATAAATTCACTTTACAGGTAACATTTCAGCAGATGGAGGGACGTGTTTTAAGACAACGCATCTTAAATATCTTGTTAAGTCAAACAATCTTGAAATGATCTTGTTTTAGTTGTATTTTACCAGAAACAAGGTTCATTTCATTTCATACATGTTTCAAGCTGAGCTGTTGTTTGTATGAGATAAATAATCTGGATTTAAGAAATAAAGTAAATGCATTTTATTGGAAAATCACCAATTCATATCAGAAAACAGCTGCATGTGTAAAATGTGTTTTAAAACAAAGCAAATGTCTGCTTTTGAGTTAAAACACCTCCTTTTGGGCGTAGCTGGCTTCACCTAAAACACAACACCTTCAAATGCTGTCAAACACCACTAAATATTAGGATTTCTAAATACAATTGCTAAAATATAGCTTAAAATAAGTTTTCCCTGCTAATTTTAAGACCTCAATATTCTAAATATCATGTCTTATTTCAAGAAATCTTACCAAGCAAACTTTCACTTGTTCTGTTGGCAGATTTTTTCACTTATTTCAAGGTAAAAGTGCCTTGAAATAAGTTTATTTTTCTTGTTTTGGGAGGGGCATTTTTTCCAGTGTACCTTTTTTTGCTGAACAAATGACTGATTAGCAAAATGATCTGCAGTTATTTATCTGTCAGTTCATGGCTAACTTGCGCAGTATGTGAGGCCTGTGAATGTGACTCACAACCAGCAATTTGAAGAAGACACCGATACAGACACAGTGTAAAATGTGTATTTCTCTAACTCTGAGCCAGTGCTGTGCTTTTGTTGCAGCCTGTTGGTTCTTTAATCAGTGTTAAATAGACATTGTTCCATAATGCAGACGGCTGCCTTGAACTCTGTGTGCATTATTAAGAACCGTCTCTTTCTTTTTCTATAATTCCAGTTAGCTGCCTTTTTAATTAGACTGAACTTAGGTCGTTACCGTTAACGAGGTTTCTGTGATATGCTTGTTTGACACGCACCAAGCACTGTCCGATCGTGTCCTTCTCCTCAGGGTTTGTCGAGCTCGGCCTCTTGGACCAGGTGCACCTGCTGGAGTGCTGCTGGCTGGAGGTGCTGATGATCGGACTGATGTGGAGGTCAGTGGACCATCCAGGGAAACTCATCTTCTCCCCTGACCTCAGCCTGAGCAGGTACCACGAAACCTCCATTCACCATGCCACTAACATGAATACAGCTAAAAGAACAAAAAGCAACATGGCAAATTACACATATTGACAGCATCATACACCGTCACTAGTCAGAATGTTTTGTCCAGATATCTATAACTTCATTTTGCCTGTCTGAAATGTGCATGAAGCTGCTCACATGAGGCTTTCTATTCCCATACTGGTCCATCAAAGAATCTTAACAGTGTTATCAGAAGCAATGGCGGCTGCTGTGGTGAATGAGATCGTTAGAAAATGCAGAGAAATTTTTTAAACAGCTCATCAGCACAAAGTTTGCAGAGAGAGATGTGTGGTTGTGGTTGCATTACCATAGTATGTTTGTAAAGCAAGCTGCCTCCTGTTTGCTGTAACTACAGATGTCTGCAACATCATTTCACCTAATTAAAACTCTAATTCAAGATATCTGTTAGGGATGCACGATAATATCGGCGTCTGATAATAATCCGTTAATTTTGGCAAATATGACGTCATTCCGATAATAAAAAAATCAGCCGATAAAACGACCCGATATTAATAAAGACTTGGAATGTTGACTTGGAACCCCTCCCCTCCCTGACGGTACTGTCGCATGTGTGTGATGTCATCAGGCTGCGCGGGCAGAGAAAAACGAGCAACATGGCGTGGCACTGACCAGTGTGGACTTTCTTTACCGTGTCTGAAGGAGTCGTTTCACTAGGGCTGGTCCTGAACATTGGAATATCCGAATATTTGTTCGTTGTGGTGGTATTCGGATAATAATTTTGATACTCAAAATGTTGTGCGTACCGAGTGTTGCCGAGGCTGTAGTACGCCGCCGGGTGCAGCCGAGCGTCGCCAAGGCTCTAGAACGTCGCGGTGGTTGCAGTAGGGGACCTGACAACTCCGGTGTCATGCTCTGGTGCGCAGTCGGTTGACATTATCGGTTATTGGCTGCAAGAAGTATAAAATTATCGATTATCGGTTGAATCTGGCATTATCGTGCATCCCTAACATCTGTCATTACATTCTGACAAGGCAGAATTCCAGTTTGAAATGTCTACAACATCCAGCAAGTTCAAACTTAGTGTCAAATATCTTAAAAGGACAGTGTAGATATGTTGAACTGAAGGTTTTACTGTTATGGCATTTCAGTGAATGCGTTATGTGGGCGATGAACAGGAGATGTTTCCAAACCTTTCAGGTCCACGAACCTCCAAAGTGAGCCGCTGTTAGATCGTCTCAGATATAAGGGTTGGCAAATATGTTGGTCGATAAATAAAATGCAGTTTGTCCACCATAGATCTCTATCAGTGTTACGTCTCAGCTCTGCGATGGTACAAGGAATCAACAAAACTGCTTAGTAGCAAAAACTGCAGAGGAAACGGGGCATGTGGGTGCTGCTAGATGAATGAAGCTAATAAAATAAAAGGGGGCTAACTGTGTTCCAACCTGCAAAGTAAACCACAAAGGAGAACAGATTAACTACCGATACTAAAGACATGGGCAGCACCACCATGCTCCTAATGTGCCTCGTAAAAACAGTAACTGCAAAAGTGTGTTCAGATGTTTAAACTTTACCGAGCCTGGCCCAGGTTCTAGGCAGTTAGATGAGTGCCCCGAGTGTAATAAATCAAAGAGAGCACGACGCTACGAGTAACCACAGGTAAGAGGCTGCAGGACCAAGTAACCAACAGCAGGGAGATACTGAAAAGCAGAAGGCTACAGGAAACCATTGGCAAGAAATAATAGAACACACAACGACAAGGAGTAACCACCAGTGAGCAGATACACAGAACACTGACAGGATAACACCAAAAACAAAGACAATGAGAAGCACAGAGACAAGGTTAAGGGTGCATCCTACTACCCATACCACCAGACTATACAGTGCACCAGATAAAGAGTTAGCTCTACGTTGGACTCCAACAGGGCTGCCCTTTGTCTCCGGTTCTGTTCATAACTTTTATGGACAGAATTTCTAGGTGCAGCCAGGGGCTGGAGGGGGTCCAGTTTGGGGACCACAGGATCTCGTCTCTGCTTTTTGCGGATGATGTGGTCCTGTTGGCTTCACTGAACCTGGACCTTCAGCATGCACTGGGGCGGTTTGCAGCCGAGTGTGAAGCAACCAAATCCGAGGCCATGGTTCTCCACCGGGAAAAGGTGGCTTGCCCTCTCCGGGTCGTAGGATAGTCTCTGCCTCAAGTGGAGGAGTTTAAGTAACTCGGGGTCTTGTTCACGAGTGAGGGGAAGATGGAGCATGAGGTTGACAGGTGGATCGGTGCAGCGTCTGCAGTCATGTGGTCACTGTATCGGTCTGTTGTAATGAAAAAGGAGCTAAGTCGAAAGGCGAAGCTCTTGATTTACCGGTCAGTCTACGTTCCAACTGGCACCTATGGTCGTGAGCTCTGGGTCATGACCGAAAGAACAAGATCCCGGATACAAGCGGCCGAAATGAGTTTCCTCCATAGGGTGGCTGGACGCACCCTTAGAGATCAGGTGAGGAGCTCAGTCACCAGGAAGGAGCTCGGAGTAGAGCCGCTACTTCTCCACATCGAGAGGAGTCAGCTGAGGTGGCTCGGACATCTGTTCCGGATTCCTCCTGGACGCCTCCCTGGGAAGGTGTTCCAGGCATGTACCAAGACCTCGGACACGCTGGAGGGACTATGTCTCTCGGCTGGCCTGGGAACACCTCGGGGTCCCACCGGAAGAGCTGGAGGAGGAGTCCGGGATGAGGGAAGTCTGGGCCTCTCTGCTTGGACTGCTGCCTCCATGACCCGGCACCGGATAAGCGGCAGAAGATGGATGGATGAAGATTTAGCATGTCCCAGTACACATTATGTTAAATGCAGTACGCCAAAAACACTCAGACGTCCTAATACATCCGGTCATATTTTGCAGTTTGCAAACCAGCTCTGTTTTTCTGGCTATTCTGACCCACAATCCCCTGACGAGATACTGCAATGTACTTGACATAACTGCACAGTGTATAAACAAATGTAAACCACTGAGAGCGCACAGACGGATGACGGCTCATTTACAAACCAGTTTACATTCACGGAACAGTGTCGTTAAGGTTTCCACCAAAGAACCGCCACAGAGGACTCTAACACCTCAGGTTTTATAATGAAAAACACTGCAGTACTTAGACTACACTACACAAGACATCTGCACTGAACTAAGTACAACATGCCTGATGGGGGTCAGTGATTTCAACTACAGCCAATCAAGCCACTAAAATGTAAAATATCTTTGTCACAATGCTGTAAAACAGTAACTCCAAAAGCTAGTTCATATTATGTTCATGTAAAAACAAAAGCACTCTGCACAGTCCAGTAAATCATTATCATATTACTTTCTGGGCTGGTCCAAACCCCCTCTATGTACAGTAGAAAACACTGGAATCAGAGCGTGTCATCCATCCCACATTCACTTCATGCTGGTAATAAATAACAGATGCATCTTTATTTGCTTGTTTATTGTCATTGTGAGGATTTATTTCCTAGCTAACATGAACATGCAGATATCTGTCACTGAGAAAGTGGGACAATAAGAGCCCAGGGAGTCGTGTTTGCTCACATTTGGTTCCAGCTAGCGTCATGTTTTGCTTCTAAGCTGCTCCAGAACCTGGGAAGGATCCTCCTGGACCCTCTCACCAAAAGGCACACATGCAGCAGCGCGAGGTTCATGGGAAAATTGATTTTTTTTTTTTGCTCTTTGTGCACCTTTTCAGTCAAACCTGCAACTGAAAGATATGTCCGTGAAGTTACCTCAGCCCCAGAGCTTTCTCCCTTAGGAGTGGAGCTCGCTGCCACATGAGTTCAGGTCATCTTTTATGTCTTAGTGGGAGTTAAATCTATGCAGCGCTTAAGCAAAATGTCTGTACACTTCTTCCTGATTTGGTTGGTGATGATAAATAACGGCTCGTGCTTGTGTCTTCCCGTGGCAGAGAAGAGGGGAGCTGTGTCCAGGGGTTTGCGGAGATATTTGATATGCTGATCGCTGCCACGTCCCGGGTGAGAGAGCTCAAGCTGCAGAGGGAGGAGTACGTCTGCCTCAAGGCCATGATCCTCCTTAACTCCAGTGAGTGAGCATGTTGGTATGTCTTTGTGTGTGTGGGGGCGGACACACACTGGTAAGGTCCTCTCCATGGGGGGGTTGAGGCCTGCATGTGTCTGATTGGTGTCTCAGCTTGTGATACTGTGAGTCTGTTAGTTTGGGCAGCAGCTGAATAACTTGGCAGAGGAAACCCCTAAAGGGACACTGTGTGTAGTTGCCCTAAGCGGCTCTGCCGAATCCTCGGAGCGGCAGGGAGGTCCGTGTACGTCGCGGCCATTCGTTTTCTTATTTTGAGATTTCAAAATAAAAACGAAAAATAAACCGTTTCCCTTTTTTTTCAGTGATAATACAAAATGAAAAACGGAAAACGGGCCCTTATTCATTATCCATTATCCGATTTAATTAGATGTGTTTGTAAATGGAAATTAAAATTAAAATACACCCGTGGAAAACTTATTTCTCTATTTCCTGTTGGTTTTGGCTCCGTGACCCGTCTGACTTCTGAAGAGGCGCACTCCTTTGCTTTCTGGCAAAGCTAAAGTAACAGAAAACCTCCAAACCTCCCCAAAAACGTCCCAAAAAGCAGCCGAACGCTAGCGATTTAGCGCTAGCGGCAGAGCTAGCAGCACCACAAGGTCCCTCCAAAGGGACAAATAAACCCCACGCTGGTGAAAAGTCCACTGTGAAATAGTGAACAATGTGTGCCAAGCAACGTTTGGACCCCACAGTGGGTCTTCATCAGGCCACGGCACACAGCAAGGTCTGCTAACAGTGAGCTAACACTGGAGCTTTAGATACCAGATCCTTCCTCATCAGAAGTCAGACGGGTCACGGAGCCAAAACCAACAGGAAATAGAGAAATAAGTTTTCCACGGGTGTATTTTAATTTTAATTTCCATTTACAAACACATGTAATTAAATCGGATAACGGATAATGGATAATGAATTAGGGCCCGTTTTCCGTTTTTCATTTTGTATTATCACTGAAAAAAAAAACGGGAAACGGTTTATTTTTCGCTTTTATTTTGAAATCTCAAAATAAGAAAACGAATGGCCGCGACATGCACGGACCCAGAAAGTACCTGTGTGAAGATGAACAAGGTGAGGTCTCCTCTGGTCCGATGACCTCCTTCTTGATGTCATGTTTCTGCACTGTCTTGTCCAGTAAAAGTGAAAGCTGTTTAACTTCTCACCTCCAGGATCTAAACAGAAATGTTCAGGCATGAAAAAAGTTTCTTGCCAAATTTGTATTTTTAGAGAGAGAGTCTACGTCCTTCTAAGTGAGTCAAATGTTAGAGCGTCCAGTGGCCTGCATCAGGGAGTGCCTCCACATTGGCTTTCCATTTATTGTATACGTCTCATTTTAAAATCCACCAAAAATGAACCATCTGCACCAGATTCTGTAGAAAACAAACCGCTCTGAGAAACCATGAGTGACTCCGCTGTGAGGTCGGGTGACACCGTTTGGCTGAACTGCAGGCTGTGTTTACACAGAGCAGAGAGGAGACGAGCATGGAAACTACTTTAAAAATGTTTTCCGTAAGATATCTGCACCATTTTTTTCCAGTAAGGGCACTTGGAAAAATGTTGTGCATGTTGATTCCAGGTTTTTCAAATGTTTGTACAATAAGTAATTGAAGAAAATCAAGTTATGTTTTTTCTTATTTCAATGATTTATGGTATTATGATTTTGTTGTACAGCCCAGAAGACATTTCTAAGTTCTACTTTAGCCGTGGCTGTACTGTTTCCATAGATGTGCAGGAGCATTTGTTTTATCACTATTTTTCCCCATTTCATTTTATTTCTTACACTAAAATGTGAAATATTAACTAACTAAATGTGTGAATTATTATTATTACGAGCAAAGGTTGACGATTGTTCAGAGGGGAGTTTTCACAACATATCAAGACATTTTAAAATGTCACAGTAATAAAAGTACATGTGCGAATGATCAAATGAGTCATAACCTGAGTCCATTCACCAGCTTCACTCTCTTTGGATCCTGGTCTGATTGTACTCACTGAGAGTCCGTTCACTTCTAGTAACTGTCACCTTCTTAGAAACAGAAAGAGCCAATGTACTGCTTTTCTTTCTATAATTTACCATCCGGTGTGAATTCTTTAAGAAACAGCTACGGGGCATGACAGAACTCCACCATCAGGCTTTAACTCTACTACTGCGTTCCTAATTTGGATGAACTTCTATTTCCACAGAAATATATTAATTAAAATAACAGATAGTCTTCACATAGGTAGTCAGAGATTACAACTATGGCAACATGTCGAAGGACGAAAAACTTAAACTGCACTATAATTGTTATAAACACTAAACAAAAATATAAACTCCCCATGTGAAATATTGAAGCCACATGAAGTGCACCACCCAAAGTGAGCGTATACTGTCTGGTACTTGTACAAAATGGATATTTCTCTTTATTAGTGTCCCAAGTTTGAGTCCACCACTGCCTCAGTGATGCATTAATTCCATTCAGTCCATGGGTGTGGCATATCCAGACGCTGCTCCAACACAATGAGCAGTACTCAGACACTCCTTATACTGGGGACAATAAAAGGCCACCCCAACATGTCACATGTTGACCAAAGCAGCAACGCCTCAGATGACTCCGGAACGTGTCATTGGCATGTTGGTGTGATGCGTCTGTTGTCAGACCAAAGGTTTCATCTGCTGTACGTGTCGCTGGTCTGAGACCATCCCACAAGTGAACAAGCCGGATGTGTCCATCCTGTGCTGGGGTGGTCACACGTGGCCGACGTGGATGAGGTGGATTTGCAGTACTGCCCGTCTGTTTGAAACCAACTCTCAAACGTCCTGTCGTCTGATAGTGAACATTCAGCTGCACAGCGACCGCTCTGGTGGACATTCCTGCTTCCAACATGCCAATGACACGTTCCCTCATGACCGGAGTCATCTGAGGCGTTGCTGCTTTGGTCAACATGTGACATGTTGGGGTGGCCTTTTATTGTCCCTAGTATAAGGAGTGTCTGAGTACTGCTCATTGTGTTGGAGCAGCGTCTGGATATGCCACACCCATGGACTGAATGGAATTAATGCATCACTGAGGCAGTGGTGGACTCAAACTTGGGACACTAATAAAGAGAAATATCCATTTTGTACAAGTACCAGACAGTATACGCTCACTTTGGGTGGTGCACTTCATGTGGCATCAATATTTCACATGGGGCTTTTATATTTTTGTTCAGTGTACATTTAAGTCACACCCAGTCCTTGTTTGTGCCCTGACATGCATTGTTTCCTCTGTGCTACCAGACATGTGCCTCAGCTCCTCAGAGGGCAGCGAGGACATTCAGAGTCGCTCCAAACTGCTGCGTCTCCTGGACGCTGTAACGGACGCTCTGGTGTGGGCCATCGCCAAAACGGGCCTCACCTTCCGCCAGCAGTACACCCGCCTCGCCCACCTGCTCATGCTGCTCTCACATATCCGCCATGCCAGGTAACAGGACGCACTACATCCAGCTAGTGCTGCATGCTAATCGAATGTTCTGATGAAACACTTGTAAACATGGTCCTCATGTCCTAAAATATACTTTATAGCCCCATTATAATACAGAGCAGTGCAGACCAAAGTACTTTTGGGTTCTGCCAACCAGCCACTAGACACTCTGTTCCAACTCTTTGCTTGTCTTTCCGAACGTGCAGTAACAAAGGCATGGACCACCTTCACTGCATGAAAATGAAGAACATGGTGCCTTTGTACGACCTCCTGTTGGAGATGTTGGACGCCCACATCATGCACAGCTCTCGTCTGCCTCGCCGGCCCCCCCAGCAGGAGACCACCGAGCAGGGGGAGGTTTCTGCTCAGCCACAAAGCTCCGGGGCCGGCGCCTCCAACACCTGGACTCCTGGCAGCGCTGGAACCGGAGATGCAGCCCAGTAGTCACGTCACGGTTCAAATGCAATGAAATTTCACTGCTTTGCACAAACCTAGTTCAGAGGACTGATGAGGTGCTTAACAGGAACAGTCTGCAAAGATTGAGAGCTGGATTCTCGGATCGATCACTGCTGAATCTTTGACACACTGTGCACTATTTCTGGTGAATTGTCCAAATCTTCAAAGTCAAAGCTGTAGACGATAGGTCAGACCTGCAGGATTCGTTGCCTTGCCTCCATGTATCAAAAAGCCAGAGTAGAACAGGAGGTGTTTGTCTGACCAACGGGACCGATGTTTGTTTAACTCTACATGTGATACATTGCTGTCGGCCTTGAGCTGGTGTGGTTTTCAGTGATTACGGCGTCCACTGCTTCACCTAAGCCACAGACGTTGTTGATAAGACGGTCAGAGCTGGACAGCAGCCCTCCCAGGCAGCAAATAATGACAGCAAAGCTTTTCACTGCTTCATCAGAGTCCTTATATTTGCCCCTTGCTGGTACAATCATGGCGGTGTCACAAACAACTGAGTGTAATGATTCCCAAACAGATGGCAACCAGGGGTCTGCTGCAGTTTGTAAAGTTTGCATTAAGAGAAACTTGAACCTAACGTGCTTGTTGGCAAGTTTTCTTTAACAGATCCTGATTTCGTGCTCTGCCTCTCTGCACACATGCTTGGTTGTTCACTAATTGTTAACTGTAAAGACTGCAAACATAGATCATCATTACTGATTAAGCTGCGGGTCATTTAACCAATTTATCCTTGAGTGTGGGCAAGAAAAGCATCAAATCATTCAGTTTTAGAAGTTAGAAGCAGCAAATGTTTGACATTTTTGCTAAAAAAAAAAGGTTAAAGGATTAATTTTAAAAATAAATGATTCATTTTCCTGTGAGTCAGCTAACTGATTCATCACTGAAGCTCCAGTTAACACAGTTTTACTGGCTGAACTGGTTTCATCAGCAACACAGAACAAAGAGAACTGCTCTTTGCACTGTGTTGTAGCAAATCTGTTTGTACATAGTTCAGACGCCCCCAGGTAAGATGATATTTTAAAAAAGCCAATCTAGACTATGTTACAGAAGTTCTATCAGGGTAACTAGTCCTTTGCTCTGTCTTGGGTTAAACAGGATTGGACAGTTTCATTTAACAGAGAAAACCAGGCTTCCTACTTACAGCATACAACAGAAGTGAGAACTGACAAAGCATCGACAACGTTCTGGTGATCACAGCTCATGTGACGGGAGCGTGCCTATGTTCCCACAGCTCTATGTTCCCACATCCCCATGTTCCCACAGCCCAATGTTCCCACAGCTCTATGTTCCCACAGCTCTATGTTCCCACATCCCCATGTTCCCACAGCCCAATGTTCCCACAGTCCCATGTTCCCTTAGCCCTATATTCCTACAGCTCTGTTCCCACATCCCCATGTTCCCACAGCCCAATGTTCCCACAGCTCTACGTCCCCCCGGTTCTATATTCCCACAGACCTATGTTCCCACAGCCCTATATTCCCACGGCCCTATGTTCCCTCAGCCCTATATTCCTACAGCTCTGTTCCCACGGCCCTATGTTCCCACAGCCCCATGTTCCCTTAGCCCTATATTCCTACAGCTCTGTTCCCACGGCCCTATGTTCCCACAGCCCTATATTCCCCTAGTTCTATGTTCCCACAGCCTTATGTTCCCACAGCCCTATGTTCACCTAGTTATATGTTCCCACAGCCCTGTGTTCCCATGACCTTATGTTCCCACAGCCCTGAGTTCCCACGGCCCTATGTTCCCACAGCCCTATGTTCCCCTAGTTATATGTTCCCACAGCCCTGTGTTCCCACGGCCCTATGTTCCCACAGTCCTATGTTCCCACAGTCCCTATGTTCCCACAGCCCTATGTTCCCCTAGTTATATGTTCCCACAGCCCTGTGTTCCCACGGCCCTATGTTCCCACAGCCCTGTGTTCCCACAGCCCTATGTTCCCACAGCCCTATGTTCCCCTAGTTATATGTTCCCACAGCCCTGTGTTCCCACAGCCCTATGTTCCCACAGTCCTATGTTCCCACAGTCCCATGTTCCCACAGCCCCATGTTCTCACAGCCCTATATTCCCACAGCCCCATGTTCCCACCACCCATGCTCCCACGGCCCTATGTTCCCACAGCCCTATGTTCCCACAGTCCTATGTTCCCACAGCCCCATATTCCCACAGCCCTATGTTCCCACAGCCCTATATTCCCACAGCCCCATGTTCCCACAGTCCTATGGTACCACCGCCCATGCTCCCACGGCCCTATATTCCCACAGCCCTATGTTCCCACATTTCGAAGATTGTTTTTCAAAATTAGGCCCTATGTTCCCACAGTTCCCACATTTCTACCCCTGGTAGTTAGGGGATTTGCCACTCAATCCCACGGCTGGTGATTTGAAGGAGAGAGCTGGCTTCCAAACTGTCTCGAGCTCTACACCGCTACTCCAACATGGGGTTGCTGTGGAGCGACGAACCACGTGGAAATATCTGCGTTTTCCCTTCGTGTAAACGGGGTCTTAGAAATGTGAGACGTGGGAACACAGGACTGACCCCCATTTGATAACCATGCAGTTAGTTTACCTCCAGTGATCACAGGTTCTCTAACTTGTGTGTCATTGATCAGAAGTGCATTCACTCTTGTCGCACTAATTTTCTACTTTGAGGCCTGTTTTTTAAATATTGTTTAACTTAGAAGTAACGAACTTACTGTGAGGCGATACAGCGTTGAATCATTTGAGGTATAAGGTGGACTCACTTCTGCCGTATACTGTATTTAACCTGCACATTGTTTCTACAGATGATTTAGAATTGAATTTCCATGATTGCGATATAAATACACTGTGATTAAAAGCCGAATTTGACAGAGAGGAAAAAGATGATGTTGTGAGGCGTTTGCTGGCTGTTTTCCAGCTGCTGTTGCGTTCAGACCCCTGGTTGACCACTGCAGGGTGCTTTACATCATCGCTTCATACTCAGAGACGTCTTGTTTCCTGTGAACGATCGTAACCACTGTTGCCCTGAAGAAAAAGACTATTTTTGTATTTTGTTACAGCAGCTATTGTGACACGATGCAGCTTCAACGATCAGGATCCCTGTCAGATTAACGGTTGTTCACCAGCGGTAGGCGTCTGTACGTCTTCGGTCCTCGTGCATTTCCTCTCACCACTCGCTCTGTCACCATTCAGCAAACTGTGCTATCACTGTGTAGATGTGCTTACAGCGTACTCCATGTTCCTTGGTGAAAACCTCTAACAATGAATGTGTAAACCAGTAAAATTCTGAGTCAAGGAACTGTTGGTTTTTCTGTCACTTATCAAACACGATGTCCACTGTGTTCTCCCAGCTGTCGAATAATCAAAGACAGAGGGATTTTAATGTGTGACCATCTCATTTTATACTTCGGTGTTTACCCCCTCTACCAAAAAATAAAGCAAAAGCATTGGACAGATATTACTGTCAATGAATGAAACGGAGGGCTAGAATCATCATGTCTTCTTTTAGCTCATTAATGTGAAAGAAAGAAGCCTTTATTGTCACGAATACATTTTTACAGCATTGTGAAATGTTGCTTTGGTATGTCCCAGTTGGGGTCAGAGCGCAGGGTCAGCCATGGAGCAGGAAGGGTTAAGGGCCTTACTCAACAACGGCCGCATTGGGGTTCGATCCTCCGACCTTCTGCTCAGTAGCCCAGACACTTAACCGTTGCGTCACCACTACCCCCCAATGATTTTGGCCTAAACAAAACTTGGATGCGAGGGGTTCCAGACTAACTTTTTAATGTAGGTGCACAAGCTACACAGTTATGTTGGATTCTCAGTCATCCAGGTAATCCTAGGAGCAACTGGACTTCTCTTCTGGGTTCTTCAAGACACTCCTCTGTTGGCAACACACATGTCACAGTACAGCACACCTTTCTGGAGACATTGTGCTTTTTAATAAAAAACAAACAAACATATGTATCTTAGAAATATAGCGCCAATTCACAAGGTCCCTTGAAGGTCCCAGATGGGGAAACACTTCATCAAACTTTGCATAATCCTGCACCTCAGTGCCCAAAGCATTCAGGTGAGTCACTCAGAACAAGCAACTGCCTCACGGTCCATCAGGTTTATTTACTTTGTAGAGCTGCTTCTGTTAACTCTAAAATGTCTCAACCACGAGTAAAGCTCATCAAATGTTCTGCTGTTGACTGTAAGAGTGAACACAGGAGTCTTTATGCACTCCCAGCATCTGAGGAAGTGAAGATTCAATGGATTGGATGGCTTTAATTACTGCAGGCAACAAAGGTTTAGGGCAGGGATGTCAAACTCCGCTATCCAGCATGTTTTAGATGCTTCCCTCTTCCGACACACCTGACTCAAATGATCAGGATCATTACCAGGCTTCTGCAGAGCTTCATGATGAGCTGATCATCTGAATCAGGTGTGTTGGAAGAGGGAAACATCTAAAACATGCAGGATAGCGACCCCCCGAGGACCAGGATTGGACACCCCTGATTTAGGGCATAAAAATGGGAAATCCTTCATGTTAGTATGTTGTGTGGCTCATAGACATACATACGTAGACGCCGCATTGACTGTGGAGGGACGTGCCTAAAGCTCCGCCATCTTGGTACAGGGCTAACAGAGGCGGGAATGAATGTAAGTCTATGGAGGTAAGAGGTACTCCACAATCTTAAAGTAGAATTATTCACTGAATTTTCGACCGATTTCCAAATGGTTTGGTTTGTTAAAAACGTCACACATGTAGCTTTGACACAGGATGCTTTTGTTCTATTTATGTCTGCCTGTCCGTCCTCCATGTCTGACGTTTGTAACGAACAATGACAACTTATCAATTTATGATCACTTTTATAGTGCAGACATGTCATTCCTCTATAGACGTAATGCACTGTAGGGGCGAGTGGCACTGTACCAAGATGGCCGCCGCGTAGGCACGTCGGCTCCAATCGGCAGCGGCAGTCAACGCGGCGTCTACGTATATATGTCTAAGGTGTGGCTAATGTGGCTAACGTTACCATGACATATTAGTATACCCAAAGGCCAGAGCTTTGTAGAATCATCGTTGCCAGTGGGCCAAATCAGCCAAGTACCCCTGACTGCAGTGTGCAGTTCGGGGCGGAGCTCAACGCTGCTCAACGTCGGCATGCTATTGGCCGAATCCAACGTTTGACTCCGCCCACAGGGATACTGCCTGTGTAACCCATATATGCGTTACAATGACTGTAACTATAACTGTTGGGAGACATAAGATTCTGGTTGGGCTCTAGAGGAAAAGGGACAGCACTCAATAAACCAAACCGACAAAGGAATGCAGTGACCATGTACCCAATATATTGTGTCATAATTCATTTTACATATGTACAATATTTACAATTAGTGCACTCTTTTTTTCTGAAAAGGAAGACTCTGTTTGTATGTTGAAATCCTGAGTTGTCCAAAGTGCGCAATGATTCACAGTTTTTGAGAGTCTGGTGTTTGATGGAGGGGAAAGTGATAAACTGTGTGTCGCTGTAGAAGTCCCTACCACATCCCGCAGCAGTAGTTAGTTCAACTTCTGACTACAGAGAAGGAGACTTTGGGGTCTGGTCCATTCACAGATCCGGGGTAGATAACCTGGCCTGTGTAAGACAATATTTCAGTACATTTTCCAAATAATAAAAAACCCTATTGCAATAGATAATGAATAAAGAGTCCCATAATAGTTAGCAGTATGACTGTAACAATTCAGAAATGCACAACATTGATTGATGACAATGTACAGTCAAAAGATGGCACTTGGTATCAATCTTGGATAGCAAATTAATAAACAGGACAACATTCAGTAGTAGTTCAATAACCATGGTCATTCTATAAGCACATGACAGCAGCTAGTGCAGCTAAAAGGTGTGCGGCTATTAGCAGTAGTAGCTAGTCATGGCTAATCACAAACAATAATCATTCACAGTAGCTGCTTTTACACAACAACCAAAATGATGTGACTACATCATCACTATCACCATTTAAATCGCCAGTACAAGAGCAATACTGAAACCATATGTGCTGCACATTTACAAAAACCAAGTAAACATTTCTGCAACTAACGCCGCTTAGCATTAGCAGGTTAACACTCACCAATTCCTTCCAGTCCACGCATGAAAAGTACTCGGCTTCGCTCGGTCATACGGTTTGGCATCTGCAAGTTGAGGAGCACAACATCTAAGAACGGACTTTAAGAGGTGTGTTGGATAAATAAGACGTCCCACCTGTCTATTCACCGCGCGTTTCCGCCATCTTTGCATGCATCTCAACTCTCACAGAGGATTACACAAATATCGCGAGATGTTGTGCAAACATCGCGAGATTTGGAAAACGGGAGCTTGCAAACAGATAAAACGAGACTAATAATATATTTTATTAGTTGGGTTACACCTGCATGTAAAAACAAGCGCCGTCTTCTGCTCCTAGCATTGTCAAAAACCTGTATTTGGCCCTGTATGTGGTTCCACTCTGAATTGAATTAGATTCACGTTCCTGAATGGTTAGGGCTAGGGTGAGGGTTAGGTTGCCAAACTGTTGCAAAATTAAGTAAAGTTGTATGTAATAAGACTGAACGCGATTTGTTTATGGAACGTTGAGATGGGCGGAGCCAAATGTTGAATCCACCTGAACGTTGAGCTCCGCCCACATTGAAGTCAGGGGCTTCTCAATTCAGCAGCTAGTGTGCTGTGTGCTGCTCTCCTGACCTATAGATTGGCTACTAGAGCTAGTCCGAATACCAGTATCTGTGCTTCGGATGTTCAGTTCCAGTATTTGGCGAATATTCGGTTTGTGCCATGGTGTCGGCCAGGGACGACACGACACCGGAGCACAAAGCAATGCTCGGCAGCGTTCAGGGTCGCTCGGCGGTGCCCGGCAGCGTACTACAGCCTTGGCAGCGTTCGGCAACGTGTGGCAGCGTGCGACAGCGTGCAACAGCGTTTGGCGACGTACTACAGCCTTGGCAGCGTTCGGCAGCGAGCGACAGCATTTGGCGACATACTACAGCCTCAGCAGTGTGCGACAGCGCTTGGCGACGTCCTACAGCCTCGGCAGCGTGCGACAGCGTTTGGCGATGTACTACAGCCTCGGCAGCGTTCGGCAGCGAGCGACAGCATTTGGCGACATACTACAGCTTCGGCAGTGTGCGACAGCGCTTGGCGACGTCCTACAGCCTCGGCAGCGTGCAACAGCGTTCGGCAGTGTGCGACAGCGTTTGGCGACATACTACAGCCTCGGCAGCATTCGGCAGCGTGTGACAGCGTTTGGCAACGTACTGCAGCCTCGGCAGCGTTCGGCAGCATTCAGCAGCGTTCGATGACATACTACAGCCTCGGCAACACTCGACAGCGTTTGGCGACGCTCGGCGGTGCCCAGCAGCACCGTGCACAAATATTCGAATATCAAAATTATTATTCGAATACCACCACAATGAACAAATATTTGGATATTCGAATATTCGGGACCAGCCCTATTGGCTATGCTGCTTTTCTTAGACTCTCGCTTTCATTTGTAAATAGCTTTTTGTTACTCAATCACTTTTCCTATGTCTTTAACCCGGTTTTCATGCCATCATTTATTACTCCTCTCATCCCCTAGTTTCACGGAGACGCAACACTGACCACCTCGCCAAGCGTTTCCATGTCAAATGATCTCTCAGAGTGAAAGCTAGAGGCAGCAGAGAGTCCTGCTCCACATGCGTGTCCATAGATGTTCGCTAGGCGGCTGTGCACAGAGAGCCTGTAGTCATTCGCTGCAGCCGAGTGATTTTATCCACCTCTCAGAGACACACAGCCTGATAAATGTCAGCTGCACCACTGAAACCAATGAAAATGTTAAGTTGCACTTGACAGTTTGTTTGGTTGCATGTGTGCTGGAGCCGTGGACACAACATGTAGAGTCTGAAGAGTTTATCTCTACTAAAGTACATTTCAATAAATCAAGCGTCTGAATTTGGAGCATTTCACTGAGCAATATTTGAAATTATAAAAGAAAAAAAAAGTCTTTAAGCAGCTTATTTGAGACAATCATTGTTTACTACCAGAAAATCAGGCTCTTACATCCATGTCTTCATGTTATAAATAAGCATTATATTATTACATTCTATACATAAACATCCACAGTGTTTCAACAGTGCACCAGGAGATATAGAAACGTCTGCTCACAACCTACACAGGACAAATCGCATCTACAAAAATATGAATATACAAGTATGTGTATAAAAGTGGCATTTTCTTCTGCTGATCTTTTCAATAGAATACATTCAGATTTAAGCAGTGTGTTTGTTTCGCTGTATAAAATAAAGTGTTCAGTCTAACAGGCAGAAAAACATCAAATGAAATGTTAACAGCTCGTAAAATAAACTCAATAGAAACATGTGGATCTCAAGAACACGGCGCTCAGGGAGTGCTGGAAATGAGTTGCAAAGGGATGTTTTGTCCGGTGGAAATCCACTAAAGCAGCCTCACTCAGTGGACGGTGATGTTTGAGTCCGATAATCCATCATGTGAAGCTTTTTTTCTTGTCATGCAGGGTAAAAATGCTTAACTGATTATTACCCACTGAACTCCCTGGAATACGTTTGCTGGCTCTTGTGTCATACTAAAACTATCTCACCTGTGACTCTATGTCTTTCCAGTCCCTCCAGGATTTCGTGGGCGTTTTTCCAGATAGTTGCTCCTAAAATGCCTGAATTCGCGGCAGCTTTTCTAAAAAATTGCGATGTAAGTTGCGATGCTTTAAGCGTATTTGTTGCGATGAAATTGCGGGACACAAAATTGCTAAAAAGTTGCATTTTTTTTCTTTGTTTTGTATAATTCATTAAAAATGTTGAAAGTTTAAAAAGTTAATTCCACATCCCGGCACACGCGTGTTCACACACACGCTCACAGCTCGTCACGTCAGTTAATGAATCTAACTGACCTTCATTGTTTCAGTGCTGCCACAGATCTGGATGCAACAGCTTCATCACGGTGGTTTGTCTGGTCTGTGGTCCGCTGGTTTCACCCATTCTCCTGATATGTTTACGGTAGAAAAGTGTTTGTCAGTGGATGGTTTTGGTTTGTGTTCCACCTCAATATTCCACGGGGTGAAAACAGTTTAGCTCCGCTCTGGTGAAGAACATCAGGGAATTGTTTTGCAGATCTTTAGCAGTAATTTTTGTTGGTAAGTGAGAGATATTACTATCACACATATCTGTATCTTCAAACCATAAACAAGGAAGTGAATCCGGTGACGTACGTGCATTACTGGGGACTGCTGTGATTGGTGGAACTCACGGGAGGCGGGACAAAATTGCGGAAAAGTCGCGGTGATTGGACGAAATTGCAGTTCACGGAGATTGGTTGAATTAGCATTAATTGTTGTGATCGCAGCATCGCGAATTCCTGGAGGGACTGTCTTTCTGTATGTGCGACCTCATGCCTCCTCAGGGTGTTGTGGCCGTTCTGCTAGTGGCTAAAATGAACGCTGTCTTGGATAGTGTCAAGATCTTGATAATACTACTTGAAAATATTGGTACACTTAAGGCGTCTATCCTGATTGAAAGGCAGTCAAATGAGTGGTTTTCTCCACGGAATACATACACTAAGCTGTGAGGTCGAACCTTTACAAATAGACGCTTAAATAAACACTTTGAATGATAGTTTCTTATGTCAGTAGATGTTTCACGGTGACAGCAAGGTGCCATGCGTGTGTTCTTTAGAAAGCGAGTCTTTCTCCATGCAGGTTACAATCAGGTGGGCGGCGGGCCGTTGGTGTAGTGCAGCATGGGGTAGAAGGAGCGGGCGAAGTTGTTGGCCACGGTGCAGCTGGGGTCGCTCTCCGACATGGGAATCAGACAGGGGAGGAGCAGCAGGAGCAGCAGGAGGAGCTGAAGGGGGAAGGCAGCGCGCAGGACCCGGTAGAAGAAGGATCGAGGCCGGGCGGATTCCCTCTTGTCTCTGCACGACACAGTGACAGTGAGGTGATGCAGTGAACAGCCTGAACTGGAAGTAAGCAGTCGGTTTGAACATACCTGAGAGAGGAGGAACTCTTTGAGTGTGTCGCCTCCTGAGACGTGTCTGATGACGTATGTTGGGCCGATGCAGATTCACCATCCTGAATTATAGACGGATGAAGAAATGTTACTCCATCGTATCTAACCCAACATATACAAAGAGCAAAAACACTAAAAAGCAACATCAACATTTTGATTTTAACCCTCTAAAACCCCCAACCTGCTTTGAAAGGCCAACAAAACAACAACATTTATTAAAATCAGAAAGTGTCAATTTAGAAATAATTGTTTATGATTTGTGACTTTCCAACTGTGTGGTACTGCAAAGAAAACAATTCCACTTCTAGTCATGGTTGCACAGTTTCCACAGAGGTGCAGGACTTTATATTGCAGGGAATAATGAGTGACAATGTGAGAGAAGCAAAAAAACACCTAGAAACTGCCTGTAGTTCAGAGGGCTAGTATGAAATTCAGTTTAAAAGGGACATATAAGGGAATCCAGAGTCTATCGCCAGTGTTTGGATTTGTCCACACTGGGCTTCTGTAGAAACATGGAGGCATGATGTGGTGGGCGCCCTGGAAGAAGACTTGCTCTCGTTGCGGATATGAAATGCTCAAATTGACAGAAACAGGTGATTTCACATTAACAAAAAATATAATTATGGAGGCTACAACCTATTTTTGCTCATACATCCCTGTAAATCCTATAAGGGGGCAGTGGTGGCCTAGTGGTTTGTGTAACCGGTGGGTCGCCGGTTCAAGTCCCCACACTCGTAAGGGGTTGAGGTGGGAAGGTGAGAGTGACTGCTTGTCCCAGTCACCACCACTGTGGACCCATAAGCAAAGCCCTTAACCCCTGACTGCTCCTAGTAAGTATAGTTGAGGTTAACAATGAATAGGATGGGTCAGGTGCAGAGAAGAGGATCAATAAAGGTTAGATTATTATTATTAGGAATCTATATAACACAGGTGATTGGGGTAAAAATGGTCCAATAGACAACTTGCAGCAAAAGAAACACCTTAAACGACCTTTTGCCCTTTTTTTGCTGCCTTAATTCACAATTTCAGGCCATTCTTGGACATGAACCTCTAAAAAGCTTTGGGTCGTTACCAGACGCTGCTGCAGGGCGCCGAGGTCCTGGTCCACCTGCCTCAGGAGCAGCTTCAGCTTGCTGCCCGTTACGTGGAGCTTCTCCCGGGCCTCGTCGCTCTCCTCTGCGCCGTCTTCAGGCTGGAGCTGGGACCACAGAGCCTGGAGGGAGGCCTGCTGGGCCTGCCTGCCCCGCAGCTCCTCCCGCAGGTCGGCGAGCGTGCTGCCGTGCTGCTGCAGGGCTCCGACGGCCGTGTCTGGGTGGCCGATGTCCACCGCGTAGCGTCTGCTCTCCGCATGGGCCAGCCACAGCAGCAGAGAGTGCAGGGTTTCATGAAACTCCTGAATGGAAAAGGTTAAAGGTTATTTTTTTATTTATTTATTTTTGTCTGCATTTATACTTATCGTTTAACACCACAGAATTGACTCAACTTTAATGAGATCAATGCATATTTTAGTCTTGCAGCAAAATATATTAATATTTAGTGCATGACAATCAGGCTAAGCTGTCATTCTTTATTGGATTTTCCTATCATGAGCCAGAGGGGGCAGTGCAGCACCTCAGTGAATTGAGGGGGAAACAAATGAAGGACAGGGCGAGACAAGACGAACAGGGAGGGTAAAGACGGGCAGTGCTATTTGAATCCTATAAGAGTGCTCTAAAATGCTGTGTCATTCCCAACAAACGATCCCACATCTGAAAATTGGGAACAAATAATCAACACAGAAACGAATTGGAGACCAGAAGTTCTGACAGTAAACAGGGTTAGGACGCCAGAGGACAGGAGTGAGGGAAGAATGTATGGAGGGCGTGAGTTTAGTGCAAAGTCTGAAGAGTGACTCCGCACAATCAGGTGGGTCCCATCAGCTCTCAGAAAGGGGACTCGGCAGGAGTTGGTAAGCCCTGAACAAACATGCATGTGTGATGGACACCGAAGCCTGAAGGTTATTTGTTAGAGTGGAGGCATTCAGGTGTGGTGTGTAATATGACTCAGTCTCATGCGCAATTGGACAGAACAACAGAACATTTTCACTTTCTAGTTACAGTGTTATTTTTTTCTGAGCTGAATTGTGATAAAAACCAACATTCTGATGAGCGCTTTTTCAAAATATGTCCCCTTTTCTGTGCTTTCTTTTGCACTGTAACTGCAAAATGTTGAAAATCTAAGTAAGCAAGCATCAATTTAAAATATATTTACAAAGCAGCTCAATATAGGAATAAGGAAAATAAGGTGTAAACTTAACAAAACAGTTAGAAAATGTGCAGAGCCAAATATTATAACATGAGAAAATTCTGGGGGCTGCATTGTGTCATAGTGTGTTCTGAATGTGTGGTTATGAATCCTCTTCCCACCTGGCAGCGCATCAGCGTCTTCCTCAGGCTGGTGTCCCACTGCTGGAGGCCTGTACACGCTCTGCTCCAGTCTCTGTTCATGCTCGTCAGTCTGTCCTGCAGCTCTGGATCTTCCTCAGCCCGCAGGTTCACAGACAGCATGATAGACTTGTAGTGAGCAAACGTCTTCTGCATCTCCTGCAAGAGAAATCAAGAGCATTAGGGGTTGATCGATTATCGGATTCCGAATCTACCATCAGCTGTGTTACGTTCAGGGTTAAATCTGACCTTCAGCTCTTTGGCTCTGGCCTCCATGTCCTTGATACTGGCTGCCGGCTCGGAGTGCTGGAGGTGCTTCAGCGCCGGGATCAAGGTTTCTAACCAGGAAGTGATGTCATCCAGATCAGATGTGGGCGGCTGAGGCTCCTGAGGGCGGACCTGCTGACTACATCTGGACTGAGCCTGGAGCAGCTCCCAGCGTTCGATCACACCTGAAAGCACGCGAACACTTTGTCATAGACTGTAGTGTGCATCGTTACACACTGACAGATTAACAGATTGGGTGAATCTTGGGGATGGAGATCTTCCAGCTGATGGAAACAAACTGCCTCTCATTGGGAGGACACTTCGGCATGCGGCGGGGCTGGGTATCGAACCGCCAATCTTGCAATCAGTGGACAACCCGCTCTACCACCTGAGCCACAGCTGCTTACTGCTTTGCAAACCAGTCTGCTGTCAGGAATTGGGACACTTTCTCCACTTATTTACATTTATTTGCAGTGCAGGGAATCTGCCAGTGTTGTGTAATCCATCACAGTAAACATCCTCCTAATAAGCAACTCGTGTCTGCAAGCGACTCTCACCTGACTGTTTGTCGGAGGCGCTCAGGCCTGTCAGACCGAACTCCTCCGGCTGCTCCTCGTCATCCAGGATCAGCGAGACTCTCTTAATGTTCTCGATGCTGCCGCTGCACTGAGACATGAGACGCAGCTGGAAACACAACAAACGTGCATTTAGCGCCGACAGCTGGAGCAGAAAATGGACTGTTTATGTTGGTTGTGTTTGGTTTTCCTACTAGAGAGAGTTTTGTGAGACGTACATAGCTCTGCTTTAGAGGGGTGCTGGTGAGGGTGGGTGTCTCAGGGTGTCCCTCTGTGTCCAGCTGAGTTTCTGGGTGTCCTGGCGGCCGCCATCTTGGAGGCTCGTGTACGGCCATTGACCTGCTTGAAGCTGAAACACAAATAAGAATGAGTTCGGCATTAACCTCGACCCTCATCTCTGACCAAGTCGCTTAATCTAATGCTCAGTGTGGGTATGCAGTCTTCTAAGTCGGCTGCCTGTTGGTAAAGCACAATTTAATTAGTGGGACAAGTGATTACAGGCAAGGCACCAGGCTTTCAGCTTGGAAATTATTTGTCCTGGATTATTTCTGGTGGGAATTTAAAGGTTCTTTAGATTCACTCACTCTTTACAAAGATGCTACATGTGGCACAAATGAACACTGTCAACTCAGCTGATGCTCTTAATGGTACATTTACAATGTTGAGAGCTCCCAACCTGGCGAATGTTGACTTTGCTGCGGACTGAGCTTCATCTAGAACAAATCGCAAATCCAACTAAGTCTAATGATGCCACCTAAGCACAAATCGCCCACCGCAGGAAACTCGAGCTCTGCGTGGTGGTGATTATTTAAGGCCGTATTTCACGTGTGTGTGCAGCAAGAGAGAGAAGTTACACCACAGAGACCCGAAGCGGGCAAAGCCTCAGCTGGAAACTTTACCAGCTGTTCACACCAGCGTTTAAAAGGACGTTGACGAATGATAAATTAAACCTCAGAGCCAGACTGACACACTGTGCATCCAAACTCATGTCCCCTCTACCAGTTGTTGAATTGCGTTCTCAGTATTTAATGTAGGTTTTGTGCATTTCTAATAAAACTGCCCTATTTGATCTTTTCAGCAATGCTAGCTGCTTGTCTGTGTGGTATGTGGTTGTAATCATAATTATTGCCTTTATGTTACACTTTGCATGAAAAATGAACACAGAATAATAGATCTGCTTTTTATTTAAATGATTCAAAAGTTGTGGTAAAGGGCGCAATGTCGCCTGTGTGTACGAAAGTGAAAGCAGACAGTTGTATGTGAACACATTAGTGAATAAAATAATGATAATTATTTCTGTTAGGCACCAAGCACATGCTTTTCCCAACAGTTTGGATGTACAATGTCCCATAATGTTTTTTTTTGGGGTTTGAAAGGGGGTAGAGAGTAGAGAGACATGCAGCAAAGGGTCGTGAGCCGGACTCGAACTCACGACCACCTTAACTCAGCGAGCTATGTGACGGGCCCCCATAATGATTTTGATATCAGCAGATTCCAGACAAGGTCCCCCACATGATCAAGAGACGAGAGGACGACTGCACTGACAGCATTTGTGACACATGGAGATTAAAATGGCTTATTTATCCATTTAGGTTAAAGATACATCCATCCATCATCTATACACCGCTACATCCTCTGTAGGGTCACGGGGGGCTGGAGTCTATCCCTTGGGCGAAGGCAGGGGACACCCTGGACAGGTCGCCAGTCTATCACAGGGCTACACATAGAGACAAACAACCAAGAACACTCTCATTCACACCTACAGACAATTTAGAATCATCAGTTAACCTCAGCATGTTTTTGGACTGTAGGAGGAAGTACCCGGTGAAAACCCACGCTGCACAGGAAGAACATGCAAACTCCACACAGAAAGACCCTAAGCGGGACGCGAACCAGGGTTCTTCTAGCTGAGTGCCAACAACCGAGCCACCGTGCAGCCCAGGATACATTCCCGTGATCTCTAAATGTGAACGGAGCAGCGTCGCAGTAGGAAGGATGATGAGTAAGTTGAGTTGGGAGCAATGGGCAAGAAAGGAGGGAGAGGAAAGAGACGACGTTGAAAGACGATAAAAGGTCATGGAGAAAGGAGCTCAAGGTAACGCAATAAACTCCAGACTGATGAAAAATGGGTTAGGTGATGAAAAACACAATAAAAATAACATGCAAATTCTGATGAAAGATAAAAAGATTGTGATCACCAAAAGGAGGAACGTGTCCAATGACTCGTGTCGGTTTTGTTTGATCAGAATCAGAACAGTGTTAAATTAAAATGCGAAGCTAATAAAGAGATAAGATCCCAAACTACTAAAACATAAATCTGACTGTGACAGTTAGAGATTCCTGACTCTTAATCAAACTGAGTCTGCTAAACAAAAATATGCAGAAGAAAGAAGCTGTTGATTTTCCAAACCACAGCTACAGTAAAATATCAGAGCGTCAGTTTCAGCTGTTTTGACTTCACCTGTGAGTCCTCGTGCTCTGCAGCTCGGTCCCTCATACAACACAAATTATGTGTAAGCGATACTGTTGGGAGATGCCTTATGGAAAGTTATTTGACCGAGAAACGTAGGGCTGTGATTGGACTAACGGTGCAGAAAGTGAAGGTGTTCTGGAGCCCACCCTGTGAGGAGGCTCGTGGGGCGTCTGGGACTAAGTTTCTCCTGGCTGTCAGTCGACTCTGGGAGGAGAGAGGTCAGAGCTGAGGTGTGGGAAATATTCAATTTAGTGTTTTTCCAACTTGGATGCTCCACTTCTCCAATGAAATCCCTTTAAATCAAATCTTTAGTAACTCTGGAACATCTTTAGGGACACCAGTTGAAGTGCACCTTTACTTTAAGTCTAATTAGACAAACATAGCTGAGTCTCAGGCATGTAAGGGATAATACCAAACAATGTCTGTATTTCAGGGTTGTAATGGATGATGTTTTTGGCCTTCATGGAATCAAACATCTTTTATAATTCAGATCTTACATGAAAAACCCCACAACTCCAAGCTGTTTGACTGGAGATAGCTGCTGTCTGAACCTACAGTTTCAACTCTAAGCACACTGGTATGTCAAAGATGTCCATTTACTAAAAGTTCACCCCCCACCTTTTATCTTTTAAAGCTGCTTAATGCGTGATTAAGTGCGTGGCTGCTTTGTGGAACAGGTGGTGCTGTAATAGGCCAGCCGAGGTCCCGGAGACGCTGCACGGCCGCCTCAGCTCCACTCATCCACCTCGTTGCTCATTTTTAAATTAGCTGGGAGTTAGCTTTAAAACTGCTCTTCAGAAAACTCATGAGAGGGTCTGTCTATGTTCGTATGCAGTCTGTGGTTTGCTCGTGTGTTTCTGTTTGGTAAGGTCCCTTTTAACGACACATTAATGCAAATTAATTTGCTAAATTACTCATTACCATGGCATAGAAACATGTCAGGACAGGAGTGCTGAGATTTTCCCTCATCGATCAGACAGAGAAATAAAACATGAGTGTGTTGAGCTTCTCTTCAACTCTGTGTATGTTAGCAGTACCTATAAACCAGTGAAATAACTTAAAGGTCCCATATTACGCAAAATTCACTTTAGAATGTTTTTTTAAAGATAATATACGTCCCCAGCGTGTCTACAAACCCCTCCGAAATGAGAAAAGTCTATCCTCTCCCTCTCTTGCTTTCTCCACCTTTCAGAAAATGTGTGCTCAAACAGGCCGATTGGAGATTTGCCTTTTATGACCTCATGTAGAGCAATAACACCACCTCCAGGTTGGTGACACCGCCCCAGAGAAACGTTAGGCTGAATCCAAACCTCCATCCTCTGGACTAGCCCTGGCGGACTTCAGGCGTACGCAATGTCTGCGACGTCTTCACTGTCATCACGTAAAGTCTAACAGCAGGAGTCTGCAGCATTATGACTGGAGCTAATAGACAGGGTTGGAGTCCGTTTCACTCGTTTCCGTGAAAGCATCTGAGAGACTATCATGTATACGGTAATCACCGCAAGTAACAAGTAATAAATACCATTTATAGGATTTTTGGTGAGTGAACAAATCAGCATTCATACACATAGGCTATACACATTCAAAACAGCCCTCAGCACTCCCGGACTTCCCCTGAACGCACCGCAGAGCACGGCAGTTGCTCTGTTGTCGGCTGAACAAACGAGCACAGAAGTCTGTTTTTACCTGCTTCTTCGTCTGAGGTTTTAAACGCCCAGATGATTAATTTTATTTACAACTCCTAAAATGTTGGATGTGTGTCACCACTTCACTGCGGACTGCTTTCTCAACGAGGGCCAGTACAAAGCAGGATTCGCTAGGAATCTGAAGATAAAGCATGGATCGGTACCAGCTGTCCGTGACCCAACTACAAACATGTGAGCTGCGAGTTTTACCGTTTTATGTTGCTTTACTGTATCGGCCTATCTAGCATGATAGCCTGTTGAATGTGGTTTTAGCATGGTAGCTAACATAAGTTACTGTGGGTAGCATAGTTAGCTGTTCAGAAACGTCCTGCTGCAGCGTTTCCAGGTAGTAGAGAGTGATTTATCATCTTTTTTCCCTGCTGCATCTGTTTGTGGGTCTCTGGTCTCAACTCTATGATTTTTTAAAAATAAAGCCAGGAAACATAAAGCAGTGTGTGAATATTCCACCATTAATATCGGACACAGGTATAAACGTACCTGACAGTGTACTGAAATAGGTTCCCTCTTCATCGTGTTCTTCCTCTTCCTCATCATCCTCATGCGACGACGACCCTCCCACGTCTCCGGTGTGGTCCCACTCCAGAGGCAGGGAGTCCACGCTCACTGGCGTCTCCCTCCCGGAACGCTCCAGGTGTGAGGTCAACAGGTGGGTGGGCGTGGCCGGGAGGCTGCCGAGGTTCCGCCCCAGCCACGGCCGGCCAATCAGCTCCAAGCTGGACTCCAGGGAAAAGGTGGTAGCAGAGAGCTCTGGTTCTTCTCTGATCTGCTAGGGCAAAGAAATAGCAGTTATTTAGGAAGTTGTGAATACTGCACGGCCTTTTAGAATTCAAGTGTTTATTTTTTTTCGTGTTTTACAACTTTATTAGTTATTTTGTGCGCTATTTTAGCACAATTTTTATTTACGGTGTTGTTTTTCCTGTTAGGCTCTTTGTAACTCTGGTTTCTAATCGACCGGTGTGAGTGTGAGGCCTTTTTCCTCAAACTCTCAGCTCTAGTGTTAAATGTGTGAAGGTATTTTACATTGAGGAGCTATTTTTGGTTTCAGAATGTCAGTTAAAGTTTTTACAAAATATGACATTAAAGGTAGGATCCCATTTAGGGTGAATGCAAAGTGAATGCAACTACAAGCATGTTGGTAGGTATGCCATAACTTACACTGCAAAAACTCAACATCTCACCAAGTTTATTCGTCTTATTTTTAGTCAAATTGTCTCAACCCACTTGATTTAAGATAAATTCACTTTCCAGGTAACATTTCAGCAGATGGAGGGACGTGTTTTAAGACAACGCATCTTAAACATCTTGTTAAGTCAAACAATCTTGAAATGATCTTGTTTTAGTTGTATTTTACAAGAAACAAGGTTCATTTCATTTCATACATGTTTCAAGCTGAGCTGTTGTTTGTATCAGATAAATAATCTGGATTTAAGAAATAAAGTAAATGCATTTTATTGGAAAATCACCAATTCATACCAGAAAACAGCTGCATGTGTAAAATGTGTTAAAAAAATCAAAGCAAATGTCTGCTTTTGAGTTAAAACACCTCCTTTTGGGCGTAGCTGGCTTCACCTAAAACACAACACCTTCAAATGCTGTCAAACACCACTAAATATTAGGATTTCTAGCCAACTGTGAGAAGACATTATATCTCAGAATGCTTCAATTAATCTGTGTGATCTTATTTCAAGTACAAGATGGTCTTAAATCTAGAGAAGAGCCACGATAATACAACTAAAATAAGTTGAATACATCCCAAATTAAGAAGCTGACATTAAACTTATTAAAGCAAACATCTATTTAATTCTTTATCATGTCTGGTTTATTCTAAGACACCTCAGCTTGACAATGCTGCCAAAATATAGCTTAAAATAAGTTTTCCCTGCTAATTTTAAGACCTCAATATTCTAAACATCATGTCATATTTCAAGAAATCTGACCAAGCAAATGTTCACTTGTTCTATTGGCAGATTTTTTCACTTATTTCAAAATAAAAGTGCCTTGAAATACCTTTTTTTCCTTGTTGTGGGAGGGGCATTTTTTACAGTGTACGAATCGTTTCATGTAAAGTAACACCTGAAATTCGCTGAAGTAGTGGAAAACCTCCATGTATGTATAATATCACAACTGTGCTGTGCAAAAGGACTATAAGTAACAGCAAAAGAGATGTTAGCTTATTTGAAAATATGTTGGATACATTGTTATGTGCAGAAATGAGGTTGGAAATTGAAGAATCAATGTGCAGTAATCTAGACAGACGAGTGTGCGTGCTCACAGGAGGATGGCTGAGACGCTGGTGGAAGCGGACCAGTCTGCTGAAAACCTCCTGGCAGTAGGAGTGCAGCTCCTCCAGCTCATCCTCTATTAGCGCTGCATCCTGCGGTGAGCTCTTCTGGATCAGACCCTCTCCAAACACTATGAGTCCATCAATGCGCTCCGTGTTCAGGGTGATCTCCTTCTGGAAACTCTGCAGCAACAGAGTCGGATGGAAGAGGTTGAGTCGCAAAACAACACACATTACTGCTAATAGTGTCTGTAAAAGGGTCCAGTGAGCGGAGAGGGAGAGAAACCCTCATTAAACACAGCCCATAGCTGAAAATGGAAACTAGCTGCTTAAGTGCTTCAACATGCAAAAGGAGGGTTTTGTATGGTTTTAATGAGCTGAGCCTCACGTTGAGCTGCTGTATCTTGTGATGGACGTCGCTCTCTGAGAAGTGCTCGACGTTGGTGAGCTGCAGGTCCAACTCAGTCAGCCAGACCAGCATGCTTTCCCTGGTGCCTTCAAATTCCTCCCTCTGGCTGGTAAAATACTGCAGGGCAAATGAAGATAGGATGAGTAGAAGATCAGAAAATACACATTTAATTAAGTGCTTTAGTGACATTTCTTATTAAGGCCTTGAACTGGTTCAGAATACTCCTCTCCACTCATGTTTGGACTGTGACATTAGCTAAAGGAGACCATGTGACAGACAACTAAGGCAGAGGATTGTACAGTTATTAAGTGTTCTTGTTAAAGACACTGAACCAGAAGCTGCTTCCGATAGCAGGCATGTGTGAATTGCAAACATCGTAAAGTGCTCCGAGTACTACTAAGGTAGAAGAGCGCTGTTTAAGTAAGCATAACTTTCCACTACTCATTTGTGACGAGCCGTTCCTTCGACAAAATGAACCAAATCTAAGCTTGAATGAATACATTTAATCAAAATCCCTTTATTTTACATGTCTCATTGAAAAGGGAGCTTATTTTTGTGCTCCTCAGAACAACTGAGAAGCCACGAGTGACTGAGCTGTAAACAAGAGTCCTGACTCAGGCAGTGTTTGGGGTTCAGATGGTTATGGGTTATTCATCTTCAATGTTTTAACCAGCTCTTCTGCACCGTGCATCCTGAACTGTACCTTGAGCCTGCGGAGGACGGCGGCCACTCTCCGGTGCAGAGTGTCCCAGCGCCGGTTGCCTTCATGGACCATGGCTTTGAGCTGGCTGGCTCTGTCAGTGCGGTTCTCCCTGGCCAGGCGGCGGTACTGGTTGTTCACCAGCTCGAGCTGGGTCAGCCGCTCGTGAACCTGCCTTTGGAAACCCTAAGGAAGAGAGAAGAGGAATAAATGATCCAGTGTGTGACTGAGTGTGGTTTGGTATCTCCCCTCTCACTGTGTGAAACAGAGCTGAAACTATTAGTTCATGAAACAGTTACGTGATTGAGCAAAAATGATTTTGCACCAATTTAGGAAACTGATTTATCATTTACATATTGTTAAAGGGAGCTGCACGGTGGCTCAGTTGTTAGTAGCGTTGCCTCACAGCTAGAAGATCCCTGGTTCACATCCCAGATAGGACGCCTGGGATCTTTCTGTGTGGAGTTTGCATGTTCTCCCTGTGCAGCGTGGATGTTCTCCAGCTTCCTCCCACAGTCCAAAAACATGCAGAGGTTAACTGATGATTCTAAACTGTCCATAGCTGTGAATGAGAGTGTGCTTGTTTGTCTGTCTCTATGTGTAGCCCTGAGATATAGGCGTCAGGTGTCCCGTGCCTTCACCCGAGTTGGCTGGGATAGGCTCTAGCGCCCGCTGTTACCCAACAGAGGATTAAGTGGTGTATAGATGATGGATGGATGGATATTGTTAAAGAGTTTGACTGTTAATTTAAATATGTTAAATTGGGCTCTTAAAAGCTACAAAGGGCACTGTTACGCAGACCATTTTAATGCGGACCATAACAGTTGACTAATCGTCAGATCAGCTGGTAATGAAAATGATTAGTTTCAGGCCTGACGTCAAAAACACACATTTGGTGGGTTGGGACTCAAAAGTGGGTCGTGAAGCCATTTTTGGAGGGTCGCAGAAGCATGAACACCCCCCAAAAAAGTAGTGGTATAAAGTCTTTTATTTTAAAGGACGTGTTTCTTTTGACACAGTTTGCTTTCAATAGCAGGATATTTAGTGGTGGTGACACCAGTAGTCGCCCACTGTTAACCTCTAGATTTGGCTCTGCCAGCTTATTCAAGAAATTTATGCTAAAATGAGCCAAAAATGAACCAAAATGTGCTCAGAATCTGTCAAAATGGGCCAAAATATGCCCCAAAACTTGGCATAAGTGTCCCAAAATACCAAAATTAGCAAAAAAATAAGCCAAAATTTTCCTAAATTGTATCAAAATGGATTGAGATTACACCCAATAAACCTTAATTTGTTAACAGGAACAGCAAACTTCAAAAAATTTGGGTCGCGACCATTAATAATAGAGACATAGTGGGTCCTGAGGCTGGACCAGTTGAGAACCACTGAAATAAAGAACTGTTAAGTAAAACTTAAATTGGAGTTTTGGCTCTTTGAGTGAGCTCCTTCAATAGTTTTGGTTGTGTAACAGTAAAAAGGCAAACACCTTTCAAGTTTGTCACGTCCACAATTTAAAATCCATCCAATCTATCCACAGAAGAACGACAAACATCTAACTAACAAGCAAACAAACAAACAAAGCTACTTCAAGGCTCCGCCGACGTCACAACTGACCTCAAACTTCTTGAGCTCCTCCTTGGCGACAGTGAAAAGGACGTCTGCAGAGTTGGGGTTGGCGGCGGTTCTCTCAGCCATCTTGAGCCAGTCCTCAAACCGGGAGTAGTCATTGAGGAACTTGCACCAGAGCGTCCACGTCTCCTCGATCCTGTATGGAGACATGTTGGAGTCACGCCGCTCACCGGGGAAGGCTTCTGTGAGATGCTTCTCTTATCAGTGACTGAGTTTCTTTCTGCAGCAGCGTTATGGCATCAAGTTATGACATCTGATGTAGCTACCCTGTTCTCCCCATGTGGCACAGTCTGTTCAAAAGCTCTTAATAGATATCATAAAATATAGAACAGATGAAGTAACTGTTGCAGACAATGAGCCCAGAAGTTAAGTTCTTCTGTTAAGTGGGCTGTGCACTAGTCTGGCTGGCTTAGTGTGAGCAGACCATATGAATGAGTGTGTTTCACCTGAGCCTCCTGTCCAGAGCCATAGCACAGATGGTCCTCCAGCGCTGGTCCAGGCTGCGGCTGGTTTCCTGCAGGGAGTCGCTCTCCGCCTCGGTGCCGCCGGCAGCATCTTCGTCCCGCAGCAGAACGTCGCACAGACTGAGCACCGATGCTACGCCCTCCGTGTGCTGCTCGATGTCTCTCTGCAGCTCCTGGACAGACACGGAGACGGCCATTCGCATCAGTTTGTACCGCACACCTCGTGTATTACACATCAGTGCACAGGGTGAGGACAGTGAGGCACAGCGTGAGACCACCACTCCCAAAGTTAAACAAAAGACAGACGTGAATTATTAATGACAATCAGAGACAAAGAATAAGAGGGAGTGACAGAAGCAGAAATACAAAGTACAAATAACTAAAAGAAGAAACAACTGAAATTAAAGCTGCAAGCAGCGATGAACGGGTCCTCGCACCCCTTGCTGGTCGGCGACCCCAAGCACGTCCATCAGGCGATGCTGCGACCGGGAGCGCATTTAGGCCCATGAAGGCAACAAGGGCTGGATTCTGAACACACAGGTCAAATTTCTGGCAGATTGGATTATTACAGACTGTTTATGCAGCACTTACTGTCCATCCAACAGGTGGCGCTATCACTGTGGCTGTATATTGGTCTATGGAAATCATCAGGGCTGTAACCTGATCACACATTTAAAGTTTGAGGCAGATAGCAGCACATACAGAGGATTTAACAAGACTTCCTCCTTTCTGGCGAAGCATCAAAGTTCAGTCGGCCGCCATGGCCACGCCCTTTGGGTTTGGCATATGATTTTCACATATTTTCAACCTGAAGATGTGTTCCATATATTGGCACAAATTCAGATGTTTTGGAGTTATCGTCTGTGAGCAATTAATTTCTGAAAATGAGCAAAAACAGCAAAAATCCCACATTGAAATCAAAATTGCCGACTTCCTGTTGGGCTTAGAGAATGGCTCCAAGAGACTTTTTTGTTGACACTGATGTGTTACATATGCATGCCAAATTTTGTAGACGTAGGTTAAATTTGATGAGTGGGCCATTTTTTAAAATGCTGCAGGGGGCGCTATGCCACATGCTGTGAATGTATTTTGGCACATGGATGTGGTCAGGGCAGGAGTGTGATTAAACATGCAAAGTTTGAGGCAGATTGGAGCAAGCAGAGGATATTTACACAGCAGTTGATGTTTCATGGCGAAGCATCAAAGTTCAGTCGGCCGCCATGGCCACGCCCTTTGGGTTTGGCATATGATTTTCACATATTTTCAACCTGAAGATGTGTTCCATATATTGGCACAATTTCAGATGTTTTGGAGTTATCGTCTGTGAGCAATTAATTTCTGAAAATGAGCAATAACAGCAAAAATCCCACATTGAAATCAAAATGGCCGACTTCCTGTTGGGCTTAGAGAATGGCTCCAAGAGACTTTTTTGTTGACACTGATGTGTTACATATGCATGCCAAATTTTGTAGACGTAGGTTAAATTTGATGAGTGGGCCATTTTTTAAAATGCTGCAGGGGGCGCTATGCCACAAGCTGTGAATGTATTTTGGCACATGGATGTGGTCAGGGCAGGAGTGTGATTAAACATGCAAAGTTTGAGGCAGATTGGAGCAAGCAGAGGATATTTACACAGCAGTTGATGTTTCATGGCGAAGCATCAAACTTCAGGGGGTTGCTATGGCCACGCCCTTTGACATTGGAGGAAGCTTTTTATAACTTTTGATCATAATGTCCTGGTGTATGTACTGGTAAAATTTGAGGTCTGCATGACTTATCCCCTAGGAGGAGATAGTTCTCAAAAATGAACAACATTCGTCCAAATTTGTCCAATTAATTCAAAATGGCGGACTTCCTGTTGGGTTTAAGGTGTGGCTCCAAGAGGATTTTTTGTGCGTCCTGATGTGTTCTATATGTCCCCCAAATTTTGTGGACGTAGGTTAAATGTACTGCAGGGGCTGTTTGTTAAAAATGCTGTAGGGGGCGCTATAACACGTGCTGTGCTGAGATGCATACAGTTTTCTTCCTTCAGCTGGTGGTGATGTGTGTGCAAATTTTGGTGATGTTTTGATAATTCTATTGCTGTCAAAGGCAGGTTGTTTTCATATCAACTTTGCGTTGCCACGGCAACAGCATTTCATGAAATGGCAAAGTCTTCACACTGTGCCATGATCATGGTGTGAAGACTCATCACACCAATTTTCAGAATTATTTGACCAAGTTTAGGGCAATGGGATGGGCAAATGTAATTCCAAAACATCCTGTTGCCAGTTGGTGGCGCTATGACTATTTCAAAATTTTTTAGTGTGGATGTCTTCAGACTGTACATGACATTCTGAATGTGAAGTTTGGAGCAGATAGGTTCTTGTTCAGCTGAGATATAGACCCTTGAATTTTCATGGCGAAACATCAAAATTCGCCACGGTGCCACAGACACGCCCTTCGATGACACGTCACCATTGTCTCTGTGATTCATCATCAATGTGTTCAGGCTTATGTCAGAAGGTCTGAGGTGAATCTGGACAACGGGTTGACAACAGTACATAAAAGTATTAAAAAAGCAAAAATCCTGTTGCCACAAGGTGGCGCTATGACTGTGAGTGAATATTATCATATGGATGACATCAGCTCAGGTCTGTGATCCTACATGTAAAGTTTCATTCAGATTGGAGCATGTTCAGAGAGTTAGACCTGCACTTCCTGTTGCATGGCGAAGGATCAGTAATTCGGGGGGGCTGCCATGGCCACACCCTTTGACCGACATAGAAGACTTTGATAACTTTTCATCAGGAAGGTCTGTTGTATGTACGGACCAAATTTCAGGTCTCTAAGACTTACCCCCTAGGAGGAGTTCATCACAGATTTTTCACAGTAAACGCAAGATATGTCACTTCCTGTTGGGTTTAGAGCATGGCTATGATTGACTTTTTTGTCTTTCCTGATGTGCTGAATATGCCTGTCAAATTTTGTAGCTGTAGATGAAATGTCCTTCCAGTTAGTCTAATACCACTTTTTAAAATTTTGCAGGGGGCGCTATGGAGCCATTTTGGGACACACATGCACAGACCCCATAAAATATCAAATTTTTCACCGGTCCTGATGTGTGTGCAGATTTTGACGCGAATCGGTGCATGTTTAGGCCCTCAAAAAAGCAATTCATTTGGCGGTAAAATAATAATAATAATAATAATTAAAGCTGCAAGCAGCGATGAACGGGTCCTCGCACCCCTTGCTGGTCGGCGACCCCAAGCACGTCCGTCAGGCGATGCTGCGACCGGGAGCGCATTTAGGCCCATGAATGCAACCAGGGCTGGATTCTGAACACACAGGTCAAATTTCTGCCAGATTGGATTATTACAGACTGTTTATGCAGCACTTACTGTCCATCCAACAGGTGGCGCTATCACTGTGACTGTATATTGGTCTATGGAAATCATCAGGGCTGTAACCTGATCACACATTTAAAGTTTGAGGCAGATAGCAGCACATACAGGGGATTTAACAAGACTTCCTCCTTTCTGGCGAAGCATCAAAGTTCAGTCGGCCGCCATGGCCACGCCCTTTGGGTTTGGCGTATGATTTTCACATATTTTCAACCTGAAGATGTGTTCCATATATGGGCACAATTTCAGATGTTTTGGAGTTATCGTCTGTGAGCAATTAATTTCTGAAAATGAGCAAAAACAGCAAAAATCCCACATTGAAATCAAAATGGCCGACTTCCTGTTGGGCTTAGAGAATGGCTCCAAGAGACTTTTTTGTTGACACTGATGTGTTACACATGCATGCCAAATTTTGTAGACGTAGGTTAAATTTGATGAGTGGGCCATTTTTTAAAATGCTGCAGGGGGCGCTATGCCACATGATGTGAATGTATTTTGGCACATGGATGTGGTCAGGGCAGGAGTGTGATTAAACATGCAAAGTTTGAGGCAGATTGGAGCAAGCAGAGGATATTTACACAGCAGTTGATGTTTCATGGCGAAGCATCAAACTTCAGGGGGTCGCTATGGCCACGCCCTTTGACATTGGAGGAAGCTTTTTATAACTTTTGATCATAATGTCCTGGTGTATATACTGGTCAAATTTGAGGTCTGCATGACTTATCCCCTAGGAGGAGATAGTTCTCAAAAATGAACAACATTCGTCAAAATTTG
>CM045455.1:3868371-3903265 GCA_024666655.1 Dascyllus trimaculatus | reverse complement strand
TAGCTTTTTTGATTCTTTTATGATAATTTAAGTATTGTGGTAGAAATAAACATATTGCAACATTTTTTTAAAAACAAACATTGTTTATTTATTTTTTATTGACTGTCCTTTATATTGGACATCGGGACTTGCTTCATACAGATATAATGATGTAATTTTATGATACAGAATTCATTTTTGAGAGGATTTCTTTTAAAAATTCTTTTCATGCCATCAACAATAAAGTAAATGGGTTGGGGTTGGTTACATGAAGAACACATCTGAACACTCTGGCTATGTCTGTGGATATCATGTCATATGAGTTAGGAAATCAGCACATTTTCGGTTTGACCTTTACTAATGCAATTTGTCAATAGTCTGTGTGAAAAGATGAAAGGTTAAAAGATGCCAGCCAGCAATCAGGGCAACAATGTAATCCTACAGGAGAAAACATGTTTAAAAAATGTTTAAAATTCTGACATTCAAACTCTTCAATCTATCAAACAGGGTTAGTTAAACATGGTGCCAAAACAAAAACATATTTGGCTAAGTGCAAGTAGTTGCTGGAATATCCGGACTGGTGCTTCCCACAATAATAATTTGAACAAAAATTTAAACTTAGCAGAACACCGAAGAATGTTTGAATACTTAAATTTACACCAAATAAACTCTTTGCAGTTTTAAAAAGCTGCAGTCTGCACACTTGATAGTCAACTCATGCTGAGTTTTTAGGTCAAAGCACATACAGCACCAAATCACTGCAGATCAAGAATGGTACAGGAGGAAACAGTTTTTGGTCTTTGAAACACACAGGAACATGTTAAACTTGATGCACTTGACAAATGCCTCCTCCATCTTTGGCAAATGCAGTGCAATGCACTTCCAGCAGATGTACTACTAAATATGTAAATCAACAGGGTCAATAATTTGCCATGTCAAGTTTTAAACTAATTGTGTGTGTGTGTGTGTGTGTGTGTGTGTGTGTGTGTGTGTGTGTGTGATCAACTGTCTGAAAAATCTCAATTCCCTTTCTACACACTGTAATGGCAATAAACCTCAAAACCCAAGCTTACACACTGCTCCTGATCGATAACACATGACGTGTATCATCACTTTTTTTCTGGTTCAGTCTCAGGCTCCTCAACAGCTGTAGTATCCTCCTCTGAGCTTTCATCTTCCTCCTCTCTCTGGCCCTCCTCTACCTCATCTTCAGGCAGCTCTAAATCAGAATTTCCTTCCACAATTCTTAACAAAATCCTCTCCGCCTCACTTAGCCCTCTGCTCTCTGGTGTATTACAAATAGGAATTAGTAAGTCCTGATGTCCACTACAAAGGACAACGAATATAAGTTGTGTTTTGACAGGGTTAAAATTACTGTGACTTTTTACAAATCTTATAAAATGGAAGTCAAGACTTTTATTTTAAAGAAACAACTGGATTTTTAGCAACAGAAACATGATATCTGGAAAAAATTGATGACTTGCCTCTCCTGCTGGCATAAAAGGTTGAAACTGAAATTCCCGCCATTTTGAAAAGACAGTGCATGTGATGTGTTGGCCCCACCCCCACAACTGGGCCATCAAAGGACAGCCCAAAGTGTCCTCTTAAAGGGATAGTATGACTCAAATAGATCCTTTAAATTATGCTTGACTTAGAGGTCTCAGACTCATGTCCCCCACAGAGGACAAAAATGAATGGGCGGGTCTCAGGAGGTTAATGGGAGAAAATGTCACATAACTGCCGCTTGAACAGGATCACATCACGTTGTAGTAGAGTTCTATTGCCAAGTCTGAGGCTGTCTGGATGGGTTTAAACTGAGAACCCCACAAATTCCACATGATCACAGCTGAAGCGATGAGCAGGCTGCAGCGCATTAGTGCTTTGGATTGATATGAACGTGACTATCCGATCAAAGAGGGAAACGTTAGCTATGTTCCGTGGAGGGGAGCTCTTACCGAGTGTCCACGACGCTGACGTCCAGCACATCGAGCCGGAGACCTCCCCACATTTTCAGCAGACGCAGCTCCTCACCCAGCAGACGGCAGCGACTCACCACCAGGCTGACGTCATGGAGCAGCTGAAAGCGACAGACAGAATAATTTAGCCAGGAAGATTTGATTTTCAGCTGTTTGTAGCTCAGATTCGCTCCTATTTGAATCAATCCTGATGGCTGCACTGGTGGCGTAGCAGCTTGTGTGTTTTATTCCTGCTTTTTTATGTCAGTACAAAAAAGCAGGGGCACTGAGTGCTTCCAAAAATCATGATCTGCAGCTCGTCACCTAAACTGTGACTGTCTAAAATGTTATTTCCAACACAGCTTTGAGACAAGGTTTTAAACATCAGCTCAGAATTAGCTACAGTTGTGGTCAAAAGTTTACATACACTTGTAAAGAACATAATGTCATGGCTCTCTTGAGTTTCCACTTATTTCTACAACTCAGATTTTTCTCTCATAGACTGATTGGAACAGGTACTTCTTTGTCACAAAAAAACATTCATGAAGTTTGGTTCTTTTATGACTTTATTATGGGTTTCACAGAAAAAGTGACAAAGTCTGCTGGCTCAAAATTATACATACAGCATTTCTTATATTTGGTTGCATGTCCCTTGGCCATTTTTACTTCAATTAGGCGCTTTTGGTAGCCATCCACAAGCTTCTGGTTGAATCTTTGAGCACTCCTCTTGACAGAATTAGTGCAGTTCACTTAAATTGCTCTTGGGACCTGCAGCTGCTTTGAAATGACTCCAAGTGACTTTCCTGACTTGTTCAAGTCATTGTTCAATGATTGGCTTATTCAGATCCGTGCTGAGCTCCTTTGATGTTCCCATTGTAGCCAGTGAGCTCTATTTAAATGGCCTCAGAGAAGTCACCATCTGTAGTCACTCAAAATCACTCACAAGAAGTTAAGAGGTCACGCTATGAAGCCCATTTCATTGACACAACTTTCTAAAGCCCTATTCTCACAGGATAAGTATTACCTGGGGACCTGTTGTAATTTGTAATAACTGCTGAGGTTGTCAGTGATGTTAATCCCGTGAGAATCAGCCATGTCGGTAATTTGGAAAGTAAAAATTCCCTCGCAAATTACCTGCTATATTTTGCTGAACTCCGATGTCCTGGGATAATTTTAATCCCGTGAGAATACGCATCTCGGTGATTTGGCCAGAAATCGCCGGGACCCCACAGGCATTTAGGTGGTTTTTGTTTACTAGACGCATTTTTATTAATTTTTTGGTGAATGATGGAGGCTGCATTGGAGCGTTTAGAGGAGCTTTTAGGTGACGGGCCGGTAGGAGCTTATCAGCCCGTCACGTACGGGGAAAAAAAGACAAGGCTGAAAAGAAGGAGCAAATTCACCTCCAAATGGTGGATCACCAGCCTGACAGTGTGTGGTAAGAATACTGTTTTCTATTATTGGTTATTTTTAAGCAGTGGCTGCATCAGTGAACGTCATTCTCGGACTCGACTAATAAAGTGTGCAACCCAGGAAACCCGAAGTTAACGTAAAATATAACACTGCCGATTCTAAAACTGCTGCTGTTAGTTACTGCTGTACTTCTGTTACCACTGTTTATTTCAAATCAAGCCGTGGTGAAAAGCAAAAGCTAAAAAAAACAACAACAAAATACTAAAAAACAAAACAAAAACAGAGTTAGCGCTGAGCGGATGTTACTCAACACGTAACGCGCTGACATCATCCAGGGGAAGTCAGTAAAATCTTGGGGAAAAGCTGACTTTGGTTATGGTGAGAATGAGACACATAAAAAGCTGACGTAGGGGGGTAATTTATTTATTACACGGGGTCCCCAGGTAATACTTATCCCGTGAGAATAGGGCTTCAGTCACCAAAATTGCTAATTCATGTTGCTGTATGTTTATTTTTGAGCCAGCAGATTTGGTCACTTTTTTCTGTGAACCCATAATAAAGTCATAAAAGAACCAAACTTCATGAATGTTTTTTGTGACAAAGAAGTATCTGTTCCAATCACTCTATCAGAGAAAAATGAGAGTTGTAGAAATAACTGGAAACTCGAGAGAGCCATGACATTATGTTCTTTACAAGTGTATGTAAACTTCTGACCACAACTGTATGTGCATCCTCGGTATCAAACACAGCTCCTGGGATGAGTCTGCTTACTTAAAAAGAACTTTAGGCACAACAAAACAAGCCTCCATTCACACCAACCTTTGGAACGTGTCTGCTTGTTGGGTACTTCTGCACCCAGCCGGATTCTCCCTCGGTGTACTGGGAGAGCAGTTTGTGAACCATACGGGCGTGGCACTGCGACTTCTCATCTGGCCGGAAAACAAAAAGGGGAAAACTGTTTTCACAGCGACAAAAATGTTCAACATACTCCAAGTGCTAATGGATAGTAAACTATAAAGCATCATGACTACTGATCCACTTCCAGAGATTTACGTTTTACCATGGCGGGTATGGAAGCAGATGACAAGAACTGAGATCTGAACCCAAACAAATGCAGCACATTCAGATGAACCTTTACAAATGATGACTCCTGGCAGATGAATCTTGTTATTTATTTCCTCACCATCGAGTTCAAATCTGAAAGCGATGAGGGCGACTTTCCGCTCGGACCCGTACTCGGCATCGTTTCCTTCAAAAACAGAATATTGTTAAAGGTTTGGGCTCGGCTCACCAAAAAAAAAAGACTTGACAATAGTAACTGAGGTATGGCTGAAAGTGCAACATCCTTAAACCTTCACAGAGCAATGTTTTGTTTTAAAAGTACACGCAAATCTTAGTTTTTAAAAGCAAAAACTATGCATGCACACATTTTTTGGCAGTGCACAAAAGTCACCCAGTATTGGAATGACGTCTGGGAGGAAACTGGGAAAATACTGGGCTACAAATTGCCAATGACAAGTACTTTTCTATATTTAGGGCACCTCACAGAAAGAGAAATACCAAGTAAAGACAAATATTTGATTAAAATATTCCTGGCAGCCTCCAAAAAAGCCATCACACGGAAATGGTATAAAGAGGACCCCCCCACTTTGAATAATTGGAGAGACATTGTGGAAGAAATCCGAATCATGGAGAGACTCACACATGTCATGCAATTGCAACAAGCAAAATGCGAAGAGAGATGGGAAAAATGGACAATATACAAAAGGTCAACTGACATCACGTTGTAACTGTTGTTGTTTTTGTTTTTGTAAAATGTTAAAAACGAATAATAAAATTTGAGTTAAAAAAAAAAAAAAAAAAGCAAAAACTATAGTGGTATTAACGATATGTACCGTACATACACCAGTGTGTTGTTCTGTCCCCAACACATCTCTGAAATGTAAATGTGGTAAAAGGAGGAGGTGACAGTTCAGTAGGAGTTATACACCGATCAGGCATAACATTTAACCATCCATCTTCTACTGCTTATAGGGCCGGGTCGCGAGGAAGTTGCAGTAAATAAATAAATACTGAACTTAACCTTTTTAATTTAACCGACAGCCGTTGGACGACAAAGATCACCCAATGGACGCCGAAGGGGTCACACGAGAAACAAAGGGCGACCTCGACAGAACGGAGAGACACCGGCACAGGACAGCGCAAGATCAACAAAGGTGGAGAGAACAAGGGAAGGCTTACGTCCAACTACGGACTTTCACAAGCTGAGGAGAAGAAGAACTTAACCTTTTACAGGCATTTTGTATTTCTTAGTAGACAGATGTAGATATCGTGATGCATCGTTATGTGATTGTCTTGCAATATATCGATTATCGCCGTATCGTGAGGTACCCTATGATTCCCACCCCTAGCCACCTATTCACTTTATTTCACTCTGGACTGTATGAGACAACATGAAACCAGCCTTACCTTTGGGCTTTTCATAAACCAAATGTAGACGCATGGTCTCATGGAGAAAAGTGTAGATGGTGCTGTCGTCCCTCCTCTCCTTGAACCTCCATTCATTCACGCTGAGGTAAAGAACACAGAAAAAGCATTTCACTTCCACATCTTTGTGTAAATACTTGATCTTAAGACATAAAAACCCACTGACGTATTTAGCACATCGATGTGGCTCTCCAGGTTCCTCGTCTCAGCTTTCAGCCGCTCAAGTTTAGTTGAATTCTGCTTCTCCTCCATCTCCAGTTCAGATATTTCTCTGTGTTGAGGAAAAAAAGGCAACTTTAAACAAAATGAAGCATTTATACGTTTATAATAACTTAGCATAGCACCTATCGTGGCTACAGGCTCCTGTCAAACTAAATAATAATAGTAAATAATCTCAACTCACCTGTCATTAGCAGCCAAAGTCTCAGTGACTTGCTTCATCTCTGTTAAAGAACAGACAGAAGACAGCGACCTTTTCACGTCAAGCAAATAAAAAAAGCATGAGAAATAATCACGCGGCATCACAAGTTACCTTTCTGCAGTGAATTCAGGCTCGGTTTACCTTCGAAGCTGTTTTCCTCAACTGCAGCAAGTTCTAAATGAAACAGAAACAGACGAGGCTGTAGCAGCACATCCAACGTCATGCTGTCTCGTTGTCCGACCTGCTGTAGCGCTGCTTTAGCTGAATCGTTTAGGTCGTAAATGCACAAAATCGAACCTGTTCGTAAGTCATGAATGCAGTCATCCAAGCTTTTTATCATCTCGTCTGCTTGCTCTATTGTTCCTCTCAATTTCTGCTGCTCCTCCTGGAAAGATTAAAAAAAGAAAACGGCAATCACACATTTCATATTTAAACCTATTTCAAAATCATGCAGCTGAGTGTTTCTACGTCGGGGTTCTTACCAAATTAGCCTGCACGAGATTCGAGTACAGGACCTCTTTCATTTCATGTGACCGAACTTTGCTTGTTTTCCTGAAGAAGTTGTTTCTCTCCTTTAGTTTAGCACCAAAAGACTTGAGCTGTCGAACAATAAAGCGAAGAGTTAGGAAGGATACTGATGGGCAGAATTCATCGTCGTTCATGTCACATACACACAGCAAAGAGCACAAGAAATCAAAAAAGCAATCCAACGTACGTCTACTGAACACTGCAAAAGGTTACTTGTGGAGCTGTTAGTAAGAGATATTTGTATTTTTTTGTTTTTGTATAGTTCATTCCACCCATATGATGCTGTTAAAAAAAATAGGAAAACAAACTGCAGCTTGAGAAGGGTCTTGAATTATCCTTGAATACCTCTTTCTCTGAAGAATGTTTCATCTCTTCCCACAGAGGTCTGTTAACGGTCTTCAGAGGTTTGTCAAGATCCCACATTCGGACCTTCAACCTGGAAAGTGGACAAAACAGGTGCGTTTATAAGCTTCAGTCGTGATATTCAAGGTCCAACAAGGCAGGGTTGATTTATTATAAAAGCATATCAACGCTACTTCAAGTTTTATTGTGTGATTTCTGACTTTTAAAGGGATATTTAGTCTCAAAGGGGTCCATGCCATCAAAAAGTCAAACTAATATCATGTAAAGTGTTACGCTGATGACACACAACTGTACATCTCCACTAACCTAAGCACCTCCCTCCCCCGTTCCTGCTCTCACCAGCTGTCTCCAGGCCATCAACATCTGGATGACGACGACTTACTCAAACTAAATGGAAATAAAAGTGAAGTCCTTCTCATCGGCACAAGATCCACACTCTCCAAAACTCACTCCTTCAACATGTCCATCAACGGTCACCCGGTCCGTACCTCCTCCCAAGTCAAAAGCCTCGGCGTCATACTGGACAGTGTTCTTTCTTTTTCCTCTCCACATCAGTAACATCACCCGAACTGCCTTCATGCACCCAAGTAACATCGCCAGACTCTGCCCATCTCTCAACCAACACAGCACCCTGGTCCAGGTCCCGTCACAACTCAAACTCTCCAAATCATCCAGAACTCTGCTGCCAGAATCATCACCCGGACCAAATCCAGCGACCACATCACCCCCATCGGCTACCTGTCCATCAGCGAATCCAATATAAAGTCCTTCTCCTCACATTTACAGCTCTCCATAACCTGCCCCCCCCCTCCATATCTTTCAGACCTTCTACACCCCCTCTCGTGCTCTACGCTCCTCCTCAGCTGCTCTTCTGTCTGTCCCCACCTTCAAACTGACCACGACACTGGAAAAAATGCCCCTCCCAAAACAAGAAAAAAAAACTTCTTTCAAGGCACTTTTACTTTGAAATAAGTGTAAAAATCTGCCAATAGAACAAGTAAAAATTTGCTTGGTAAGATTTCTTGAAATAAGACATGATGTTTAGAATATTGAGGTCCTAAAATTAGCAGGGAAAACTTATTTTAAGCTCTATTTTAGCAGCATTGTCAAGCTGAGACATGATAAAGAATTAAATAGATTTTAGCTTTAATAAGTTTAATGTCAGCTTCTTAATTTGAGATGTATTCAACTTATTTTAGTTGTATTATCGCGGCTCTTCTCTAGATTTAAGACCATCTTGTACTTGAAATAAGATCACACAGATTAATTGAAGCATTCTGAGATATAATGTCTTCTCACAGTTGGCTAGAAATCCTAATATTTAGTGGTGTTTGACAGCATTTGAAGGTGTTGTGTTTTAGGTGAAGCCAGCTACGCCCAAAAGGAGGGGTTTTAACTCAAAAGCAGACATTTGATTTGTTTTTTTTACACATTTTACACATGCAGCTGTTTTCTGATATGAATTGGTGATTTTCCAATAAAATGCATTTACTTTATTTCTTAAATCCAGATTATTTATCTGATACAAACAACAGCTCAGCTTGAAACATGTATGAAATGAAATGAACCTTGTTTCTGGTAAAATACGACTCAGAATAAGATCATTTCAAGATTGTTTGACTTAACAAGATATTTAAGATGCGTTGTCTTAAAACACGTCCCTCCATCTGCTGAAATGTTACCTGGAAAGTGAATTTATCTTAAATCAAGTGGGTTGAGACAATTTGACTAAAAATAAGACGAATAAACTGGTAAGATGTTGAGTTTTTGCAGTGTAGTTTCCTGTCTATCCATTCAGCAGTCACAGTGCAGCCTTAGCATTCACTTGGAGCCATGTTTCTGGCTGCTTTGCTCATTTTAAGTCCAGTATTCACTCTTGTTTTGTTTTCCTCCAACAGAAAAGGAAGATACTTGTTTCTATAGGACCTAATGCTCCACTGTGTTGACCAGATGGTTGCTAACTTTGTTGTTTTGTTGTTTGGTGCTGAACAAAGTGAGGGCCAGTGGTGGCCTAGGGGCTTGTGAAGCGTACCTGTAACCGGTGGGTTGTCGGTTCGCGTCCCTGGACTGGCAAGAGGCTGAGTCACCACCAGTGAAGTATAGATATTAAATTAAATTAACCCCCTACATCCGTCAGCTTCACTCCATTGGACGATTCAAATCACAGCTCAAAACCCTAAACTCTGTTTAGACCCGTCTATCTGGTTTAATCCTCTGTCATGTATTTGATTTTTAATGTTGTATTATTTGTATCTTCTATTGTAAAGTGTCCTTGGGTGCTCAGAAAGGCGCAAACAAATAAAATTTAGAATTATAATTATTATTATTGTTGTGATTATTATTAAACAAAACCAAAAGTTAAACGTTTTAAATGACTAAATGTGTCGTTTTAGTCTTTTTCATCCTAAATATGGTTAATTAGATGAATTTTACATACCTTTCCACCTCTTCTGTGAGCGTCAGGACGTCTGCCTCATAGACCATCTGTTTCGGACGGCTGATATGTCTGTCCTTCAACAAGTCCATCGATGTGGCGTCTGTGTCTGACAAAAGCTGCAACACCACATAAAAAGTCACAACCCCACATTTGGCCACTTGTACGTATTTTTTTTTAACATGAATGAAGATGAACCTACTCTGCCTGGAAGCACGCTTTGTCGAGGATTGTGGATGACAAAGTCTATGCTGAAGAGTTTGAAGAACTCCAACACTGTGATGGAGCCATCTTCAAGTTTCTGAGATGAAAACATTGAATGCAGTTAAATATGAGTTTTGGGGGAAAACTGTATTCCTAAGATATTTAAAAAAATATAAAACAAAAAACAACACACCTTCTGTGCATCGCTGGCATAGTCTTCAAGCTGGGATTCAAACAGGCTGTGTTTAATAGCTGAAAAAGAAAACAAAGGCAAATAAAGCACGGTAATTTTAGTAAACATAAAGTTCAGGGAAATAAAAACCTTCATTATTTCATCAATTTGAAACCAAAGGAACTCACTTGACTCAGACGCAGCCTCGTATCTGATGCTGGCTGTGTGACTGCTGTTGGAGTAATGTTCGGTCTGTGCAGTCGTGCCAGCTGTAGTAATGCTACTCTCACACTCTACAACATCAGACTGCAGTGCCTGGGAAGAAATAAGACAAAGACAAAACAGAAGAGAATCTTTTTTTAAAACTGCACGAATGAAACTGCAATAAATAATGGAGCAAATTCCCAAATGAAGCTATATCAGATAACCTTCTACTGTCTTTGTTTACTAAATAATAAGTGAGGTTAAGTTACCATCAATGAAACTCGTCACACCCTACACATTTTAAATTAAAAAACTGCCGTTATAATGCTGTTCGGGGCACTAAGGGGCCGTTTAATGTAAAACTTAAACTTTCCCACAGCTAAAAAACTGATGGGGAAATGTACATTGCTCTGACTTAACAATAATAATGCATTGGTTTTATATAGCGCTTTTCTAGACACTCAAAGACTCTTTACATTGCATTATTCATTCACTCCATCCTCCATGGTGCTAAGCTACGTATGTAGTCACAGCTGCCCTGGGGTAGACTGACGGAGGCCAGGCTGCTCCATCGGCCCCTCCGACCACCACCAACCACTCACTCTCACACTGCATCCACCCAATCTTCCTGGTGTTCCCTCACGGTCTCCCATCCAGGTTCTGACCAGGCCCAACCCTGCTTAGCTTCCTAGATCTGACGGGATCGGGCATCGACAAGGCGATACGGCCACCAGACAAGTAAACATGGAGGAGGTTTTGTGTCGGCATGGACAGGTAAATAAGGTAAACAAAGTTACAGAACTCCACATCTTCTTTCATTCAACAGTCAGATCTGACCTACCATTTGAGCAGTCTCTGGAGAAGCCCTCATTCTCTTCTCATCCTCCATGTTACTCTCATCTTCAGGCAAACGTCTCTTCTGTCCGTGGTTGGTACCAATAACGTCTTCCTCAAACACGTCTTCCCCTAAAGGCTCAACCATGTTGAAGTCAGGACAAGGACTCTCTGGACTCCTGGTATCCAGCGTTTCTGACACATCTTCATAACTACCCAGCTCTTCGTCGTAGATGTCACTCACGTCGTTGTCAAAGCCACCCAGCTGTTGGGTGACATTGATAGTAATTGTCCTTGTATGGTCTCCAGCAGACCTCCCCTTCTTTGCATCATCAGGTTTGCTTCTTTGGGGGAGTTTCGGCTTGAACCCTCCCACTGAGAGTCTTGACATAAGCTGTTTAGTCTTCAAACTGAAAGGAGTCGCAGTAGCACTTCCAGAAGGTTGCTCTTCTTGTGTAAGACACTGAACTTGAGCTTTATCTTCAGTGTTTACCGTTTCGAGCGCTGGCTCTGGCTCCAATTCCGGTAGGGGGACGGTTTTATCTCTTGAGTCTTTGTTCAGGTCGTGGTCCAGCTGAGGCAAAGGTGCTGTACAGCTATCGGTGGCAACAGCATCAGGAGCCGCATTTATCATGTGGCTCAAACGCCTTACTTTGGACTGCAGATCTGCTAAACTCTTTCGTCTAGACTTCCGAGAACACAACGCATCAGCATCTTGGTCAGCAGCACTGGGTGGACTTCCCACTTTCTGTGCTAAAGGACAAGTTGCAGAGCTTGATTCAGGTTCTTTCTTTGCCTCTGTTTCATCTGAGTCAAGAGAATGCGATAGTTTTGCGATTTCCACATCATCAGGGTCGGACGATGCCTCTTTGCTTTGCGGTGAAATCACCTCGACTCTCTTAAGAAGTTCAGAATTGCGGTTTTGTGTTGAGGAAAGAACTTGAGGGGGCTCATCTGTGCATGTCTGTTCCAAAATGTAGCCTGTTTGAGCTTCAGTCATGTCCATGCTTGCGTTGATTTCCGTCGCACTTTTATTTACCGGCTTCTCTGTGAAAGCCGAAACCAACACTGGTGCTTCATTTTCATCATTCACCTCAGGTTTCTGTGTTTTAAGGTGGACCAGAAAGCCATGTGCGTCAACAGTTTCTTGAGGAAATCGAGTATCATTGGCCTCTTCTTTAGAACTAGCTGAGGGCCCACTCGTCTTTAACTGGGGGGTTTTAAATTCTCGATCTGAAGCTCGTTCTGAAGATCGGTTCAGTACAGCAGAAGGAAAATCCATGTTTTGGTGGGGAGGTGGAACATGTTGTTGTGGTAAGATGGACTCATTACTGGCAATATTCACAGTGAGGCACTGGGTCATATCCATGGTGGCATCATTTGTAGTGAACCTCACTGTTTTCTCTCCATTTGTAGGCAGGAAGTCCACATTCTGACGCAACTTTGGTCCAAAATCAGTGGCGATGTTTGCTGTGTGGCTTCGTGTCACATCCATAACGGCGTCATTTGCACTGAACCTCACTGTTTTCTCTCCATTAGCAGGTAATAAGTCCACACTTTGGCGTGACAGCAGATTAACATCAGTGGCAATGTTTACAGTGTGACTTTTTGTCACATCCATAGCTGCATCATTTGCATTGAACCTCACTGTCTTCTCTCCACATGTAGGCAGTAAGTCCACATGTTGGCGTGACAACCTACTAAGATCGGTGGCGATGTTTACAGTGTGACTTCGTGTCACATCCATAGCTGCGTCATTTGCATTAAACCTCACTGTCTTCTCTCCATTGGCAGGTAAGTCCACACTTTGGTGAGGTAGCAAACTGAGATCAGTGGCGATCTTTACCGTGTGGCTTCGTGTCACATCCATTGCTGCTTCATTCGCATTAAACCTCACTGTTTTCTCTACACTTGTAGCCTGAAAGTCCACATTTTGACGTGACTTCGAATGAAAATCAGTGACGATGTTTACAGTGTGGCTTCGTGTCACGTCCATAGCTGCATCATTTGTATTGAACCTCACTGTCTTCTCTCCACATGTAGGCAGTAAGTCCACATGTTGGCGTGACAACCTACTGACATCGGTGGCGATGTTTACAGTGTGGCTTCGTGTCACATCCATAGCTGCGTCATTTGCACTGAACCTCACTGTCTTCTCTCCATTGGCAGGTAAGTCCACATTTTGGTGTGGCAGCAGACTGAGATCAGTGGCGATGTTTACAGTGTGACTCTGTGTCACATCCATACAGGCTTCATCAGCAGTAAACCTCACTGTTCTGTCTCTGCAGTCAAATCCATCACTCTTGGCCTTAGGAAGACAGTAATGGAGAAAACATTAATCACCTTTACACAAAATTCAAAATTTACGTTATAATTTCATTAATGTTAAATATTTTACCCCATTTCTACACAAAAATACTAACTAAAATAGCAACATAGCATCAATAACTACAAAGTATAAACCAAATAAACAGTCATTTCATTCATTAGCACAATGAAAAAACTGGTGGAGCTATTTTTGTATTGGGAAAGTAAGTACACGTTCAAGCTCACCTGATGTATTTGCATCCCCGTCTTTAAAGAAGTCCTCGACAAGGCTACCATACCTAAAAAATGGAGATGGAAAAATGAGTGAAAAAGCAGATCAAATCCGAAACAAAGCAGCTATCTGACTATAATTCCCCTGTTTCAGTCTTTGCTGTCCACTGTCCATTTCTCATACTAGAAAAAACATTGCATAAAGCAGCATTTCAAAACAATGTTTTAAAGCCATATATCAGAATTCATATCATTCAAATAATCATTTTTTATCATTTTGTTTAGAGGTTTGTGTTGTCAGTTTCGTCTTTGTCCCAACAGTGTAATTTTAGATTAGTTTAGTCTCACTTGGGAAGGTTGCCTTACCTTTACTGTTAGATGGTCGAGGTCTGTCACTGTTCTGCTGACTTGAAGTCGTCTCTGCCTTCCTCAGGTCACCACTTTGGGGGTACGGGCCTTTGGCAGGAAAAAGACACTTCAGAGGGTCATCTGTGGCTAGGATTTCTATAATTCGGCCTGTCTGAGTTTCTGTCACGTCCATGAACGCTTCGCCTTCCAAAATGCATCCTTGAGCTTCAGTCATATCCATGTTTATGTCATCCTCAGCAGAGACTGTACCTCCATGAGAGAATGTTGCTGCAGCTGGCATCATTCTTTCTCCCACAGCACTGACACTGGGGTCACTTGGTTTAGAGAAAGGTGGCATGAAGTTATTAGGCGCTGGATTCAAACTGTGCGCTGATGAAGACCTGTTCCTAGGTGGACCACATGTCTCGCCGTCTTGTTTCTTCAGAGAAAGACCTGGATTTGACCCTAAATTACTGGCAATATCTACAGTGAGGCACTGGGTCATATCCATAGCTGCGTCATTTGCAGCGAACCTCAAAGTTTTCTCTCCACATGTAGGTAAAAAGTCCACTTTTTGGTGCGACTGCAGTTTGAAATCAGTCGCGATGTTTACAGTGTGACTTTGTGTCACGTCCATGCAGGCATCATCCGCAGAAAACCTCACTGTTTTCTCTCTGTGGTCGTCCTCAGGGTCAAGTTTGTCCTGTAGAAAGAAGAAAAACAATCACACATATTAATTAATTAAAAAAAGTACATACATACCTCCTTTCCACCAAGAAGAACCGGGTGCTAGTTCTGGTGCTTAGTTGGTTCCTTCTAAGGACCTGTTTGCTTTTCCATTGACAAGGAGCCAAGTTGGAGTCATTGGGTCACCGTAAAACCACTACGCTAGCATCCATTACATAGCAGTTAAACAAACGCAGTAAGTTGATGATAATATCTATGTTTATCTCTATAGATGGTCTTAAGGCTGATTGTGAGGCGGAGGTCCTCCTGTTGCCTGGACACATCCGTGATCACGCTACTGGTGGGACACAACTGTAGCGGATTTCAGGTCAACAGTTTGTGCTAAACTTCCAGGAGTCATTCCAATACATGTGTGATGGGACCAGGGACGTCCTGGAGAACAAGGACACTAATTAGCGCTTGTGTGTCCCTTTCCACCGTTGATGGTTGGTCACCATAACCCCGCCCCCAGCCCCTGACGTACTTGGTGCTTAGCTCTGGACCAGCAAAGAGTTGGTGCTTGCTAAGCTCCAGTTTTAGAACCTGGAGTCGGTGCTTAGGTGGTGGAAACACAAAGAAGTGGAGCTAAGTCAGGCTCTGGCTCTGGACTAGACCTGGAACCAGCTCAGTGGAAAAAGGGTGATATATATTACCATTCCACCATAAAAAGACAGTGTTACATTACAGACCAGCTTTAAGATTTTACCGTTTTGACTATGCACATTAATGCAGAAGTATCTTAATGTAGATTCATTCATCTGTTAAAAAAAGTGCTATAAAGGAATATTTATCTCACCTGATGTCTTTGCGCTTTTGCCTTGAAAGATGGCTTCAATGAGGTTTCCATACCTAATTGTGAAGACGGGGAATTACATAAAAAGAAAATTAGCAAAAGACATACCATTTAAAAACCAACAGAGCTGCAAAAATTAGTTAGCCGATCCGTTTCTTGACAGAACAGGTTCGTCATTTTTTATGCAAAAACTTCAAATATTCTCAGCTTCTCAAACATGAAGCTGCAGTTTTTTTGTGTGTGACAGCAAATTTAATATTTTAAGGTGTCAGGCTGTCGACTGGACATCACAAGACATTTGAAGACGCCATCTTATCGTGGGCTTTAGATAATTGTGACAATCATTTTCCCACTATTTTCTGACAATTCATACTCGTTTTATTAAAAATATAAAATTATAAATTATTATCAGAAGCAATAGTCTGACAATTAAATTAAATAAAACCATGCATAATTAGTTGCAGCCTTAAAAGATGATAAACTACTGAATTTATCCACTTCTTAAGTAGTTCTTACTGTTTTTTGAAGTCATATATAATCTACATTATAAAGTTAATTATTTTTAACATTTGGTCAGATGTCTGACTCTCATTTCTATCAATGTTTTGGTCCTCAGTTCACCTGAGTCATGATAATCCTGTGGTTTCCATACCTTTGTGGTTAGAAGATCCCAGTGCCTCACTGCTCTGCTGCCCTGGAGTGACATCTGCAGACCTCAGACGATCACAGTGGAGGTACATGTCTTGTGGCGGAAAGAGAAACTGAAACGGGTCGTCTAAACCAGCGCCTCCTATGATGCGTCCCGTTTGAGCTTCTGTCATATCCATGCTCACGTCATCTTCGGGAGAGATCGTGCTGAGCGGATGATATTCAACATCAGGCCTCGGCGTTTTAAGCTGGGACAGGGAGCCGTCTGTAGAGGACGGTGCAGCAGTAGGTGTCACTCTGGCACTCACACGATTACTACTGGGGTCACTTGGTTTGGAGAGGCTGGTAAGAAAGTTATTAAATCCTGCTGATGTTGGCTCAGGAGCTAATGAACCACTGGCAATGTTCACCGTGTGGCTCTGAGTCATGTCCATCAGCTCATCTGCAGTGAACACCACCGTCTTCTCTCTGCGTTCATGTTTTGCATCAGAGCTGACCTGAAGAACAAAGAACACGTAGTTACTACACACAAAAATGGCTTCCATGTAATCTTTAAGAAGCATCAGAACTACATATTTTGAAAACTATACCGACACGTGTAAACCTGAAAACTCACCTTATGTCTTGCATGAGGAGCATTCAGAAGAGAGTTCATCAAGGGCTTCTTATCTAATTTTGGAAAATTAAATTGAAAAAGATATGATTTAAAACAGTGCTCAGTTGACGGCTAAATTGCTGCAGTAGAAAAAAATGGGCCAGGATTCATTTCATGGCACTTTCATAAAGTTGTGAGACTCACAAGAGACAGATTTGGAAATAAAAAAAAAGGTAAACACTGAAGCAGCAGAGCCCAAGACATGCAGTTTCCATGAGTCATACTCCAAAAAGACGGGATACTCAGTTTCCCATAATGCAACTCGACACTTTGTCAGGCCATTCTTTGGTAAGCATCTGCATTGTAAAGTTCATCCCCTGTTTTAACACTGGACTGCTGTTAAAAACTTACATTGAATAAGTGAGATAACCCATACATCATTACAACTGATTATTTCATCAAACTTGGCAAAGCTTTTCCAGAAAGAAGACATTATCCAACTGTTCTGACAGGCTGAGTGGTGTTTCTCATTATTAATAGTCTCACTTTGATGTGTAAAAGCTGAAGAGAGGCCCTTAAATTCAGTCTAGACACACAGTGCAGCAACATATTGAAACAATCGCAACAGTAGAAGCCTCATACCTTTAGGGTCGGCTGATCCCCAGCTTTGACTGCTTGGCTGCTGTTTGGTCCTCGTCATCTCTGTCGTCGGCGCTACTCTCCTGTCAAAGTGGGCGTACATGTCTTGAGTCGGAAAGAGACACTGAAAAGGATCATCGTCATCGACTCCCAGAATGCGGCCTGTCTGAGCTTCAGTTATATCCATGCTCACGTCATCTTTTGGACACAGCGCGCTTCCGTACGACGATTCTCTGGTTTTCCTGCTGCTATTTAGTGACTTTTCAAGCACAGCAGAAACACAAGCGGGAGCCTGATTTTCTTTATCCACATCGGCCCTTTGTGTTTTCATCTGGGCCAGGGAGCCGCTTGCTTCTTGAGAGGATGTCCCAGCCGAAGGTGCCATTCTGGTGATCGTGGCGTTCGCGCTGGGACCGCTTGGTTTAGACAGACTTGCAAGGAAGTTTTCAAATCCAGGATCCAGACAAGGCATTGATGCAGGAGAGGTTCTCTTCTCTCCAGTTAAATTCATATTCCTGCTTGTGGATAGTAACCCGCTGGCCATGTTTACAGTATGACTTAGGGTCATGTCAGTGAATCCATCGCCCACAGTGAACATGCCTCTTTTCTCTCCACCAGTGGGTAAAACGCCATAGTGTTGAAGGGAAATATCTCCAGGTAGTTCTGCATCACTGGCAATGTTTATGGTGTGACTGTGGGTCATGTCCATGACTGCATCATCTGTAGAAAACATCACTGTTTTCTCCCCAAAGTCATCCACAGTGTCAAAGTTGACCTAGTAAAGATAAAATAACTTTATGTCAGTGAACAGACACTAAACATCAGGTTTTAGTATATAAAAAAGCTGTGATAACGTAATAATTTAATGTAATCATGTGGTGGCTGTGACGATGGTGAGAAACACAAAATTAGTAAAACATCAAGCAAAACAACAAAGAGACGTCAGACTCACCTTATCCCTTTGTTGAGAAGTATGCAGAGGGGCATTCAAAAGGGTTTCCATACCTAAATTTGGAGACGTGAATTTAGTAATGGTGATCGTACACTATAAAGATAATGTGAGCATTTGCTGTTTGAAGTAGGCAAAACTAAACAAAAACAATATCCCCACCCAGGATTTGTTGGCTCCCATCTTCAGTGACGGCCACCTGAACCCTAATGTAGGCAAACAGAGTATTAATATTAAAACAGGTTAATTCAGAAAGCTGTAAACTGAATTGGCAGAGCCTGAAAGGTCATACCCCCCCCCTACCTGTTCAGTGTGGCTTCTGCTGCTGTGGAATAGAACAGTACAAACATTACAAAGCTGCTTAAAATGTTTTAATTGCATTGTGTATATGCATTCCTTTGTTACAAACCTGCTGTTACTAGGTCTTGTAAAGGAGTCTGGCCATCGGAGGCATTCTTGGCATCCCTACAAAGAAAAAAACATTGATTCATTTGAAACATCAGCATCCAAGTGTAGCAATGAAGTCCGGGCTTCTTTTCAGTAACTCACTTGGAAAACAGGAGAACATCGTTGGCAGGGGCAAAGCTGACTCTCCTTGAATTCCTCTTTTCCACTGGTTTGGCACATTCCACCTTAGTAAAAACAAATATAACATAAATGATGAGGTACATAATCACAAACAAAGCTAATACCGCTCAGTTTTATTCTTTTATGCTTAAAAAGATGAGCAATCCTCTTACCACATTTTCCTGTTGCTCTGGGTCAGGGAATCTGGCTGATTTCCGAGGTGCTTTCAAAATCTAAAAAAATCCAAACATGCAAGCAACAGTTCAGGTCAACCATTTGTTTGCAACAGGTTAAAAAGAACAATACTGTGTCCGTGAAATCAGCTGTAACACTGACCGAGGAAATGCGTCGTTTGGAAAATCCGCTGCCTTCACTGTAACGCAAAGCATGTTTCTGTTAACACGATGTGTAAAGAGGTAGATGTACGTTGCGTTGAAGCTCAGACACAAATGACTGCTCTCTCTCAACATCTTTATTTTCACTCACACATTCCTGGTAGGATCCAGAGGCTCCATCTTCAACTGTAGAGTGTAAAAAAATAGCATTTAATCCAGAAAACACAGCTTCTGCAGGAACAGAATACTCAAGACACAGCATTCTAAGTCACATACTTGAAAATTTTAGCTGACTTCCATTGACACGCTGCAAGATTGGCCATATTTAGCCAGAGAAATAAATTCAAAACTGAAACTATTCTTTGAGGGAGGTGGACTTGCAGGTAGATCAGGTGTGCAAGAGTAACAAACAGGTGTCATGGTAATAGCAAAAGTGTGTCGTTGTAAAACTTTGATATTGTGATCAAATAATTTTGACATGTTGATATTTAGGATGATTACAGGCAATATTATGGTATTGTTTCGGGTGTTTAGGCTATGTGTTTGGTATGTCAAATATCCTTGCTTAGACTGCAATAACATAGTTTACAGATGGGTTTTTATGTCTAAAATAAAGAAATGACATGATTTCATTCATGTCATGTTGATCCAGTAATAATATTTCAGTTACAATGTGGAGTTTGCATGTTCTCCAGCTTCTTCACACAGTCCAAAAACATGCTGAGGTTAACTGGTGATTATAAATTGTCCGTAGGTGTGAATGAGAGTGTGCTTGTTGTCCGTCTCTATGTGTGGCCCTGTGATAGACTGGAGACCTGTCCAGGGCGAACCAGGTGAAGACAGCTGGGACAGACTCCAGCCCCCCAGAACCCTACAGAGGATTAAGCGGTGTATGGATAATGGATGGATGGATGTAGTGGCTGGAATCACTGCATTATATGAGGTGAACTGCTCCTTTAAAGCTATTTCAAGCTATATAAACAAATGCACAGAGACATGAGGATGATTGCTCAGGTTGACAAAGACGGTTCCTATGATAAGACTGAAGGAAAAGGTAACAATCTCCACGGCTTTATAAGAGACCAAGTCTGTCATTCAGTGTCTCTGCGCCTCAAAACACTGTGGAAATATTATACTGGAAGAGCAGAGATTTAATGCTTCTAATAACGGTTTAGCTTTCCATCAAGATCACTGCGTTAATCTACTGCGAAACGTATTTTCACTTACGCACGTGATGCATTTCCCTTTGTCAACAAACAATGCATTTTCTGACGCAAACACCAATTTATGAATATCTTGCACATGTCTCCATTTTTATGTTTACTGAACTCGCTAGCACGGAGAGAAACATCGAGCCTTGTGTACTTATTTAGTTATCGTTAGCATTAATGTTAGCCTGCCATTGACAAATGAACAAGAAAACAACCGAACGTCAAAGAAACATTGCAGCGCATACCTTTTATTTCTTGTGAGCGGATCCCCCGCGTTCTGCAACGAAAGAAACCTTTTTCTCACTTGTTGCCTAACTTAAAAAAGTTTTCATGTCGCCTATTTTTAGCAGTATCGATGTGCGAACCTATAATCTAAAGCTAACGTCAACGAGCCTCGATGCTAACGTCTTGAGTTTTGAATTTAGCCGCCTCCACGCATGCGCAGTAGAGTCTCGTGAGGAAATGTCTCGTCCTTTGTCAATTTCTTCGATTTCTTTGTATATTTCTGTGATTGGATCATGTTTAAGTCAGTGCATATTTTTTTTACTTTACTTAATGAAGAAATACAAAACTTTCGAGGACCAAAAATACCGAAAAGTCATGTAACGTATACAGGAACATACGTAAGCAAACAGGAAGTGACCGCAGAGGGCGGGACGTTTTTAAAAATTGTTGCGGCTCCGTTTGTTTGACTGTTGACAAATCTCATCTTCAACGTGCCCATAAAGGTAGGCGTTAATATAGTTTTATTGAACAACGTTACGTTAGGTTATTTTAAACGCTTAACTCTCTCCAAAACGAATTTTGGCTCGATTATGCTGCATCGAGTGTTGATTTGAGGAGAGCTAGCCAAACTCCATTCAAGATCAGTTAGTTTTTATGTTCTGGGTAATAGCTAATGTATATGACCTTGTGATCTGTAACCTAACGACTGAATCTTAAATCTTTAGAAGTGATAGTTGTAGTGGAGATCTTAGTAAAGATCGCAGCTCCCTCAGAAACAAAATGTCAATAAAGCTGTAAGGAGAAAATACATGATCAACAAGCTATCACATGGAAGTCATTGGTTATGTTATTTAGCTGTCAGTGTGTCTAGCTTTATCTTATGTCAAAAAAAGGTGTAATGTGACTGATCTGGACATGTGATTAAATGTTCTGCCTTCATGTATTGGTTTGCACACTATGTGTACTGACAGGATGTGGATTTGATCATTTCTGGTCTATAAAATGTTAAAAATGATGAAAAAAGTCCATCAGTGTCCTAAAGCCATCCTCACATGTCGTGTTTGGTTCACAACACAAAAATACTCAGTTTACTGTCACAGAGCAGGAAAGAAAACAGAAAACATTTACACTGAAGAAACTGAAATCAGAGAAGTTGGACTTTATTCTTCTTTAAGAAATATTTAAACTGATAAGTTTGCTATCAAAATAGTTGTCAGTTCTTTAATAGCTGAAAACTAATCAGTTACTAGCTGCATTTCTAATTGTATTTCGATTTGCGATACACTTCTTTTAATTCCTGCATGACTATCACAACAAGGAGAACCATATGAACTTATAAAGCCATTTAGAATAGAATAGAATATTTTTCTTGTTAGTTTCTCTATATATCCAGGGCATACAGAGAAACCAAACAGGTGTTTCTCTCTCACCTTTTTATTAGTGCCAAACATTAAAAAAAGGATCCAAATACAGTTTAAATACAATGATGCAAAATAAAATAAAATATATAAAAATCAACCTATGTACAGTAGCAATAGTGCAAAACAGTGAGAGCTTATTGAAGTGATGGTCGTGCAAATACGGTAGCATCGATGTACAGTAGTGCAAATGGTTCAGTAAGTGAAGACAGATTGCAGATTGTGATATACAGACAGTGAATGTGTGAGTCTTTATTTGCAAAATGGGCGTGTTACAGTCAATGGGCAGGGGGCAGAGGGGGAAGGCAGTGCAGAGTTCAAAATCCTGACAGCCTGGTGGAGGAAGCTGTTCAGCAGTCTGGTGGAGCGGGCCTGGAGGCTCCGATACCTTTTTTCCTGAAGGCAGGAGGACCGCCCGGTTTAAATCCAGGGTCAGACACGCTGCATGACGCATCTCCTAAATTGCAGCCTTGACGATTAGTTTAAAACTGCAATCTCGATTTAAAAATCAATTCGTTTTTCAGCCCCAGGAAACGGTGTAAAATTTATCGCTACATACCAAACAAAATTTAGCAAAACGCCTTCTCAAAGCATTGATATCAGAAAATAGTAAATAAACAACTTGGTAATGAAATTGGGAACACTAAAAGGAAATATTTAGTCTTACATGGGGTAATATCTTTATCAACTTCCTCTGTGTATTTTATATGTGTAGTTGATCAGATTGTTTCTTCATACAGGGATATTTATCACTGCTGGCATTGTGTCCACTGTGGAGAAAGCCATGTCACAAATTCCAAGAGGTGAGTTGAATCAGTTGTTTTTTCACTTTGCTGGTAGATTTTAATTCATGCGCATGATTCAAACGAAGCTGTTAAATGATTCACAATTATCTTTCCTCCAGCTCTCCACTTACCTGCAGAGGCAAAGAAAACAAGTAACAGACTTGAATCCAAAGACAAAGCAACAGTATCCACAAATACTGTCCAGAAGTCAGATGGTATCCTTAAACCCCAGAAAGAAAACGTAGCAAGGTGAGAATAGCGAAGTAAAAAGAAAACTGCATGTTTCCAGCATCTTTCAGTGAAGGAAGAATGAAATGAATAAAAAGAACTCTCACCTCTAGTCCCTTTGGCATCATTTGATGTAAAGCAAAATGGGGCAGTGGTGGCCTAGTGGTTTGTGAAGCGAGTCCCCAAACTGGCGAGAGGTTGAGGTGGGAAAGTGAGAGTGGCCTTGAGCAAGGCCCTTAACCCCTGACTGCTCCTAGTATGTATAGTTAAGGTTACCTATGGATAGGATGGGTCAAATGCAGAGAATAATAAAGGTTAGATTATTATTATTATTATTATTATTATTATTATTATTATTATTATTATTATTATTATTGTTATTATTAAAGCAAACAAACATGCCTGTGAGCTGAACTCTACCCCCTGATACCTGCTGGGCTCTGCATTTGTTCTTCTTTGCTCCTGAATTCTATCATTTTATTCCCTTTTGTCTTATAGGAAAAATGCTGCTCCTAAAGTTTACAAAGGGTAAGCCATACATTATAATGCACACTTGAAAAATGCAGCAGGCTTCAGCCATTGTTTTCCTTACAACCTTACTGCACCTGTTAACAGGGTTTCCACCAGGTACGGCCAACAGGCGGAGCTCAAGGAGCAAAATCAACATTTGATGGCTGCCAAAGAGGAGCTGCAGAAAAACCTGTCAGAGACGCAGGTGCAGAGAACATTTACTAAGACGCAGAGGAGCTAATTTATACTTCAGTTCTATTTTTTAATGCACCTGTCTCTTCATAGAATGCATGTCATATCTGTCACCTGCAGCATTTATTTATTTTTTAACCATGTTATTTTTTCTGTTACAGCAAAGAGTAGCTGAACTGGAGCTGCAGTTCAGTGACCTTGAAAAGGAGAACGCAGAGGTTCAAAAAAACCTGAGGGACTGTCATGTTCTCCTAGTTGCTGCCAAAATAGACCCAGGTGAATTTATAGATATATGTATGTACATATATATACACTGAACAAAAGTATAAACACCCCATGTTAAATACTGATGCCACATGAAGTGCACCACCCAAAGTGAGCGTATACTGTCTGGTACTTGTACAAAATGGATATTTCTCTTGATTAGTGTCCCAAATTTGAGTCAATCACTGCCTCAGTGATGCATTAATTCCATTCAGTCCATGGGTGTGGCATATCCAGACGCTGCTCCAACACCATGAGCAGTACTCAGACACTCCTTATACTGGGGACAATAAAAGGCCACCCCAACATGTCACATGTTGACCAAAGCAGCAACGCCTCAGATGACTCCGGTCATGAGGGAACGTGTCATTGGCATGTTGGTGTGATGCGTTTGTTGTCAGACCAAAGGTTTCATCTGCTGTACGTGTCGCTGGTCTGAGACCATCCCACAAGTGAAAAAGCCGGATGTGTCCATCCTGTGCTGGGGTGGTCACACGTGGCCGACGTGGATGAGGTGGATTTGCAGTACTGCCCGTCTGTTGGAAACCAACTCTCAAACGTCCTGTCGTCTGATGGTGAACATTCAGCTGCACAGCGACCGCTCTGGTGGACATTCCTGCTTCCAACATGCCAATGACACGTTCCCTCATGACCGGAGTCATCTGAGGCACATATCAAGAGAAACATCCATTTTATACAAGTACCAGACAGTATACGCTCACTTTGGGTGGTGCACTTCATGAGGCATCAATATTTCACATGGGGCGTTTAAATTTTTTTGTTCAGTGTGTGTGTATATATATGTGTGTGTGTGTGTGTGTGTGTGTGTGTGTGTGTGTGTGTGTGTGTCCCCACTTTATTCTTAGATTTTTGTCAGCCACATTGCTTGATAGAAATTAACGTGTTCGATTTTTAGTTTCAGGAGAAAGAGTCGGAGATGCTGCACAAGAGAAAGAGGATCAAAGGAAAGAAGTTATGGTACTTCCATTTTATTTCAGTTTATGTAACGATGCATGTACAGTCATGCTTTACTTGTCAAACTTCAAATGAAACTCACACAAATAACTTTAAAATTGAATATAAGTAGAATTAAAAACATGCTCTTATTAAGTTGTCCCATGCTATGTAACCACACAAATGAATAAAAAATATCGTAAATACACAGTGTACTTCTGTCTAAACACACACACAGTTAGCTCAGACGGCTAATTAACACCTGTACTGCCTTTATTGCAGAGTATTTCTTCTGACCTGCTGAGTGAATTAAAGGCCTTTGCTGATGTTGCATCACAGCAGCGTGCTCAGCTCGAGGTGAGTCTTATTCTGCTTCCAGTTTCTGCTGTCCTTGTACTTCAATTGACCAATGCAATGTTGCTTTTTACTGTAGCTGATTTTCGGGTATGCTGTGAATTCATTGAAAGACATAAAATGGAGGGACAGTGCAGCAGAGGGAGAAAAATAAAAAATATGAAGGACAAAACTGTAATAGGTTGCAGCTCGATGGATTGGCTTCACATCCAAATGGTCCTACGGGTCATTTCATTGGAATTCCACTGCTAAAAACTAGATCCAGAGTTTATTTTCTGTGGGTTTCCATCATTAGGAAACATTAAATAAACCTTGAACTGATTAGAATGTTTGCATGAACCCATGACACGTGTCTGTGGAAACGTCCTCGTCTCCTTCCTGTCCTTCCTGTAACGTTTCTCCTTTGTTTCTTCTACAATTGTGTTGTTGTTTGTTTGTTTCTCTTACAAACTTTCAGGACATCCAGACGACAATGACAGACCTCACCAAAGCACGAGAACACACGATGCAGGAGAGGGAAGACTTCTCTCTGCAGGCGGCTGAAATGGAAAAAGCTCTCAAGGAAGCAGAGGCGCTCTTATTGTGAAAAGTGTTAATATTCCTCAATTTAGTGGTAGTTTTTTTGAAAAGCTTTGTATATGTTGGCGTGCATCATACTGCTACTGTAACTGAAACTAAATAAAGACTTCTTATTTCCTCATGTTTGCCATTCCTTCGTATTTTCAACAGTGAAAATGTGGTTTTACACACAGCAGGTACTACTAACAATAACAATGAATATGATGGGAAAGATTCCTCTGATTGCAGCTCTAGATTACGAGGTTGAACGCCAAGTTTCTTGCACTTCAAGCTGACCTCTCCGTCGCTCCTCATTCCCTGTTCATCTTCTGGCCTGCCACGTTGACGTAGGGGTTGTCTTCACTGTTAAAACTGGTTTTCGGGGCGATGGTGCTGCCGGTGCTGTTTAGGTCGCTCACGCCGGCGTTTATCTCTCCTGAGCGGCTGATGTTGTAGTAGTAGATGAAGAGGAAGAGGCCTGGCAGGGAGAGAGAGAAGATGCTTTGTGTGAAAAAGATTTTACACATTTTAAAGACAAGGAATCTTTGAAATAGTTGATCATATAGGTGGTTTTTTTGTCATCTATCCGTTAAATGCACCTAATGCACTACTGGGGGATTCCTATGATGCACTGGGCTCCTCTCCTCTCCTCTCCTCTCTCTATACTGTTATATATCACCATTACATATCACTAACTCTGTGTTCGATCTCTGGATCTGGAGCTCCACGTCCCTGGCCTCACCACCTGCCGTCCTCCCATCCCCACCCCAACCTCTCCTGCTATTCCTTCCCTCATCATCCCTACTCCCAACCCTAACCGGGTGAGGCAGACGGCCGCCTTCCCTGAGCCTGGTTCTGTCGGAGGTCTTCCCCCATCCCCATCCTAGGTGGTTCCTTCCCACCGTCACTTACTGCTGCTCAGAGGGAATCCAAAAGCAACTTTGGCTTGTTGGGTTTTCTGTTCTTCCTTACTATGTTAAGCTCTATGAGATAACGTGTTGTAAATATGCGCTGTATAAATAAAACTGAATTTAATTTAATTCATACAAGGTCATCATTCAGTGCAATATTTCTGCCACAGCTACATTAACGTGATGTTAGAACAGCAGGTTTTTGTCACATTAAGTGAAATTTGAGTGTTATTACTGGTATGAGTGGGGACAGATAGAATGGTTGTAAAATTCGTGTAAAAATGACTCAATCACAATAAACACAAATGCAAATATTGTATTTAATTAGTCTTTGGTATCATGTTTGCTTTGGTAGAACCATTCAATAGGGAAAAAAGATTGATTTCCTGTTAATTCAGTTCATTTCAATTCAATTCTGTGTTATTTATGTAGCGCATATTTACAACATACGTCATCTCATAGCGCTTAACATAGTAAGAAAGAACAGGAAACAGAAAACCCAATCCAAGTTGCTTTTGGATTCCCTCTGAGCAGCGACGGTGGGAAGGAACCAAAAATAAACCCTGCAATCGGGAGAGGGAGGGAAGAATACCTCTAACAGAACCAGGCTCAGGGAAGGCGGCCGTCTGCCTCCACTGGTTGGGTTGGGAGTAGGGATGAGGGGGAGGGGATAGCAGGACAGCAGGTGGTGAGGCCAGCGGCTACAGATCAGGGACACGTCAAATGCATTTTTGTGCCTTATTGTGAGCGTAAATTCAATAGACACCCTCCTTTACTTTGTTAGAAACTTTGATAGAAAAATAAGTTTTCCACGGGTGTATTTTCATTTTAATTTCCATTTACAAACATATCTAATTAAATCGGATAACCGATAATGGATAATGAATTAGGGCCCGTTTTCCATTTTTCATTTTGTATTATCACTGAAAAAAACGGGAAACGGTTTATTTTCATTTTTGTTTTGAAATCTCGAAATAAGAAAACGAATGGCCGCGACGTACACGGACCATATGCACTGAAAGATTATTAGAATGCTGCATTACTGGACTATCGCAGTTACCTTGGGAAGAGTTGAGGACTGTGAAAATGTAGTAGGCAGGGATCCGGAGGACGCCATGGGCAAAGAAGGCAAAACCCCACGTGATACCCAGAATGCAACACAGGCCCAGGACGGTTACAATGCTTTTGCCATTCTGGCCCACTTGCACATTGGGTCCTTTGACTCTCTTAAGGTGAAAGATCCAAGTTGCTACGATGATGAATGTAGCAAAGGTGAAGAGGAAAACCAACGCATAGTAGCCGAAGTTGACGATGTAGTGGACGCTGCTGTCTGTTATCCAGCACCTTGGGACAGAGAGACAAGTCAGCTTTTCTGAACTTCTGAAGGAAATCTGAGCTACGGCATGAAAAAACGAGTTCCCGGTCTCACATGGTGACGGCGTCTTCGGTGTTACCAGTGTGGATGACCTGTTCACCATATTTCCCAGTGCCGAGCAGGACAATCGCGACTACACTTGGTAGCACTGGAAAAGCAAATAAATGACCCATCAATCACAAAATGACAATTAGGTTTGAAGTTATCAAGGGGTTCAAAGACTTAAAAAGTAAAACAGAGGCATAAACTCACTCCAGCTGATAATGGAGACCTTCAGCGTGTAGTAACGGATCAGAATTTTGCCCCCGGTGTACAGCTGCAGGCAGAGGTGGAAGGCCTGTGCAGCAAACCAGGTGAAAGTGACCAACATAAAGTAGTGCATGAGAGCTCCCATGATCGTACAACCAATGGAGTTCTTTAGTTTTGCCACGTAGTTGTTGGTCAGGAACGTTAGGTTCAGCAGGAACATGGCTGCCATCAGGTGGATGAGAATGACTGTGGCTTTACTGGCCTCGGTCTTCCTGATGAGAGATTCATTAATGGAGACGATACACAAATTTGGCAGATGTCAGAGCTTGCAATTAAGAGTCTTTGTATTCTTACTTTAGGAATTTTTATCTCTTGCCTAAACCGCCTTCTCTTGATGACATTGCAGACACCAGATAAATGGAAGAACTTTGATTTCTAATAAGAATTCACGACCCATCTGATGAGTTCTAGCAAGTCAATTAAGACCTAACAAGTCTGTGAAGTTCTGAGATAACACTAGCAGAAGGGCGGCCAAGCAAATGCCTGTAAAATATATCTTCAGAACAGTCTTTTCAAATGGATTTCACCAAGATCTGTCATGTTCTTTTAGAGAAACCGATGTCTTATTTGTGTGTAGTTGCAGTGGCTCACTTGGTAGCCAGGTTTCATACGTTTGTCCCTCACGTTGAATCAGATCTGTCTGATTAAAACATGCCACATGCATGAAGGTTCATTATTTCTACCTTAACAAGAAGTGCATGAAGAAGGTTACACTGAGGAACAACATGGACAAGCCACAGCCCACTTGGGTGATGATGGTGAGGTGGTTCAGGTCAGAACTAGAGATGGTTTCATTAAGGGGGGACTGCAAAAAAGCAAAACACGAACACTTTTAGGTACTTTGTCGTGTGATTTGGCTCAGATTTATCCAGAATGGTTTAAGATCAAACTCATTACAAATGGGTGAAAGCAGATAATGTGGGGGAATGTCCAGACACTGGCTTTAAACACGGAATACAAGTGGTGAAGCTTAGTGTGAAATCCAAGTATTGCAAAAGAGGAAAACACACCAGTAAGACGGCAAAGAATGTCAAATGTGAACACTGGCACGTAATGTTGTCTCCATCTACTATTGTGTCACATCCATCACTGGTCCATTTTGGTCGGCTTCCTGTAAGACAAGAAAGAAGCATATGAACAGGGCAGAGGGACAGGAAGAAGATCCAGTTTGCTCAAGCATCACCCAGAACTTATCTGGTCTAAGCTTTGTACTCAGGTTCGAAAATTAAATTCCAACTTCTGTTTTCTGTGAAATAATTTCAAACATACATGAAAGCACCGCAACATAAAACAACAAAAACAGTCAACAGACAATTGATTTGACTGTGAGGACTCATACTTCCAGAGAGGCCCATCGTTGCACTTCTCTTCCTGTGTTACCGTTTGTTCTCATAGCAAAGATAGTGAAACAAAGCAGTGGATGCTGAGGCACAGAAATCCCCAACTTTCTCCTGAGTCAATAGCTACAGACCTCCAGACTTGGTGTGGCCTTCAGATCAGCTCCAGAACAGTGGTAGAGAGCTTCATGGAATGGGTTTCCATGGCCCAGCAGCTGCATCCAAGCCTCACATCACCAAGGTCAATGCAAAGCGTCGGATGCAGTGGTGTAAAGCACGCCGCCACTGGACTACAGAGCAGTGGAGACGTGTTCTGTGGAGTGACCAATCACGCTTCTCTGTTTCATAGACCAGTCTGGGTTTGGTGGTTGCCAGGAGAACGGTACTTGGCTGACTGCATTGTTCCAAGTTGTTCTTCAGGTTTTGGGTTTGGCCCCTTAGTTCCAGTGAAAGGAACTCTTAATGCTTCAGCAGACCAAGACACTCCGGACAATTTGATGCTCCCAACTTTGTGGGAACAGTTTGGGGATGGCCCCTTCCTGTTCCAATATGGCTGCACACCAGTGCACCAAGCAAGGTCAATAAAGACATGGATGAGCCAGTCTGGTGTGGAGGAACTTGACTGGCCTGCGCAGAGTCCTGACCTCAACCCGATAAAACACCTTTGGAATAAATTAGAACCAGGCCCTCATCGAACATCAGTGCCTGACCTCACAAGTGCCCTTCTAGAAGAATGGTCAAAGATTCCCGTAAACACACTCCTAAACCTTGTGGAAAGCCTTCCCAGAAGAGTTGAGGCTGTTATAACTGCAAAGGGTGGACCAACTCCATAATCAACCCAACGGATTAAGAATGGGATACTTTTGGCAATATAGTGTATATTGGAAATGATAACAGGCAGATAGAAGGTGGAGATATAGAGCAGAAATTACAGTAACAAGTGTGCCCACCACATCTGCAACAAAAGCCCCTTTCAGACATGGGACATGGAACACTGTTGGGTTTATCAATCCGTTAAAGTGATGGCAATCTGCGCATTCAGACATGCAGCCAACCCATTTAGTTGCCATCAGATTAATGGAACAGAGTGCACGTCTAAAAAGAGTAAAATAGAAAAGATGAGGTCATTCATACTGCTTGTGGAATGTGGTCCCACTCATCCTGAAGGGCTTTGTGAAGTTGAACATTTTTAGGCGCAAGAACACGATGCTGGACATCCGAAGCTGTCTGAAGTGATTTCTTAGAGGATAACTGGTGGAGTTGTGGACATTCAGGTGTTTTGCATGCCAGCATTCAGCAGACCAACAGCTTGTTTTTGTCTTTCTGTTGTCGTTTGTGGCTTCATGTTATTTGAATAGAGCTGCATTTTAAGATGACCTTTAAAAGTCAGTAGTCAAAGGAGCATCTGTGTGCCGGTCACCCACCGTGCAACAGTTAAGTCCCTGTACTACTGATCAGAAGGTCAGAGGATCAAAACCCAGTGTAGCCATTGTTGGGCCCTTGAGCAAGGCCCTTAACCCTTCCTGCTCCAGGGGTGCTGTACCATGTCTGGCCCTAATCTCTGACCCCAACTGGGAGATGCGGAAAAAACAACAATTCACTATGCTGTAAGGATGCATTCATGACAATAAAGCTTTTCTCTTCTTCTTCTTCTTCTTCTTCTTCTTCAAAATCTCAGCCGTGGGGCAACGTGGTTTCAGTTACAGGTGAGAAACTGACCCAGGAAATCCAATCTGAGCAACACTTTTAAAGTGTTCTCATTTAAAAGTAGAAAAGCACTCAGAGAGCTCATACCTCCGCCAAGGAGCTTCAGTCCACCCCCAACACAATCTCCCAATTCACGTATGGAACGTTACCGATACAAATGTAGTTACATACAGTTCAAATGTCCTACCAACAATGCGGCCTTCACCCCATTCGACCTAATGAACAGGCACGGTTTCTAGCGCGGCAGCTCCTAACAGCCTCCCAGCTTCTTAGACAACCGGAGATAAGAATGCCGGCCCAACCGTGCGTATGTCGCTCAGGACGGAAAGAGAACTCCGTCATTGTCGCTGTCTGTAGCGTGGAGACCCAAAATGTCATGTGGTCAGAGGGGGTTACCCCAAAAACAAGAGTGCCCTCTGGTGGCTTTTAGAGTGAACCGCTTTTAATTGTCCACCCGGTTACACTTAAATCTTTAAAAAATTCCTGGATGGGGACGGTGATCCGGATCAGTCCCAAAATTTCATCATTGGTTCCTTGTCCCATTTCACACATTTCCTGAAAAATTCATCCATATCTGTCCATTATTGTTTGAGATATTTTTCACACAAACAAACAAACAAACAAATCAACGGCGGCTATCACATAACCTCCTTGGCGGAGGTAACAACGCATGGTGGCATCAAAAGGAGGACATTTATAACCCTCCAAATCCCAGTTACTGACAATGATTTTATCTTTTGTAATGACACTCTTCAGGGAAATTCATGTTCCTCCTTAACCCACCAGGAAAATGGATGTATTCGACTATCCAGTGCAACACCTTCCCTAATGTGTTTCCTCTTTAACCGGTCTTGTAAGCATCTCCTGCAGCATATATTGGTTTGAATACAGCTGAAAAAGGTTTATGCCATTGGAGCAATTTCAATATCAATACATCAACATGCAAAATACCTTCACCATCCCATGAATGACAAGATGGAATCCCTTTCTGTGAACAAACAACAGAACTGCATTAATTAGGAGCTCTTGTATGAAGACGTCCAAATAATGTGCTTATTTTGTGTCACTTACATAGTTGACGTTTCTTAAATTGATTTTTATTGTGTCTGTAAGATTAGCAATGGGGACTCCCATCTCGACTGCGACAACCTCATCACCTAAAACAGTGCTGTTGAACTCATCCTAAAAAATTAGAACAGCTACAAAATATCAACACTCTTCCACAGACATCCTTTAGGAATCAAATCGATATTTAAATGGTGATTCCTTACCAAAGAGAAATTGAAGAATCGGACAACAGCTACAAATGCTGTACTGACGTTCAACCTGATAGCTTGTTCAAAAGCTTCTTTTGGGATTGTAACAGATCTTGAAAATGCAGGAAGACTGTCTTTGTCTTCTACAATCTGCAGGGAAGAAAATTTGTAGTCAAAACTGGATTCAGTAATATTCAGGTAAATGAATAATTTAAAGATCCAACAGTCAGTGACATCCAAGTGAGGTGGCAGATGAACCCTTGCCATAAACATATTGTAGTTATTACATGATAAGACTGATTTCAGTCAGCCTACACTTATTGTTAATTTAAACACCAGACACTTGAGCTCAAAAAGAAAGGATCCATCCTCAATGAAGGACCTAGGATCCCTAATCTGTCTCTATTCCTACCAGTGAGCAGTGATTCCTAACACGTCTCTGGGGGTCATCAGGTGGAAACCTCCCTTCAACGCTGTTTCTCCTACTTAGTCCCACGACACCTCCAGGAGGCTAGGAGGTGAACTCTGGCGTCCCAGAGTCACCCCCCTAGTGCCAGTTCACAATCCTACACAATCCAACCAGCACTGCCAAGTTCAACTGACCCAGGCCTGTTTAGGAGATGCTCCAGGTAGTGACCAGTGCCGATGCTACCATTTAGCTAGCTGCTAAATGCTAACTGCTAATTCAACCAGCACTGGCACGTTCAACTGACCCAGGCCTGTTTAGAAGATGCTCCAGGTAGTGACCAGTGCCAATGCTACCATTTAGCTAGCTGCTAAATGCTAATGCTAACTGCTGATTCAAAATTGAAAATTAATGAGTAGCTTTAATTTTAAAAGCTGCAACAGCCGCAGTTGGAACTAAAATACTTTGATTATTGAAAAAAAACTATTATGAGTAAGTCTCACGTAGTAGTATGCCAAATCTTATATATTTAATTTTCTAAATAAATAATATTGCAGCAAGTTACAGAAGTGAACATATCCATATGCAACATTGCTTCTATGTTAAATGTTTCAAAACTGAATCACCTCTCAATAGTTGCATTTTTTTCTAAACTGACGAGTTGAGTATTTATTCTTATGAGTCACTATATCAAATACTTTTACTGTGCTCAGGGTTTTGGCTGTAGGATTCAGTGGCATCTAACGGTGAGGTTGCAGATTGGAACCAACTGAATAGCCCCTCTTTCTCCAGGCCTGTAGGAGAATCAATAGTGGTCATTGCTTTAATGTAAAAATGCAAAAGGCCTTTTCTAGAGCCAATGTTTGGTTTGTCTGTTCTGAACCACTGAAGTGGACTTTTACCCCTTTTCCACCAAGAAGAACCAGGTGCTAGTTCTGGTGCTTAGTTGGTTCAAATCTGGTTCCTCCTAAGAACCTGTTTGCTTTTCCATTGACAAGGAGCCAAGTTTCAGCCACACCATTGGGTCACCGTAAAACCACTACGCTTGCATCCATTACATAGCAGTTAAACAAACGCAGTAAGTTGATGATAATATCTATGTTTATCTCTATAGATGGTCTTAAGGCTGATTGTGAGGCGGAGGTCCTCCTGTTGCCTGGACACATCCGTGATCACGCTACTGGTGGGACACAACTGTAGCGGATATCAGGTCAACAGTTTGTGCTAAACTTCCGTGTGTCCCGGGAGTCATTCCAATACATGTGTGATGGGACCAGGGACGTCCTAGAGAACAAGGACGCTAATTAGCGCTTGTGTGTCCCTTTCCACCATTGATGGTTGGTCACCATAACCCCGCCCCCAGCCCCTGACGTACTCGGTGCTTAGCTCTGGACCAGCAAAGAGTTGGTGCTTGCTGAGCTCCAGTTTTTAGCACCTGGAGTCGGTGCTTAGGTGGTGGAAACACAAAGAAGTGGAGCTAAGTCAGGCTCTGGCTCCGAACTAGACCTGGAACCAGCTCAGTGGAAAAGGGGTATTTGCGGAAGAAGGCCTGCTCCCTCCATACATGTAAAGAATCATTCTACGCAAAGGAAATCACAATAATTCTTAGCTGCAGGTGATTATACACTGATCTACAAATAATCATACAGAACAATATTCTGTTTCCACTGGGCCTTGAACTCACTGCACCCGGCTGTTGTTACCAAAGAAAAGTTCCAGGATGTAACGACCCCTAAAGCCACCAAATGTCAATTTTACGTAA
>CM045455.1:3743281-3868271 GCA_024666655.1 Dascyllus trimaculatus | reverse complement strand
CCCCTAAAGCCACCAAATGTCAATTTTACGTAAAACTAATATTTAAATTAAGTAAACAAAATTCAGCCAGTTAGTTGTGAGTTTTTAAGGTGTTAGAGTTATTTTCAGCCTTGAATTAAGGTTGCTAGTTCCCTTTTGTAGCAATCTTTATGCTAAGCTAGGCTAACCATACTGACACTACATCAGCACATGGCTGAGTAAATTGTTACGTTCAGAAACATACTAATATTCAATGTTCTGTACTGAGAGTGTCATTGACATTTTACACAGCTCATGTATGAAGGTCAAATGAAAGTAGTGTACCCACGTTCATGTGGTCATTTGGAGACACGTTGGCAAAGGATACTTCATCGACATCCTCGGGCTCAGGTTTTATCTGTATGATTCCCTTGACGTCTTCTCCCACAGATATCGCAGCAGAATGTCCATACAAGTTGGGAAGAATACCTGGTATTCCATTTATTAGTTCACTGTTGACAGATGAAAGAGTAGGCATACCTAACAGATGTCATGTGTCATAGTGAAACTTTGAAATCACTGCTAGAAAAAAAAGTTTTGAACTGATGTTTCAGTGTTGAAATCTAAACCTATGACAAGGGAACATGGCTGAACCTTTGGGAATTATTTCTATTTATGTTTCACTGTAATGTAAAAATAAAGTCCGATACTGAACATACAGTGGTCCCTCACCTATCGTAGGGGTTAGGTTCCAGAACCCCCGCGATAGACGTAATCTGCAAAGGAGCGACCTTGTATTTATTTTATTATTTATATACCGTATATACCTTTCCTGCACTCTTATAAACACTTTTATGCTCTTAAATCTACGTCATTTTAACAACATATGAAATTCTACATGGGTACAGCCGCGTAGCTTCTCCCTTCCTTTAGCATGTCGAGGAGTTCCACCTTTTCTGCGATGATGAGCATCTTCCTCTGGTGCTTGGGTTCGGTGCCAGAAGCCTTGGAAGGCGCAGAACGTTTAATCGACATTGTAGGGCTTGAAATAAATTCAATTTATTATGAAAATGTCACACCGCAGAGCAACACTACGCACAGCGATCAGACGTTGATGTGAAATTGACAAGGATGCTAAATGAATGCTATACTTGGGAGGAGGAGCCCGATGCTACCGTTGCTCAGCCAATCAGCGCCCAGGATACAGAACACAGTGCTCTGGTTGCTATAGTAACTGTATACAATTTAAAATACCGCGATACAGTGAGACCGTGAAAAGTGAACCACGATATGGCGAGGGACGACTGTATTACTTTCACAGTATAGACTGGATAAAGCATGTGCACTCCGAGGCTATGACATCAACAAGAGCTGCTTTAAAAGAGTCTACCAACACTGAAACATCATCCTAAAGGGAGACTCAAAAATCCTGGAATGCTTCGCTACATGTACTGAAGTTAGAGTACTGATTCTGAGGGGCCCACATTGGAACTTCTTTGAGATTTGGTTGTGTTTAGATGGACTGACCCCACCAATCACATTAATATTAATAAATCTCTTGAGCATGTCTTACGCAGCTTGGGATGCATCAAGTCCTCCTTCTACAGTTTGAATCGCTACAGACAGATATATAGTCTCCTGAGGCTTCTTCACTGGGTTGTCACAGTTGAGGCAGTTGGCGCTGGTTTCCGCGAGTTCGATTCTGTACTTGGCCGGGGAAGCTGAAAGAGAAGCATGTGTTACTTCATCTCAAGTGCATGCTAGCATTTTTAACGACAACATTTACTGGAAGATAAATGAAGAAGAAGAAGAATTTTCCCTTTTGGCAATGAGTAAAACAATTTGGCTTGTTGCTAGCATTGTGGTTTACAATTCCATTTTCACCTTTGACATCAGCCTTGTTTGGAAGAATATAACCATGTGTGACTGACACTGTTCCAGCCTAAATGATAAACACAATGTCTGCATGGCAGCAGAGCCGGGCTAAAAAGTGGAAAGCTGTTGTGTTCCAAAAAAACCGTAGGGCCATTCCACCTCAATTTGCCAAATTTATAAAAAAGTTCTCGCAAGAACACCTAATATTTGTCGGATTAGTTTTCTGTGCATACAAATGTTATTAAGTAGAACATGTGTAAACCCTGGGGTCGTGTCGATTCTGCATTGGGTTTTTTAATCCCAATCCGTGGAGCGATGTTTTGAAGTGCCACACCTTGAGAAATAATAAAGTTAAAGCCCTGAAATTTTGGAGGCTCCTTGATATGTACATCTGGTCTTCAGTGGTACAACCCCGCTTTGATAGAACAATACAAACCAATTATATGGTGGCGCGCATATGGTCAAAAAATGTCAAATTCCACCAACCGTAAAACCTCTTTGTCGTTCGCTGTAAGAGGTTGATTATCTTTCCTGTGATTGGCACCAATAGGAGCTTTAAAAATATAGAGTGCACAGCCAGTCAGTACTTTATGAGAAATAAAATACTGTAATTGTATTTTTTTGTTTGGGCTGCACAGTGGCTTGGTGCACCCAAAACAAGTAAAACCATATACACCTAACATATAGATAATAAATGCTGCAAAATGTTTGAAGGACTATGACATTTTTTGACCAGATTTGCAGCATCAAATAACTGGTTTCCATCAACCACTGAAGACCATGTGTACATATCAACAAGCCTGTAACACCTCAGCACTCCAGCTATGTCATTTCTCAAGCTATGGCACTTCAAACAAAAAGAAAACTCAAACACGGTCAATTGATGTTACCCATAAGCCCAGTCTATCCAAGCCGACCTGGGCAAAGGCAGGGGACAACCTGGACTGGTCACCAGTCTATCACAGGGCTACACATAGAGACAACCAAGCACACTCTCATTCACACCTACAGACAATTTAGAATCATCAGTTAACCTCAGCATGTTTTTGGACTGTGAGAGGAAGCTGGAGAACCCGATGAAAACCCACGCTGCACAGGGAGAACATGCAAACTCCACACAGAAAGATCCCAGGCGTCCTAACCGGGACGTGAACCGGCGACGCTGCTAACAACCGTGCAGCCCCTCAATCAATATTCAGCACTTAAAAAATGGGGTCATTTGGTGAATTAAGGTGGAATGACCCTCTAATATGTTGCAGGAATGATCAGTCGAGCTGTTGGGAGCCTATAGCCCTTTTTTTTTTTTTAGGTAGCCAGCATTTGACATGATTACTTGCCTGTTTGAGTCCATTTTTGTGATACATATTGTGTTTTTCAATATAGATATTTACATTCTTAATAGTAGCCTAGTTGTTGTGGAAGATTTAGTGAAAGAGCTTCGCACGACGGCCTCTTCTAGACATCACTCACCACATGATTAGCACGCTGTCCCTTACACTGTGCACTTGTTGGTCGCAGACAGAAATAATACAAGTTACAGAAGCAGCAACATTAATTTTTCCTCTTACCTGAAAGGTACTCGCTCTTACAGAGGTCTTCCTTGTAGGGAGTGTTTTTGCATACAGCGTTTGTTTCCACACATCTAATCTGACAACGATCTAACAGAGAAGAAAGAACACTGGACAGTATGAATCTAGAATACTAACACTGCGTTCCCAATGACTTATCTAAGTTTATTAAATTGGTACATTGAGAGGTGGAGAAAAGTCAGTATTAGACTGTTAATGTTGCTTTACCTTGTTTGACTAATATTAATTAAACTTAACTAAAAGAGACTTAAAGTTTCCAGTTTTATAATTAGATTTTATTAGCTTTGATTTTATGGTAACAGACATGAACTTACCTGCAACATGACTGAAGACACATTCTAAAAAAAGAAAAAGTGACATCAGCTTTTGTGTTTTTATAATGTAAACTAGAACTGTTCTCCTAACTATCGAAAGGCTTTTGTGCTGCTTGCAACATTAAAAGGTGACTCTGAATAAAGTAATATCACCTGTCATGGTAGATATTGTGATGTTGCAGTGCCTCCCGTACAGAAGGTGCATAAGCAGGTTGTTCTTGACATGGTTTTTTGTCATGTAAAGTAGGTAAGAATCTCCATTTTGCACCACTCGCGGCCACCACCTCTTCAGCTTCTCGGGCCATTTTGCCTTCACTGTGAAGAGACAACTTTAAATTACAAACTTTAACAGGATGAAGATACTGGTGGCCTCAGCCTCTCCCAGTGTTAATGCAGCCCAACTCAACTCAACACATGATCCTGAATATATGATGCAGTTTAGCTTCGAGTCTTTTTACATTTAGCCAGCTAGCAGGTGAAGGATCATGGTTACAGTGAAGGTTGGTAGAATGTAGACTCCGAGCCGGTTCGCCCATTAGGCAACATAGGCAAATGCTAAGGGTGCTGTGGCCTCCAGGGGGCGCCACAAAATCGGGAAAAAACTCACCTTCAATATAATTATATTAAAACTAGTTAATACTGTTAATTCCTAAAATGGAAAAGCTCATATTTATTCAAATGTAAAGCAATGCCTGATTAATATTACTACAAAACAATGCTATTCGATTGCTTTTTTAAGCGTATGTAAGTCGCCGATGGAGGGGGGCGCCATGTAAAATCTCACCTAGGGTACTACACTGGGTAAGGCCTGCTCTGCATAGACTTTATATAAAAGATGATGTTGATCTTTTGAAATTGGATGTAAGAAGCAAGGCTTGGATTTGACCGGAAAGCCAAGGACACAGTGCACAGTGAAACAGCCTGCTTTTTCATTTATTTTTACGATAAATATCCCCATAATTCAGAAAATTAGCATTATACTGAATACAAAAAGTCTTGGAACTAGTGCCTGAGACCATAAACCCATTGGGAAATGTTCTACTCATGTAGCAAATTGAGTGAGAAGCAGCGTCATTTTGTTTAGACTTCCATACAAGTGGACTTCTTTTTGAAACCAGAGGAGTCGCCCCCTTCTGGATGCTGCAAAGAATGCAGGTTTAAGGCACTCCTGCACCGACCTGGAGGGTTCGTGTTCTGTTGCTGCAAACTGTTGACTGTAGATGCTAAATTCTCTGTGATGGTGGTTTTGAAGCTCAGTGGTGGCTCCAGCTGTGTCGTCTTAACAGTGCCTCACGACTCCTAAGTCCCAGCTAATCCAAAAAGAAGCAACCAGGTGTTCCTCGTAGTTTCAGTCGTAGCATCTGGACTTGCTTGAGTTTCTTGAAGACATTTCAGAGGTGAAACGTCTTCAAGAAACTCAAGCAAGTCCAGATGCTACAACTGAAACTACAAGGACAACCATGACCTGGATGACTGAGAATCTTCACAGGCAACGAGCAAACAGGTGGAGTGTGAATGAAACTGAAGCGAGTCATGTAAACATGTCTGGGCCATGGACTTTTCTATGACGCCACCCACCTGTCAGTCAAATTAAGACCATAATTATGCATAAATTAAAGTCTGAATGCATTTTTAAATGGATGAGTTCCCTAAGAATTGCCCCCTGTACCTTGTCACGAACCTGAAAATTACCAATGGAGACACTGGAGAAGGTTTAATTTTTGGATAATTGTGCCAACATGAGTAATAGATTCATTGTACGTTACTCTTTCATGAATTACCGTGAGACTAAGCAGAAACATGACAGGTAGGCTGAACTTACTTTGTCTAGTTGCATTTTTCTGCAGAAACACTATGCAGGCGTCTCCTGCTGAGAGGTAAAGAAAGTGCAGTAAGTATACAGCGTTAAATCTCTCAAAACATACTTTTACACAACCCTTTAAGGCAGTTTCCGAAAACCAACATTACATACGAACAGCATCTAACATCTACAAATAATAACATCAAGATCTGTTTATCATTTACAGAAGTTTAACAGGGATACTACTAATTGAAGGCATACTGGAAGGCTAGCTACAGGGAGGGGGGTCCATGCTGAAGACTGTGGAAGGGGATGGGGTGAGAATTTGGTGGAGTCCGACGTTCAGCGTATACCATATATGAGTGGGCCTTCTAGTGCAGGGACTTGGGATCAGTGGTGCCCTTCCATCCCCTCTGTTTGGATGCAACCCCAGTTCATAAGAATCAGAACAATGAAGGGTCTCTTCCACTGGCTAAAGAGTGAGTTTTCCATTGTTGATGGAATCCGGGTTGAGACCCACACAGCAGTCTACCAGGGCTGCTCAAAAAGCAAAGTACTTACCCCCAGAATATGTACTTTTTACTCCTCCAAAAGCGGCCCTGAAAGTGACCCAGTCATTTCAGTGGCACCATGCAAGAACCAGATGACTCACCTGACCATTAAAAGTGAGTCCAGTGCCCTACTGTAGACCTCATAGTACAAGCCATAGAATTATTAGATCATTATTAGCTCATTCAAAGGATGATAGGTGTCACCAGCAGTTCAAAGCAGAATCATTCTTGTCAATATCCATGCAAGAAGTAGATAACCCACAATTTCAAGATGGCGGCGCCCATGAAAAAAACAGTGCTGCTCATCCTCAAACCAGTGATCAGGAAGTTCAAACTGGTACTAGAGGGGCGCCGGGTTCTGTCAAGCTGCCTTTGCTCTTCAGTATGAGGAGAGGAACAACTGCTGCCAAGGTGAAAGACTTAAAACATCTCTGTGAGGTCATCCCTGTTGAATACAGGGATTTCTATGAAAGACTGCAATCCTCAAACCCAAGTCCGAGACGTCTCAGAAGGGGAGTTGGTCGGTCTGGAAATGGGCTGAGGAAAGAGTCTCAGAGGGAATCAGAACTGGACCAAACATCATCTGATAAAGAGGAAAAAGACGGCTAAATGCTCACATGATGTATTAAATTAATATCTGTCTGTAGTTCAAACAAGACTTTTTGCATAAAAAATCCATTTTTACTTCTGAACTACTTGTATGAAAAATGTAATGTTGGTTATCTGGTTCATGCAGGGAAATAATTTCAAAGATTGTCATATATTTGCTGTGAGGATCCCAGACGTTTTTGGAAATAAAATTTAATGTTAGAAAAATCTAAACTCATTTTGTTTCTTCTCAAAATGAACATTTCGTGGGTTGTCTGGTTCTCGCATGGTGCCACAGAATTGCTTGTCCGGTGTACGACCCAAACAAGTTCCCTTGCATTACATATTTACATATCACCAACTTTCTGTTTCCCTCGAGGTCCTGTGTTTGATGTCTCTGGATCTGGAGCCACTGACCTCAACACCTGCTGTCCTGCCATCCCCACTCCAACTTCTCCTGCTACCCCCTCCACCCTCATCCCCACTCTTACCCCAACTGGTCGAGGCAGATGGCCGCCTTCCCTGAGCCTGGTTCTGCCGGAGGTTTTGTCTTGTCCCCCTGCCTATCATGGGGTTTTTTTTTGGTTCCTTCCCACCGTCGCTGACTGCTGCTCAGAGGAAATCCAAAAGCAACTTTAGATTGTTGGGTTTCCTGCTTTCTGTTCTTCCTTACTATGTAAAGCACTATGAGATGACATGTGTTGTAAATATGCACTACATAAATAAAATTAAACTGAAATTATTGTTTCCTCCTGCTGGCAACGATTACTGGTGCCTACTCAACCTGTTGAATCCTGTTTATTGGTGTTTCTTCTATGTTGATCTATTGGAAAAATCCTTTTTGACCAAAGGGGATTTTTTTTCTTGCAAGAACATTGCAAAATTGTTTTGAAGATGGATCCATGGTTGTATTAGTAAGAACCGCTCTCATGTAAAGTACAAGAATTAGCTGTTTAACAAGAGGAAGATAAAGGGCTAGAGAGAAAATTCTATCATTAGCGTCTACTTTAACTCCACTCCAGAAACATGGAGCTCTGATGGATTCTACTGAGCTTCTAAACGGTCTCAAGTCAGACAGATTGGGAATCACTGGGTTAATCCGTACCAGTGTGTTATATTTTATAAACGTATATTAGTTTAAAAACATATGTAAAGACAATCTGGTCATAACACCATTTGGACGGGTAGCAAAGTTAAATAGCATAAAATGTAAATACTCAACTGAAGTACAAGTGCTTGGTAGTTCTTGGGCTGATCTCTAACGTCTCTATAGATGTGACAGTATATAGCAGTCGTAACTAAACCGGAGCCTGACAATACTCTTGTACCTTGTGGTAAAATACTACTGTAATATAAGACGTGTGTCCGACGCATTAGACTCACCGTGATTCAAGTGCTTTGATACACTGATGAAGCCGTAGAAGTTATCAGGAACAACAAAACATCTCTTCTGGTCTTTGAAACACCTTTCAATCGTTTTCGTTGGATTTTCCATTGAGGACTTGCCTTTTCCTTTTTGAAGACCTTAATGAGATCAAACGACAGGTTAAACAGAAATACTGCAGTGTTTCACAGCATGTCTGACTTTATAATAACCAAAGAAGAGCTTAAGGCTTCTCCACCTCTTGAGTTATCTCTTCAGAAAGTCAGTGAAAGAACAACACATTGTGATGCACAGGCATTTGTTCTTATATATTCTACTTACAAACAGGACAAATCCACAGAAGGCCCACCAGCAAAACCCAGTTCATCCAGTTCTGCTGTTTCATGTTGTTTAGGTCTTGGTCGGGATTTGGGATCTGTTCACTGATACAGTTATAGGTGTTGTTCCAAAGTACTTTATCTGCAAACATCTGCCAAAAACAACCCCGGTATTTTAAACCTTACCTTTCCCCGGTTGAAGTCAAAGCAGTCGTCAACAGGAGCGACTGAAGTTTTGGGTCATGGTTACCTGTCCTGTTGGGGATAGTTTGTCTTGCAAATTCACTGTCATTCTCCTGAATATGCAAGACTGAATGTTGTGCTCTTCCATGCAAAACAGGAACGTCACCGTGCTCGAATGTACGTTTAACGGTGATTTAGTGGAATCCGAGGAATGAATGGTTGGTTGTTACGACGTGCTGCCGCTTGTTTTCCATTAATTTCCATGTACAGTGAAATGTGATGCGTTTTCCAGGATCATCTCTGAGACAAAGAATTCTAACCCTGTGTATATTTATGTTTTTCAGGTAGTTTTTTCCATGTTATTGGTTGGAGGAGAGACAGGGTGAAAGGGGGGTACAGAAGCAAGACATGCAGCAAAGGATCGTGAGCAAGACTCGAACTCACGACCACTGCCAGTGACTTGCACCCATGTGGTAACGCCTCAACTCAGCGAGCTATACGGCTGCCCCTGTGGAATATATTCAAGATAATCCAAATGGTAAATACTCTAGAACAAAGTATAAACAGTGAAGAATATTTACAGTTCAGTTTGATCTCAAAACCAGTCGCTTTTAACTGTGCTCTTGTGGATGCCCGATCCCGTCAGATGTGGGAAGCTAAGCGGGGTTGGGCCTGGTCAGTACCTGGATGGGAGACCATGGGGGAACACCAGGAAGTGAGTGGTTGGTGGCGGTCGGAGGGGCTGATGGCGCAGCCTCGCCTCCGTCAGTCTACCACACCTCTTTGAGTGCCTAGGAAAGCGCCATATAAAGCCGAAGCATTATTATTATTTAAAAAATGCGAGTGCACCGTAGCCTTCGTGTGTTAACCATTTCTGCTTGACAAACTCCGATTAGAACTTTTTAAATAAAATATGGATTTTTATGAATATATTTATAAAATTTTAACTTTCATAACAAATGCTTTTATGTTTATTTATTTTATTTTTATTTAATGCCAGTCGAACCCACTTTCAGCACGTTGCTTTAATGGTTAATGGTCTGCAGTTATATGCGTTTTCTCTACCTTAGTGGTTCCAAAGCGCTTTACAATGTGTTTCGCATTCACATATTCACACACCAATGGAGACAGAGCTGCCATGCAAGGCGCTAATCTACCATTGGGAGCAACTTGGGGTTCAGTGTCTTGCCCAAGGACACTTCGGCATGCGGAGGGGCCGGGGATCGAACCGCCAACCTTCCAATCAGTGGACAACCACCTGAGCCACAGCCGCCCCGCTTTGCACAGTGAAATCCGAGGCCGAACAACAACATTTCATGAAGTCTTCACTGTTATTTGCCTTTTAAATCACCGATTCAGAATCTGCAACACTGGACAAGTAGATGGAATAGCCTCTGATTATGGGTGAGTTTAATCTTTTTTGGACTATGATACACCTTGTGGTGCAGCCTGGACACATCTTCAGTGATGTAACCGGGGTCACGGGGTGTTTTCCTACTACGCCGCGCATTTTTACAACCGTAGCCATCTTGAAGAGTCCCTTCGATGCAGGAGTCAGCTGGGGATATTTTCTGAACCACATGTAGCTGCACGTCACAGCAATACAAGACATATAGAAAAGTTCTGAGGATGAAACACTTGGTCGCCAATATGAGAAGAAACTTTAGGTTGTTTTTCTCCCATGACTGATTGAGCAGGTGGGGAAAAAAAGATGCATTACAGTTCATTCAGCTCCTCTTCTCAGCTTGTCTGGAGCTGCTTTAGGACAGGACAGATGTTGAATTCAAGGGCTGGAGAATGGCTGCCATGAAACTCCGATCAGACAGTCTCTCTGACAGAGCTTCAGCTGGAGGATTCCTACTTCTGCTTCCTGATGACAAAGAGCCTGTGAGTTCAGCTCCTATCAGCTGGTAGCATCTCGCTGCTGAAGTATATTTAGCCTTAACTGTAAGAGATGGAAATATGTTCCCAACTGAAACTGCAGCGTCACTGTGGGATTTGTTTATTGCAGGCCTCAGTTACACACATTTTCACTTGTATTTTTTTTGTCGTGGTATTTGCTTCCGTACGGTCGGTGGTTTTACTTGTGCTGCGTGTTACTTTGCATTTTCCTTCCTTGCATGTTGTGTAACTCTGCACCCCTGCAGAACAAAGCTAGATGGTGTTTTTGGTTCTGTCGCTGTCTGAACAGGGCGTGAAAGCATGCAGTGTTTGGGGGGGTTGTGCCCCGAAGCTCTGCGTCCGTCCTGTAGGTCCGGGGGGGCCGCTGATTCTTTGCCCCAGATATTTAGAGGCGAGCCCCACCATGCTTCTGGTCCTCAAAGCTAAAGTAACACAGAGGAACTTAATGTGGAGCGTCGGAGGGAGGGAGGGATTATGTTGCTACACATTGAAAGACGCAACCAACTCAACTTACTTAGGTCCATTCAACTTGTTCGCAAGGGTTGGATCCAACTTAATTTACTCGGGTTGGGTTAACCCAGTTTAATATAACAACTATTGTGAGTTGCTGTTCCCTAACTATCCTCAGGGGGGCGTTTCAGGCCAATAAAGTCAAAAACAAACAGACTTAAAAACAGATTTTACTCAAGAATCCATCCTCCATGAAGGACCTAGGATCCCTAATCTGTCTCTATACCTACCAGTGAGCAGTGATTCCTAACACGTCTCTGGGGGTCATCAGGTGGAAACCTCCCTTCAACGCTGTTTCTCCTACTTAGTCCCACGACACCTCCAGGAGGCTAGGAGGTGAACTCTGGGGTCCCAGAGTCACCCCCCCTAGTGCCAGTTCACACTGCTCCTACACAATCCTACCAGCACTGCCACGTTCAACTGACCCAGGACCGTTTAGGAGATGCTCCAGGTAGCGATCAGTGCCGATGCTACCATTTAGCTAGTGCAAATGCTACATGCTACTGCTAATCACTAACTGCTTAAAATATACTACTGATGATCTCACCACCCACAAAGACACTATACAGCCAGATTCAACTATAATGCTAATGCGAACTATTAAATACCAATGCTAACTGCTAAAATACTACCATAGTACTACAGCTATAGCTATTGTTAAATGCTACACTGCTACCATAGGCCTAGAATTATGGACTTATTATCAATATTATAGACTATAAATTATGTTTATACATATCAAGTGCAATATTCCTCCTGCAATATCCCCTTTATATTCTTATTTTTCTTCTTGTAAATACCCCTGTTCCTATAATAATTCTTCTTTATTTATTTTTTGTTATAGAACTGTACAGTCTTGTTTAACATTTATGTCTTTTGTACTGTTCTTTTTCTTGTTTTTGCACCGTTTACGAGAACTGCTGTTCAAATTTCGTTGTGCTTTTCTTTTGGGACAATGACGATAAAACAATTCTTCTTCTTCGGAGGTGAACAAGAACACTTTGGACATAAGAGCCCAAAAAAGGACTATTTGTGCCTCCCTGCATTGCACAACTCTTTATTTCTTTTTTGGGTGTACTGCCTCTAAATGAACTGTGGCTGTGTCAGACTGCGTCCACAGGGGGGCAGCACTGAGCTTTACTGCACCGAGTCCCATGAAATGAAGAAGTCCATGGCGGAAGTGGAGCCGCAGTCACCCTGCTGCAGACTGACAGCACTGATACACGACATTGAGTGAAACAGTGAGTAAAACAGCACGTTGGAGGATTCATTTAAGTCGAGTTTAGTCTGTTTCTAAGCTGCTGCTTCCTTCTGCGGGTCTTTTGCTGTGTTTGATGACAGCAAGACCGACTGTAAACATCTCTGTCAGCTCCAGAGTCTCATTTAAAAATTTAGCCGTTTAGTGTTTGTGTGTTAATTTCACACTCAGACCGACATTATATACACAAAAAGGTATTTCATGAATAAGTAAAATGTTTGTCATTTGTTCGGCATAGCTTCCTCTGATTAACTCTTCATTATATAGCAGCGTTTACAATCAGGTTGCAGTGGTAATGCTGCTAGTAAAACATCCAAAACTAGGCAATGAAGTAAACCTAATACATCCCGAATAACAGATTGGACCCTGATAATATGGAGATTTTGTTTTGCTAAGGGAGTGTGTGCTTTGTGCAGTGACACACAAGTAAGGAGTCCTTTAATTTGACGATTTTTGAATGGAGGCTGGTCTGGTGGGAGTGGTGAAGAAAGAGTTTGAAGCTGCAGATGAGACAGTTTGAGAGGCTACAACTGATGATTAAATAAGTTCTACACCCTCTGTGTAGTGTTGGAAAAGGCAAAAAACATGATTAAAAGAAATAAAGGTCAGCTCAAATGAAAATTAAACTCGAGTGAAATCAGGAGAGGCTCAAAGATGAAAGTAGGTTTTCAGAGGAGACTCAAAAGTGACTCAGCTGACCGGATTTCCTCGGGCAGATCGATCTAGACCACCTGGGCCCCAACTTGCAAACTCCCCCTTTTTGCAGCTTCACATAATCCCATCTTTTCTTTTCCTCTAGGGCATGTCTGCAGGTTGTGTGAGGTTTCTGCTAAGCCACGCAGCGAGGACTCTGTGCATCAGCAGCCCTGTCTGCTGGACGTCAGCATCCAGATTTCCAATATGTCGTGGAAGTTACAACATCGCTGCCGCCTCCTGGAGATGGTTCTCCACAGACGCACAAGATGCAGAACAGCCTCCCGCGCCCAAGAAAAAGAACCCTCGAGCTCAGAACTCAATGGGCAGCGTTGGCCGTAAGATCCCTCACCGTCAGATCCAGGTGATCAGCGAGGCTGGCGAGAACCTGGGCACCAGGCATCGGGCGGACGTGATCAGGATGATGGACGAGGAGGGCCTCAAACTGGTGCTGGTCAGTGAGAACGAAGACCCTCCGGTGTACCGCTTGATGACTGGCAGACAGATCCACGAGGAGCAGCTGAAACTGCGGGAGAAAAAGAAAGCGAAAGCAGGTATGTGGAGTCCAAGGAGGGACCTCAACTATACATACTAGGAGCAGTCAGGGGTTGAGGGCCTTGCTGAGGGGCCCACAGTGGTGGAGACTGGGACAAGCGCTCGCTCTCACTTTCCCACCTCAACCTCTTGCCAGGCCGTGGACTCGATCCAGCGACAAGTTGGCTCCACAAACCACTAGACCACCACGGCCCCTAAGAAAGTTGAGTTAAGGCGTTACCCAGGGGTGGGAAATCCTGGTCCTCGAGGGCCCCTATCCTGCATGTTTTAGATGTTTCCCTCTTCCAACACACCTGATTCTAATGATCAGGATGGTTATCAGGCGTCTGCAGAGCTTCATGATGAGCTCATCATTTGGATCAGGTGTGTTGGAAGAGGGAAACATCTAAAACATGCAGGACAGTGGCCTTCAAGGACCAGGATTTCCAACCCCTGGTGTTACCACAAGGTCGCAGGTCGCCAGTCGTGAGTTCGAGTCCGGCTCAGGACCCTTTGCTGCATGGTCTCTCTCTCTCATGTACACCCCCTTTCACCCTGTTTCTGTCAATAAAAATTGAAAAAAACAAAAAAAAAATATGAAAAACCTCTACATTTAGAATAAAATGTCTTTTTTTTTAAAAAAAAATGAAAATGTCCTTTTTGGAATCGAAAGCCTGCTAAAATGCATTTGCAAATTTATCATAATGTCGCAAATATTTTTTTTAAATTTAATTAATAAATAAAATTGTTGAATTCGAATTTATGACTGTAAGCATTTTTCTAAAATTGGATGCATTTAGGGACAATTAACAGAAGAATGCATGTAAGTATTCCTTATTAAACATTAGAAGGACCAATAAATGGATTGGATGTGAAATAAAAAGACAAGAACTTGTGTTTCAATTGTAGAAAAGTATTTTTAGAGATAGTTGATGACCAGATAAGACATGAAGCCACACTTCCTTAATGTACAGAGGGCCTTTTGGGCAGATGAGTGGTGTGGGGGGTGTACAGCTATTGTTGAGTCAATTAGTCACAAATGCATGTTTGAAAAAAGGCCATAAGCTTGTTAGCTGACGGTATTTTATCAGGTCCAGCTGCCAGAATATTACAGTTTTTGTCTCTCCAATCAAAACCCCGTCACTCTACTGGCTAAGTCGTTGTGGTTTTATCTCAGGGAGGTCAGTATTGGTGTATTAAGCGCTATATGAGGCAAAATGTAAGCTTTGACATTAAATGGAGCTGACTGCATTCCTTCACAGTTCCTGTGCAGCTGAAGGAGCTCTCCTTTTCACGTGGGATTGGATCTCATGACCTCAGCACCAAGCTGAAGCAAGTGGAGAGCTGGCTGGAGAAGAAGCACCACGTGAGGATCACTCTGCGGTCGGGACGGAAAGAACCTGTAGCCAACCTGGTGAGGAAGACTGATCTCGCTTTGCTTCACTACTCAAATCAGTGTGGGTCGAAACGAAACGTGGAGAAATGCAACAGACTTGAACAAATGATATCATTTATTAACAACGCTCATGTCGGGCTTGGTGGTTAGCAGCATCGCCTCACAGCTAGAAGATTCCCTGTTAGGACGCCTGGGATCTTTCTGTGTGGAGTTTGCATGTTCTCCCTATGCAGCGTGGGTTTTCACCAGGTTCTCCAGCTTCCTCCCACAGTCCAAAAACATCCATCCATCATCTATACACCGCTTAATCCTCTGTAGGGTTGCAGGGGGTGGTCTGGAGTCTATCCCAGTCGACTCAGGAGAAGGCAGGAGACACCCTGGACAGGTCACCAGTCTATCACAGGGCTACACATAGAGACAGACAACCAAGCACACTCTCATTCACACCTACAGACAATTTAGAATAATCAATTAACCTCAGCATGTTTTTGGACTGTGGGAAGAAGCTAGAAAACCCAAACTGCACAAGGAGAACATGCAAACTCCACACAGAAAGATCCCAGGCGTCCAAACCGGGACGCGAACCGGGGATCTTCTAGCTGTGAGGCTACGGTGCTAACCACCAAGCCACCGTGCAGCCGTCCAAAAACATGCTGAGGTTAATTGATGATTCTAAATTGTATGTAGGTGTGAATGAGAGTGTGCTTGGTTGTCTGTCTCTATGTGTGGCCCTGTGATAGACTGGAGACCTGTCCAGGGTGTCTCCTGCCTTCGTCCGAGTCATCTGGGATAGACTCCAGCCTACCACAACCCTACAGAGGATTAAGCGGTGTATAGATGATGGATGGAGGGATAATTGTTGCCTCTCTAACTGCTTCACAGAGTTTCAGATTTACGTAGCAGACAAAATGCTTGTTTCTGGCCTTTCTACCTTTTTAATACCGCAGTAGGAGTCAAATATACTCTAAGGTGTTTATTATGTTTGTAATCCGGTGTTATACTTTACATGTTGTTGATGCAGGAGAAAGTTGTATAATAACTACACATCGGTCGTTCCTGCAGCTTTTGTGGCATTTGTAATCGTCAGTGCTCAGTTCAGACCTCTGCAGACCCTTTTATTGATCCCCTTGGGGGTAATTCCTTCTCTGCATTTGACCCATCCTATTCATAGTTAACCTTAACTATACATACTAGGAGCAGTCAGGGGTTAAGGGCCTTGCTCAGGGGCCCACAGTGGTGGTGACTGGGACAAGCGGTCGCTCTCAACCTCTGGTCAGTCCAGGGACTCGATCCAGCGACCCACCGGTTATAGGTTTGCTTCACAAACCATGAGGCCACCACTGCCCCACTGTTGTCTAGACTTAGCATAACTTTCTTAGCATATCCAGGTGTGTCGGCCGTTCAGTTATAAGGCACAGTACTATACAAATATTCAAAGTTAAATGACTGCGTTTGAAATACTTTAGAAACTATGCTACGCTGACTTCAGAATATCTTAATCTGTACATATGTTGGTCTCAGTTCTTTACTTTTTAAAGTGGTAAGAACTAAATATTGTGTCCCCCACAGGACACCACTCTGGAGGAAATGGTGGAACAGATGACGGTAATGGTGGGATTTGTCTCCAAGCCAAAAGTCATCCGTGATGGTCATGCAGCCATGTGCATCCTCCGACTGCCTTCAGCAAAAGAACTGTCACAGAAAGGAAAGAACAAGGCGTCGGAGCCGCAGCCCGTCAGCTCCGCTTCCTCTCAGAGCGACACCTCCCCTGTTAGCAGCACGGACACGACAGAAGGATCCATACCGCAGTGATCTGATGGAAATAAAACTGTTTTTTCACAAAAACGACAAGCTGTAGTCTGTGCCTACATGTCACAGTGTAGTTCCTCAGTCACACTCTGTAGCGCAATAATGTGGATTACTGCTGAGAACAACACCAGGGGCTGGAGGGGCCATGCTGCATGTGGACTAAGAGTAACTCCGAACATTACTGGTTGTAAAGTCAATCAGAAGACTGCAAAGAGGTGCAACATGATGACAAAGAAAGGCAAAACAGCTACAGAGACGTAAAATAACTACAAACATGGGCAAAGTAACCAGAAATAGATGCACAACTACCTGAAATAGACAAAAAATAATAATAATCTAAGCTTTATTGATCCCCTTGAGGTAATTCCTTCTCTGCATCTGACCCATCCTGTTCATAGTTAACCTGAACTATACATACTAGGAGCAGTCAGGGGTTAAGGGCCTTGCTCAGGGGCCCACAGTGTTGGTGACTGGGACAAGTGGTCGCTCTCACTTTCCCACTTCAACCTCTTGCCAGTCTGGGGGCTCGAACCAGCGACCCACCAGTTACAAGTTCACTTCACAAACCACCAGGTCACCATTGCCTACAACCTATAACTACAGAGACACAAAATGACCACAGCTATGAATAGATGAAATGAAAGAGACACAAATGAACTACACTGAACAAAAATATAAAGGCACCATGTGAAATATTGATGCCACATGAAGTGCGCCACCCAAAGCGAGCGTATACTGTCAATGACACGTTCCCTCATGACCGGAGTCATCTGAGGCGTTGCTGCTTTAGTCAACATGTGACATGTTGGGGTTGTATTTTATTGTCCCCAGTGTTAGGAGTGTCTGAGTGTACAAGTACCAGACAGTATACGCTCACTTTGGGTGGTGCACTTCATGTGGCATCAGTATTTCACATGGGGTGTTTATATTTTTGCTCAGCGTATATAGACAAGATAAATCGCATACAGACATGCAACATGCCAGCTGCAAAGGTCGGAGTCTCCTGTGGTGTGGATGTTTTGCTTCCATGGTCCTCCTGGTGGAGGCGGCAGGTCGTGGCAGCTCGGTGACACTGCTGGCAGTCGTCATCAGCAGGTCAGATGTCCTGGTTGGGTTTCATGACAGGTCAGCAGCAGTGAGTCTGTCTCCGTATGGATGTTGAGGGTCCTCGTTCTACTCTTTAGTTTTATGCTGTCACTTCTGCCACGAAGGTCATGACTGAACATACATTGAGTAACATGTAAACTACTTAATAAGGAAAATAAATCAGCTGGATATCTTTCATTTTTATCCACTCAATTTACTTGTTTTTCATGTTTTTTTTTCATTTTTTATGACATACAGTAGAAAAAGTCTGTGAACCTTTTGGAATTTCATGGTTTTCTGCATTAATTTGTCATAAAATGTGATCTGATCTTCATCTCAAGTCAAGGGTACGGACCTTTCATGTCTTTATTGAAACACAGTCAACATTCAAAATGCTGAGTGAACCCTTGGAATTAACTGGTTGAACCCACCTTGGTTTTAATAACCCCAACCAGGCGCCTCCTGTAGCTGTGTATGGGATAAATTTTGTGCCAGCAGGAAGTGAATTTGAATTCTTTATATCTGAATGTGAATCATTCAGTCTGAACCTGAATTGATCGGTTTGAATAATTGCTTTTAAAATCTGAATCTGAATGGTCTAATTTGAAATTGAATCTATAGGTTTGAATGTGTATCGATGTAAAATTGAAACTGGATTTCATTCAGTTGAAAAATTCAGCTCCTAATTCAGTTTCACTTCTCTCCATTTCAATTTCAAATTTCAAATTCAGTTTTTTGTGCCACACATCTGGGGCCTGGTGTCAGGCAGAACTAGTCGAACGCAGACGGGAAGAAGTCGGTTTTACCACAGCAACGCGCTTTACGTCGTCTTTGCCGAATGAATCATAATCATCATGATCAGGATCGTTATCAGGCTTCTGCAGCATAGACATATATACGTAGACGCCGCGTTGACTGCTGCTGCCGATTGGAGCCGACATGCCTACGCGGCGGCCATCTTGGTACAGTGCCACTCGCCCCTACAGTACATTACGTCTATAGAGGAATGACATGTCTGCACTATAAAAGTGATCATAAATCCATCAGTTGTCAACATATATTGTTTGTTACAAACGTCAGACATGGAGGACGGACAGGCAGACATAAATAGAACAAAAGCATCCAAGCATCCTGTGTCAAAGCTAAATGTGTGACGTTTTAACAAACCAAACCGTTTGGAAATCGGTTGAAAATTCAGTGAATAATTCTACTTTAAGATTGTGGAGTACCTCTTACCTCCATAGACTTACATTCACTCCCCCCTCTGCTAGCCCTGTACCAAGATGGCGGAGCTTTAGGCACGTCCCTCCACAGTCAATGCGGCGTCTACATATATATGTCTATGGAATGAATGAACAAACGATAGTCTGTGGACTTTAGCAGCATCAGCTAACGACAGCTCAGTGTTTCGGTCTCCGGTGCCAAAACGCTACTGTAGGAGTTATTTAGTAGTTTGTATGTTTCTTTAATATCTGTTCATTTGTTTTTGTTTGGATTACTTGATAATATTCTCTTTGTTAGTTATTTGCGTAGATTTATTATTTGCCTATTTATCATATTTTGTTTGGGTTAATTAGTAATTTATTTATTAGATTTAGTTAACACTTTGGGCACCTGATGTCTATTTAGGTAGGTAGGACCAGCATGCACCTGGGTGGGCCTGTGGTTTTTTACCTGAGCCTGCGTAAACCACATTACCCATGGTGCACCAGTGGCCTTTTGATTATTTGGCGTGTGTTTCGGTGAACAAACCCGAGTTAAAACCCGGATGTAATAAATAACCCGATGAAGGTGCTCTTGTGATCTTTCTCTGCTTTATTCAAGATTGTTTTTGGTAAAAAATAAAAGCAAATTTGGCATACAGATACATTCACTTGTCACAGATAAACGTGTTTGCTTGACTTAAATGTCAATTCCACACTTTTATCAACACTTTCCTCCAACAGCAGGGATACTGTCTCGGAACTTTAATTTCTCTTGTAACTAGAGTCGTACTTTCCCTATGCATTAAAAAAAAAAGAAATCAAAAGAGAGAGAACTTAAAAACATAAAACCACCTTAAGGCCCGAAAAATAAAATCTTTCCTAGATTGTGTTAGAAAAAAAAATATTCGAACAGAAGCAGCCTAACTAGCATGCATGAACAACATTTGTCAATAAGCCTCGAGTACTTTGTAGGAGGAGAAGGGTTTAACAAAGTGATAGTCCAGGTTGCCGCAGTGGGGGCACTGCTGGACGTTGCTGTACTCGGAGAAATACTGCATCCCGACTCGAACGTCCACCACCGGCTTCCCGCAGTGCTTGCAGTTGAGACGGGCCTGAGGACAAACAGGACACAGGTCAGCTCACAGGAGGCTCGACTGCAGCGGCCAAGTCAAGATTTAACCACCGTGACAACAAGGGAAGTCATGAGAACCAGCATGGCAGAACCAAGATGCTGCCCAACTCTGAAAACATGACTGTCCTTGTTTTTCTGTTGTACCAACTATACATTAACTCAAGGTTTCTGTTACTGTTTGTGGCAGCTTTTTGCAATAAAAGACTTAAGAATCGCATTTAGTATCAAGATCTGTGGGATTTCAATTGTACTGGCTCTACTGGTACTACGTCGCCTCACAGCTAGAAGATCCCCGGTTCGCGTCCCGGTTAGGACGCCTGGGATCTTTCTGTGTGGAGTTTGCATGTTCTCCCTGTGCAGCGTTGGGTTCTCACCAGGTTCTCCGGCTTCTTCCCTTCCAAAAACATGCTGAGGTTACCGTATTTTCCGTACTATAAGGCCACTTAAAAGCCTTTAATTTTCTCAAAAATCGACGGTGCGCCCTTCAATCCGGTGGATGCCTGGGCTGAGGTATCTGCTCTGACTGTTGTACGAGCTTTAGTGAAAGCCGGCATCATTGCTGAACAGCCACCCGGCAACGAGACTGACTCCGACAATGACGAGAGGGAACCCGGCATGCTGGATGGAGAAATTACCCAGCTGTTCAATTCAGATACAGAAGATGAAGACTTTGAAGGGTTTGTGACAGAAGATTGATCCAAAAATAATGTGAGTGTATTAGTAAATACGGTACGTAGTAGAATAAAGTTCAACAAACTCACTGTTTTACTTCTGTTTCCTTATTTTAGCACGCGCCTTATGTATGGCTTAAGTACAGAAATAGACCCCGTAATTGAGACTGTGTCAACACCTTAAGGTGCGGAAAATACGGTAATTGATTATTCTAAATTGTCCGTAGGTGTAAATGAGAGTGTGCTTGGTTGTCTGTCTTTATGTGTAGCCCTGTGATAGACTGGTGACCTGTCCAGGGTGTCTCCTGCCTTTGCTCGAGTCAGTTGGGATAGACTCCAGTCCCCCCACGACCCTACAGAGGATTAAGCGGTGTAAAGATAATGGATGGATGGTATTGGTCACCAATTTTCGGGTACTGGGACGTCCAGATTGACAACTACTGTACTTTAGCTACTGTTATGTTGCCAAAACAAATGTAGGAATTAGAGCTGTTGAGTCTCTGGATGTTTCAAAGGTTTGATCAAAAAGTTTCGACTGTCCATCCATCCATCATCTGTACACCTCTTAACCCTCTGTAGGATCGCTGGGGGGCCTGGAGTCTATCCCAGCTGACTTAGGGTGAAGGCAGGGGACACCAGTCTATCAGAGGGCCACACAGAGAGACAGGTTTCGACTGAACCTGATGTAAATTTGGCCACTGTGGTGTTCCATGTCAAGCAGCCCTGACTCTCCTAAACTGTGTGACAACGGCGATCCTTTCTGGGTTCTAGCTTTTTGGAGCTGTGGATGTGCTGTCGGGGCCAAAAGATGTGTCATCACGCCTTTGAGATGAACGTTCTCCGTCAGACACCTCAGGACGTTACTGGGGGACTAATTCCCAGCGCACAGCCACGTGAAGGTGGAGGATAACAACAAGGATGCTCCTGGTGCTCCTGACCTAATAATGCACTTTGTCCGGTCTTACAGGCTGTTTCTTCTCTGGGTGGCAGCTGCAGACCCACCTCTGGTCACCCCTGATGATCCTGACAGTCACTGCTCGCACATGTTGTGTGAACATAAATGTGTTGTGCTTCGCGGACAAAGGCTCTGATCACATCTGGTATTAATAATTTTAACCCTCGGGGGGTGTGGGGGGAGCGGAACAAGCTGTAAAGACAGCACGGACTCATTATCACCTTAGAAAGTTGTTAAGGTGCTAATTAACAAACACCTGATTATTTTCTCACTGAAAAGGACAAGAACACTGGAGATCATTGCTGTTTGCTTTCACTGATCACCAACATGTAAGGCTCTTCCTCTGATCTGCTCCTGTTTTTTTTTTTAAATAGTGTGCTCATCGATCAGTGTTTCTACCTGACAACACGGCGAAGCAGCCAGTATATCGTAGGTGTACATGGTGCCCAGCTGGTGCCAGCTGCCGTCCCAGCGCGACTTGCACTTGATGCAGACGATCTTGTGGACGCCTTCTAGACAGTCGACGCAGATGGCATAGAGGTGCATCAACCGGCCTGTTGGAAGAGGAACAGGGGGGGGGATTAGATCAGCCGAGAAAATCAGTAAAACGACTAATTCTTCATCATGGTTTTACACAACAAAGCAAAACGAGGGATTCTGAGTCCTTTGATGCAGGATTTAGATCACAGTGATGCTTAAACTGATTATTTAAGCTGATGATAAGAAGCTGGATTGAAATGTCTTGTTTTTGTCCTCGTACCAGTCCAACATGCAGAATGTTTGATATTTATTCAGCTGATTAATGCAGCTCTAGACCTGAGCAGTCCAGGTGACTGAGTTCATTTATTTCATCTTGTGTAAATCTGACATGAGAGCGCCTTATTTCAGTCTTTTCAAGGTCATTTTTTCACCTGTTAGACACCCGTCTAACTGATGGAGACTACAAGCTTCTGCAGACAATGCGAGGCGTTCAGGGGGCATCAGTAAATTACGGTGTCTGTTGATGATCAGACATTCAGCAAGTGACTCACAGCTAGAAGATCCCTGGTTCGCGTCCCGGTTACACTGCAAAAACTCCACATCTTACCAAGTTTATTCGTCTTATTTTTAGTCAAACTGTCTCAACCCACTTGATTTAAGATAAATTCACTTTACAGGTAACATTTCAGCAGATGGAGGGACGTGTTTTAAGACAACGCATCTTAAATATCTTGTTAAGTCAAACAATCTTGAAATGATCTTGTTTTAGTTGTATTTTACCAGAAACAAGGTTCATTTCATTTCATACATGTTTCAAGCTGAGCTGTTGTTTGTATCAGATAAATAATCTGGATTTAAGAAATAAAGTAAATGCATTTTATTGGAAAATCACCAATTCATATCAGAAAACAGCTGCATGTGGAAAATGTGTAAAAAAAAAACAAAGCAAATGTCTGCTTTTGAGTTAAAACTCCTCCTTTTGGGCGTAGCTGGCTTCACCTAAAACACAACACCTTCAAATGCTGTCAAACACCACTAAATATTAGGATTTCTAGCCAACTGTGAGAAGACATTATATCTCAGAATGCTTCAATTAATCTGTGTGATCTTATTTCAAGTACAAGATGGTCTTAAATATAGAGAAGAGCCACGATAATACAACTAAAATAAGTTGAACACATCTCAAATTAAGAAGCTGACATTAAACTTATTACAGCTAAAATCTATTTAATTCTTTATCATGTCTGGTTTATTCTAAGACACCTCAGATTGACAATGCTGCTAAAATATAGCTTAAAATAAGTTTTCCCTGCTAATTTTAAGACCTCAATATTCTAAATATCATGTCTTATTTCAAGAAATCTGACCAAGCAAATCTTCACTTGTTCTATTGGCAGATTTTTTCACTTATTTCAAAGTAAAAGTGCCTTAAAATAAGTTTGTTTTTCTTGTTTTGGGAGGGGCATTTTTTCCAGTTAGGACACCTGGGATCTTTCTGTGTGGAGTTTGCATGTTCTCCCTGTGCAGCGTTGGTTCTCACCAGGTTCTCCTGTTAAGCAACATTATAGACGCACTTTTACTTTGTCGGGGCAAAACCAACCTCAAAGTTTCACATCTTACTGGGAACTCACACTGACAAGGCCACTTCCATTTAACCCTATTCCTTCACCAACATCTAAATTCTGCCTGACAGACAAAAAAAAGAAAAGCAGAATAAATAATCCTCTCATATTGATGCATATCATCGACGTATCAAAGCTCGTTGGCGAGCACATCAAAGAAGCTTCACGCCGCCGTGTTCATTCACATTCATGTTGGACGGTGCAGAAGCCAGCAGAAACCCTTTCATGTCTGTACACACGGCACGGACTGAGCTCACTGATGGACCCGTTTTTCTTTATGTGAGAAAAGCCAACGCAGTTTGAACACTTTAGATGGAGACTGAATGAAGAAGTCATTCTTCACGATTAGTCGCGGCTCTGGTTCTGGTTGTTGCACTGTGTTGTAGTTTAAACCTCATGGGGGCCCTGAGGTCAAAGCAATGCAACTCAAGAGAACGCGTGCAAATAGACTAAACAAAAGACCAAATTAACACATGTGCAGCATTTATTTAAAAAAATGCAAAGTCAGGAAACACTCTCAGGCTCTCCACCGTCTGTGCTGAGTGTTTGATTACCATAAATAACTCCCTCCAGCTCCACCAGATCTTACACTCCTTTTTACAGTCAGTCAGATCGTGGTAACTTGTCAGTGTTTTCCCTTTACTAATTCCTGAATACCTCAGCCTGACTCCTGCCTCGTCAGTTTCCCTCAGTGGATCTTTCCAGCCTCCCAGTTCTCTGGACTCCACTCTCCTCTGCAGGTTCTCCTTCCCTGCAAGTCTACACTCACCTGTTCAGTTGCTTGTTAACACAAATAGCTAATCAGCCAATCACAGTGTTGCAACTCAACGCATTTAAGCATGTAGACGTGGTCAAGACGACCTGCTGAAGTTCAAACCGAGCATCAGAATGGGGAAGAAAGGGGGTTTGAACGTGGCATGGTTGTTGGTCTGAGTCTACTGGGATTTTCACCACAACCATCTCCAGGGTTTACAGAGGATGGTCTGAAGAAGAGGAAACATCCAGTTTGTTGATGGTAGAGGTCAGAGGAGAATGGACAGACTGGTTGGAGATGACAGAAAGGCAGCAGGAACTCAAAGAACCACTGGTTACAACCAAGGAATGCAGAACACCATCTCTGAACCACAACAACCTTGGAGAAGATGGGCTACAGCAGCAGAAGACCACACCGGGGGCCACTCCTGTCAGCTAAGACCAGGAAACTGAGGCTACAATTCACACAGGCTCACCACAACTGGACAGTAGAAGATGGAAAAACGCTGCCTGGTCTGATGAGTCTCCATTTCAGCTGAACATTCAGATGGTAGGTCAGAACAACATGAAAGCATGGATCCATCCTGCCTTGGATCAACGGTTCAGGCTGCTGCTGGTGGTCTAATGGTGTGGGGGGTGTTTTCTTAGTACCAACTGGTTTAAACTCCACAGCCTACCTGAGTGTTGCTGCTGACCATGTCCATCCCTTTATGACCACAGTGGACCATCTTCTGATGCTACTTCCAGCAGGATAAAGCTCCATGTCTCAAAGCTCAGATCATCTCCAACTGGTTTCTAGAACATGACAATGAGTTCTCTGGACTCCAATGGCCTCCACAGTCACCAGATCTCAGTCCAGTAGAGCTCCTTTGGGATGTGGTGGAACGGGAGGTTGGCATCATGGATGTGCAGCCGACAAATGTGCAGCAACTGTGTGATGCTATCATGTCAACATGGACCAGAACCTCTGAGGGATGTTTCCAACACATTGTTGAAAGTATGGCATGAAGAATTATGGTGGTTCTGAAGACAAATCCAACCTTTTACTAGCAAGGTGGACCTTATAAAGTGGCCGGTGAGTGCAGCTTTCCACCTCAGCTCTGGTCTCCAGCTACCTGCTCCAGTTCTTCGCCCACCTACCCAAACTCCTCTTCAGCTCCTCCTCCTCCTCCTCCTACACCCCCAGCTCCTCTATTCATTCACCCTCCTGCCTCATTGCTCTGCATTTGGGTTCGTCCACTAGCTGTAACAAACACAACCAAACACTGAAACCCTCTAAGTCTCACACGACACAACAAAATGAGTTACAAAACCACTTCATTCACCTAATGGGAATGTTAGAAATAAATCCCAGAGGACAAAAGAGGACTGGAGCACAACGATTCATTCACAGCCTGTAACCCTGTGAATCCCGCTGGCAGGTTATAGAAGACAGTTTACCCTTTATACATCTCATGCTGCATCCTATTGCAAAACAATAAGCGTATTAGACTCCAGAATCCTTTTCTTCAAACACATTTTTTTGAGGTTATTAAAAACTTTCTGTATCAAAAAGTCGGTTCAGTTAGTAGCAGCACTGGAGCTTTGGATGGTATCACCTGGTCTCATTAAGCTGTTGTACAGTTGTAGGAGGTCAACTTCTCAGTTCTTGAAGTGGTCAGTTAAATCTGAATTTGAACATCCACAATTCAGCAACTAGCAAGCAGCAGAACAGATGCTAAATGGACTTTGCTGTGGGGCATGTCCAGGTCTCTATACACCACTCAATCCCCTGTAGGGTTCCACGTTTCCTCATAATGTTAAAATTATTTGTTCTCTTTATCAGTTTGTGTGCACATGAGGAGAACTTGTGAACCTTACACATACAAAAACTTTGCATCATCTCTTTCTGTAAGCTAAGCGCAGGTTTCAGAACCCGGTCTGTCTGACCTTGCAGGTGGCAGGGGACGTCGTACTCGATCTCATCGTGGCGCGACGGGCTGAGAAACAGCGTCCCGTCCACCAGGGGAAACTGCTCGAACACAGGCAGCGCCCGGTGGCACAGTGCACAGTTGACCACGTTCCTCTGGCTCGCGCTGAGGGCCGACAGGATGAACCTAGAGGACGACACGGACAGAATGAAATCACCGTCACTCAGGCAGGTTCATGAGACGTTGCTTTCTCAGGCGTGATACCAGAAGAGATGTCTTTTCTTAGTGGCAGCAAATCTCACAGCAAAATCCAAGAACAATTTGATCATGAAAGCACATCAGAGAGCTTCTGTTGCACAGTCTGACTGCTATTTTTGACTGACATGGGCATTGGAGCTGATTTTCAAGGCACTCCCACATAAACCATCCTGCTGCTGCATCACTAGTGCACCAAACCTGCAGCTGAAAATAGTCATAAACAAACGCACAGCTGACTCACACTGATCATAACATTAGAACTACTGACGGTGACTGGAGTAACACCGATAATCTCTGTTAGGTGGCACCTGTGGAGAGGCAGCATTTTGAAGTTGATGCGCTGAAAGCAGGAAAAATGGGCAGCGTGAGGATCTGACTGACTTTGACGAGGACCAGACTGTCAGAAAATCCTAAAACCAGCAGGTCCTGTTGGGGTGATCCTGGTACGCAGTGGTTTAGAAATACCAAAAGTGGTCTAAGCAAGTAAGAGGGTCATGAGCACCCAAAGCTCACTGACATCTATGGGGCTGAAGGCTGGCCTATGGGGTTGGATCCCATAGAAGAGCTACTCTATTACAAATGGGTCAACACATCCACGCTGCTATGATGGAAAGTAGGGATGCATGATAATATCAGCGTCCGATAATTATCGGTTAATTTTGGCAAATATGACGTCATTCAGATAATAAACAAATGAGCCGATAATAATAAAGACTTAGAATCTTGGTTTTTGCCGTTGGTCTGTGTGTTGTGGTTTGTCCTCATGCCTGGCTCCTCAACCCCTCCCTTCCCCGACGGTACTGTCGCATGTTTGTGATGTCATCAGACTGCGCGGGTAGAGGAAAAACAAGCAGCATGGCGTGGCACTGACCAGGGTGGACTTTGTTTACCATGTCAGAAGGAGACATTTGACTAGGGCTGGTCTCGAATATTGGAATATGGGAATATTGGTTGGTTGGTTATGATACCGCGGCATGAACCCAATTGGTTGACATTATCAATTATTGGCTGCAAGAAGTATAAAATTAGCGATTATTGGTGTCGATTGAAACTGGCATTATCGTGCATCCCTAATAGAAAGGTCTCAGAACACACAGTGCATCACACTGGATGGCAGCAGACTGGTCCTGTCCCCTACTGAAAGCTCCTACAGTTGGTAAATGGTAAATGGTCTGCACATACATAACGCTTTTTCTTCCTTAGTGGTGCTCAAAGCGCTTTACAATGTGTTTCTCATTCACCCATTCACACTCCAATGGCGACAGAGCTGCCATACAAGGCGCTAATCTACCATTGGGAGCAACTTGGGGTTCAGTGTCTTGCCCAAGGACACTTCGGCATGTGAAGGGTCCGGGGATCGAACCGCCAACGTTGCGATCAATGGACAACCTGCTCTACCACCTGAGCCACAGCCGCTACAATTCACCTGTGGAAGAGATTGTAGCAGGATGCACTATGGGGAGACGTCAAGCCTGCAGAGAGGTGTACATTGCTGCAGACATGGATCAAAATTGTCGGTACCCTTCCGTTAAAGACAGAAAAACCAACTATGGTCACTGAAATAACTTGAAATTGAAATGTGGGATCTTAAAAAACAAACTAGTGAAACTGGCCTGGACAAAAACGATGGTACCCCAAGAAAAGATTGGAAATAACTTGACCACAGGGACGTGTTAAGCTAAGGTGTGTCCTGTAATTAGCATCACAGGTGTCTTCAAACACTTGCAGTCAGTCAGTCTGCCTATCTAAAGGGTGAAAAGTAGTCACCACAGAACGCTAAGGAGAGAGTCGTCTCAGGAGATTAGAAAGGAAATGACAGACAAGCATGTTAAAGGTAAAGGCTATAAGACCATCTCCAAGCAGTTTCATGTTCCTGCGGCTACAGCTGCACATATTATCTACCTCCCTGGACGTTGCTGCAAGAGGAAAACTGATGACAAATTGAAGAGACGGATAACACAAACGGTAACCAAAGAGCCCAGAACAACTTCCAAAGAGATTTGAGGTGAACTCCAAGGTCAAGGTACATCAGTGTCAAGTCGCTTTTTGAGCCAAAGTGGACTTACTGAGGAGGACAACACAAGCAAATCGTAAAAAAGCCTGACTGGAATTTGCCAAAATGCATACTGACAAGCCTAAAAGCTTCTGGGAGAACGTCCTCTGGATAGACGAGGCAAAACTGGAGCTTTTTGGCATCAGCGCCATGTTCACAGACAAAGAAAAGAACACTGTACCTGCTGTGAAACACGGAGGAGGCTGGGTTATGCTCTGGAGCTGCTTTGCTGCTTCTGTTGCAGGGTGTTTTAATCTGTGCAGGGTTTAATTAAATCTCAAGACTATTGAGGCATTCTGAAGCGAAATGTGCTGCCCAGTGTCAGAAAGCTCGCAGGTCCCCCAACAGGATAACGACCCAAACACACAGCCGAAAACACCCAAGAACAAAACATCTGAAGTGGCCTTTTATGAGCCCTGATCTGAATCCTATCTGTGGAAGGAGCTGAAACATGCAGTTTGGAGAAGGCATCCCTCAAACCGGAGACAGCTGGAGCAGTTTGTTCATGAGGGGTGGGCCAAAACACCTGTGGACAGGTGCAGAAGTCTCACTGAGAGCTACACAAATCGCTTGATTGCCTCAAAACGTTGTGCAACAAAATACGAAGGGTACCATCATTTCCGTCCAGGCCAGCCTCAAGATCGGTTTCAAGCTATTTCGGTGACCGTCGTGGGTTTTTCTTTCTTTCTCGGAAGGGCACAAAGAAGGAAAACGCTCCCTGCTACACTGCAAACAACATTCAGGAACAGTCTGAGGAACATGACAAAGAGGTCAAAGCGTTGACTCGGCCTGCAGCTTCCTCAGATAAGCCTAATTCACGGAAGCCCCACCGTAAGGTCCACCTTCAAAGTCCAACACAGTCTAGACCTCGAGAGCTGATCTTAGTGAGGGAGACCTACACGACATCAGGCAGGTGGTTTTAATGTTGTGGCTGATCAGTGTAAGTCTGTATCTTGCTTTTATGGATTCATATCTTCAGAGGGAATACCACACACACAGACACAGAAAGCAAGTCTTGATACTGTTGTGTTTAGAATTAGCTGTCGGTAACACAACTACAGTATTTTGCTAGTCTTATTCATAAACCCAGTGGATCAATCCCAAACTGTGTCTTCTAATGATTCCTATTTTGATATTTGACTATAAGCCTGTTAATAACCACCTGTTATCATGCGACTAAAATTCTATACTTACTTGTCAGACGGTTGGGAGCAGCCAGTGTGCTCCCAGTTGCTACTGCAGTGTCTGTTTTATTAACTGCAACAGTCTGCAGTTGAAATGAAAACGTGCTACATGCATGTGTGAATGAGTCAACCTGCTCTCTGTTTATGTGCAGCCTGTGCATTCTCACCCTCCGTGCTCCTAATAAAGACACGACCAGTCATGTTTTATCGTGTTATTCTGTACAGTTTGTGTCTTTTTTAAATAATGTTACGCTCTGTATGTTTGAGTTGAACGTTATTTTTGCATTTTGATGTTTATGCATCACAGTGTTTTCAACAATCACTCATGTTTTTTTGATTGACATGAACATCAGGACCAAAATTCAATCTGACAAATAATTTCATCACAGCATCACTTTTTCAACCATGCATAGTAAACTACATTTCCCAGAAGCCCTACCTGCGCAGCTCCTCCCCCTGGCCTGCCTGGGCATCGTCTTCCATGCGGACGTGGTAGGTGTTGAGTTTATGGCGGGGGATGTGGGTGAGGAGCTCCGAGAGGTCCAGCCTCCTCAGGAACTGCACCGGGTGAGGGTGCGTGCCGTCACCCACGCTGCCGGAGGTGAGCCGGTGGTGGAGCGGGAGGGCGAAGGACAGCTGCAGGGGAAGAACAGACCCTGGGTCGAGGTGAGGACCGCCGGCTGCACCGCCAGAGGCTCCCAAGGAGCAGCCGGCGCCCCGACTGAGAGCTCCTCCCACCAGCAGATGTTTCCTCTGTGGGTCCATGTGGACGGCTGATTTGAGGAACTCTCCCAGCTGACGGGAACCCCGCAGACCCGCTCCTCCCCCTCCCGGGCCGAGGGCAGCAGTGGGGCAGAACGTGAAGCCGGTAGGAGGGGACTGTCCTGGGGAGTCACATGGGGATTTCTGAGGAGGCCCCAGAGGAAAGGGCCCTCCTGTGGCGTGTCCTCCTGCTGCTCCTCTCTCTGTAGAGTTCTGTCGGTCCACTGATTGTCTACGAGGTAACTCCTGACTAGAGGCCCTGTGGGATAGTTTTCCTCCTCCTGCTCCTCCTAGTGGCTTGCTTTTCTTGGGATCCTCAAAAAGCCCATCCGCAGGCCCTGCAGCCCCTCCGCTGGACCCGGTCCTGCCCGTGCTCCTCTCCGACGGCTTCTTCTTGCGCTCGTCCTGCATGCGCTTCACCTGATACCAGTCGGTGTCCTTCTTCAGGTGACCCTGACCACAGCGGCAGGAGCAGAACCTGAAGGCCAGGTCGTAGCCCTTCTTGGTCCACATGTTCTGCCGGCACTGCTTCTCGTTCCAGGACCGCGCTCGGCCGATGCAGTTGAACTGGACCAGGATGGAGCTCTCCCACTCGTAGAAGCACTGAAGATGCATCCAGTTGCCGTAGGGACAGAGCTCGTTGTTGCAGAGCACCCGCTGGTAGTCGTCCTTCTCCAGGTCGATGGCTCGGCCCAGGCTGCAGCCCAGAGGGGTCGCACACTGGACCTCTGAGAGGGCAGAGAAGAGGAAGGAGATGATTCTGCTGCTTCAATTTATCAGTGTAATACTTCACTAATCCCATGGCTGCAACTTTTTTGATAATCAGTCAGACACAAATTTACTCTACAACATTCATACTGACTAGTTTCTCAGAGCAACAGTGCAAAACACAACATATCGTATTTCTTTATCAACTGTTTGGTGTTACATTTGTCAGAAATTGCTAAATCTGTCCCCCACATTTTCATAAAGCCCAAGAGAAGTGTTCTGTTCAGATGTGGCTTTTCTGACAATGAATAAAGTGTTTGCTTTCCTGCCCTCATTTAATCAAAATATGAGATCACAAGCCAGTCAGGGAGGGGGGATTTCACCAACACAGCGTCTTTATTCCCCCTTCACACATGAATTTCCAAATGACACAGGGGTGACCGACCCAAACCTGGCAGGGCCTCGGCCGAGTTCATTCCCTGAAACTCCACTTTCCCGGAGCAAGTGAAAGCAACATGAGATGAAGCAACAGCTATGCCTGAGCATTGCATCACCTCATGCTGCTTTCACTCTGAGAGAGAGTCGGCCGAGTTCATTCACTGAAACTCCGATGCCCAAGTTTCAATAAGTGCAGCTACATCATACCCAGCGCAAGTGAAAACAACAAGTGAGGATGCAAAACCTATGCCTGGGTATTGCACGGATGGGCGCACGGCCGACCGGCATCACACGGCACAAAAGGCGAAGTTTGTGCCTTTAGTTGAGGAAGATGCACTAAGACCTCTCCAGAACGACAAAACTCATTTCCTTTCCTTTAACTTTGGAGACAGAATCAGTCGGGATCCTACACTAAATGACACTCTGTACTTTTTTTTTGACTCACAGTTTAAATCGGATCCATTTATTCAGAGCCGGCTCTACCCAATGTGGGGTCCTGGGCCAGATTTTATAGGCCCCCCCCCTCTCCATCGGCGATTTACATACAAAAGAAACGGAATATTAATCGGGCATAGCTTTACATTTGAATCAACGTGAGCTCTTTTATTTTAAGAGTTAATAGTAATAACTAGTTTTTATATGATTATAATAAGAGTGAATTTTTTCCCGATTCTGTGGCGCCCCCTGGAGGCCAAGGCGCCCTTAGAATTTGCCTATATTGCCTAATGCAGTGGTTCTCAACTGGTCCAGCCTCAGGACCCACTATGTCTCTATTAATAATGGTCGCGACCCAACTTTTTGAAGTTCGTTGTTCCTGTTAACAAATTAAGGTTTATTTGGGTGGAGTCTCAACACATTTTGATACAGCCTTGGAAAAATTGGCTTATTATTTGCTCATTTTGGTATATTTGGACACTTTTGCCAAGTTTTGGGCATATTTTGGCCCATTTTGACAGATTCTGAGCACATTTTGGTTCATTTTTGGCATGTTTTAGCATAAATTTCTCCAACAAGCTGGCAGAGACAGATCTAGAGGTTAATATTGGGCAACTACTGGTGTCACCACCACTAAATATCCTGCTACTGAAACCAAACTGTGTCATAAGAAACCCATCCTTTAAAATAAAAGACTTTATACCCCTGCTTTGCTTCTGCGACCCTCTGAAAATGGCTTCGCGACCCACTTTTGGGTCCCGACCCACCAGTTGAGAACCAGTGGCCTAATGGACGATCCAGCTCTGCCTTTACTACAGTCTTGATCACTTCTTGTCATATCAAGTGTATTTGTCTGGGAGATTTTTCCATTTAACAGCAGAATATTAGCAGCAGGGACGTTACAGTGCATATGGATGCATTATAGAGTGTGACCTCTCTAATCAATAAAGTAACTACGATACTATAACTATATGTAACTTAGTTACAATAAACCCTTTTTTTTGTACTGTATGTTGATGCAGTTAGATAAATTATTGACATTGTTGAAATCATGTATAAGCTATGCACAAACTTTCTCCTGGACTATTTTAAACCCTAGTGACCAACATGTTAGCTGTATTAGTCTATGTACGTCAGATAATAAGTCACATTAACTCTGCTATGAGAAACCAATGTGATTCGGTAAGTCTCACTGTGACATAGGCTAGCATATAAACTACAACAGCAGAACAGAATTCCTGAAATTCAGCTCTGTAGGGTTGCGGGGGGCTGGAGTCTATCCCAGCTGACTCGGGCGAAGGCAGTGGACACCCTGGACAGGTTGCCAGTCTATCACAGGGCTACATATAGAGACAGACAACCAAGCACACTCTCATTCACACCTACGGACAATTTAGAATCATCAGTTAACCTCAGCATGTCTTTGGACTGTCGGAGGAAGCCGGAGAACCCACACTGAACTCCCCACAGAAAGATCCCAGGCGTCCTAACCGGGATGCGAACCGGGGATCTTCTAGCCGTGTGAGGCGACGCTGCTAACCACAGAGCCACCGAGCAGCCCCAGGCCCGCATTTGACAAGCTCAAAAAGAAGATTTTTCAATGAATTATCAGTTATCAGACATCCTGGGGGGACTTACACCCACACAGCATCAGAGAGCTAAACTGATCAACAGCGCTATAAATGGCTTTTTTGATGGTTTCAGCTTCTTACACGAGAAGTGCTGCTGGTTTTCTCTGACTTACGTTTTTCTAAACTGAATATCTCAGCGTTTCTAAACAATTTGAATACGTCCCATTAGATTTTTCTCTCTGTTTTGTTGCATTTAGACACTTCAAATCTGCAAATTAACAACGAGACACAGCTGTAAAATGTCCATCAATGTGCCTGCTGGGCGACGGATGGCAATAATGGATTCAAATCAAATCAAATCAAACTTTATTTATATGGCACTTTTCATACAATAAAATTGCAACCCAAAGTGCTTTACAATGTTAAAAACATTAAAAACAAGCACCCATCCCTCCCTCCATATATACACACAACTGTGGAAACACACACACACATATGCACGCCAACACACACACACCCACACACACTCTCAGCACTGACTATAGGGAGACATGGCATGGCACTGAGGATCGTGGAGAAACGCCTACACTGGGGTCCTCCACACCGGGAGGAGCCATAGGCCATGACCACCGGGGGCGCCGGCACACGGACCCCCGACCCTGACAGACAGGGGGATCCCCACACCAAGGTGAGGAGCCCCCCAACCAGTCAGGCCGAAGGGACCCGCGGACAGAACCCCCAGCAGCAGGCCAGACACAGCCCCCAGCGTGGAGGACACCCCCGAGGAAACACTGGAGTTAAAAACTAAAAGTTTTAAACTATAAGAGAGAATGAAAGATGTCAAACATAAGTAAAAGGGTTAAAAAATTCATGATTGGATTCATGCCGACGCTGCATCTCCAAACAGTGCTGCCATGAGACGGACAACTGTGCCTTTAAAGGGCTCCCTCCCATCACAGGCTTCATTACCGCGAACGCAACATGAGGTGAAGATGTCAAAAGAGCGATTTCGGCGTCGTCAGCACCTATTTATGAATTTCAACTGGGCCATCCGAGCCTGTGAGGCGCCTCTATTCAAGCTCTGCCAAATTGTCAAGTCTGGATGTGAATCAAGCAAATGTGGGCGCACGGTCTGTGAGGGGTGGCTCGTGATAATGCGCTGTGGGTCGGTGTGTGGAGGAGGAGGAGGGGGGAGTTTCCTCCTTCCTTTTCCGGTTAACTGTCACTGCTTTCTCCTCTATCTCTCTGTCTTTCTAGCTCTTCACACGGCAGGAAAAACACAATGATCTGTGCTTTTAATAACCCTGAGCAACATCTTAGAGTTAGTCTTACGGTTCATAGACAAACTGTAAGACTTTAACTCAAATTAACTTGTTTCACTGCTCTAAAACAGACATTTTAACAGGGCTGTGTTGTTTATACTGCTTAAAAAATGACTCAATCATCTCATTGACTCACTTCAGCACCCCTTTGTACCGATGCACTTCACGGTACCTACGATGGACACTGGGGCGCTCTCTGGTCAGACGAGGCCGAGGTAAATGCGTTTGTCGGATGAGGTCCAACATGTTTGGCGTTTCCAACGACTTGCAGGAGAAGACTGACGGACCGGACACCTACGCTAAACAAACATCAGTACAACCAAGACTCAAAAGATGTACGTCAACACCAACCCGACCACTGGTGACCCACTAGAGTTTGTGGACGACTTTATAAGAGGCGTAGAGAGATACCAAGGTTGGGTTTGGGAAAGCTTGCGGTGCACTCGCCCGACTTCAGCCCATCTGGAAGTCAGATCGGTACAGTCTTAAGACCAAGGTCCGACTATGGAACAGCAAGTCTGACATGAGCAAACTTGAGTCCTTCCACAGTGGTTGTCTCCTGAAGGTCTGCCGCATCTTCTGGCCAAATAAGATCTCGACCTTCACAGACGTATCCGATGGCTGGATATGGATCAGGCTCGTATTCCTGAGGTTGCCCTGCGCTGGACACCACCTGGAAACGGTCCGGGCTGAGATCGGTGAGGTAAAACTCACACGGGGCGAGGCGCAACACACCGCACAAAGCAGGGCAACATGGAGGGAGACTGTTGTTGCCTTATGTCCAACAGGAGACGAAGAGGAGTAAGTACGTTGGGCATCAACCTGACCAGGACCACCACAGTGGACACATAGTCCTGACAGTGAAGCACGGAGGTGGGAGTGTGATGATATGGGGCCACACGAATGTAAAAGGTGTTGCGAGGATGACGTTTATAGATGAATGTCTGTGGATGAACCACAACACTGCTTGACAGGACGACTCCAAGCCTGCAGAAGAGGAACATCCCAGCATGATAATGATCCGAAGCTCACCGTCCAAATCACACAAGAGATATTCTAAAGAAGTCAAAACCACGACCCGGCCAACGACATCGCCTGACTTCAGTCCAACAAGCGACGTTTCTGTGAGGACTCTCAGTCACCCAGGTCACGGTTACCCTCGTAGTTTCAATCGTAGCATTTCGTACGAAACGTCTTCGAGAAACTCAAGCAAGTCCAGATGCTACGACGGAACCTAGGAGGATGCCTTCAGGGACTTGTGTTGCGTTGAGTTCCTACTGTGGGGCCTGTATTTCTTAACACAGTAAGTCTAAACTGTTAGTTTCCAAAGTGCAAACACCAACTATTCAACTTAGAAGTCATGTCGCTACTGTAGGGTGAAAGAGTTTGACCTTTAAGTGGTCTTGCAAAGGGGTGTACTCACATCTGTTGTGTACTGTGTCGGCATTTAATTTGGATTTTCCTTTTTATCAGTGTAATTACTGAGTGTCTAACTCACAGCATGTTCGATTTCTTTATTTAATTCAACAGTATAAATAGGGAAGTGCACTGATTTGTGCTTTTTACATTCAAAACAGCTACAGGAGGTCTTCATTAGAAGTTTTACTACCATGTAAGACTCAGTAACATATGCACTATTGCACTGGTGATCCATCAAGATGAGGGATGGATTGCTCTGTGACAGCATCTTCCAAACCACATCAGCACTGTTTGTCAGCCCAGCAGGATGACTGCTCCTCGCTGCTGTTAAAGTCTGTGGGATGAAGTTGAACTTGAGTGCGCTCACAAGCGGCGGCTCGTCAGTACTACCCTTGAGGAGGAAGGCCACAGCCGACAACCGTGGACAAGGTGCGCGTCAGGAAAAGACAGCCGAGGCCTGCAGGAGAGGAGAGCCTGCACCGATCCCCACAAAGACGGGCCGCGGTGTTCCGTGAACGCATCAGCTGGCCACTTCTGACAGCAGGCCATGTTATTGCAAAAGGAACAATGAGGCGTTCGAGGCGCCGGACTCCATTCATAAATCCCACAAATTAAGGATTCCTTCCTCACCATCTTCCACTGAGACAAGCAATAACACGACTGAAGCCGACTTACGAAACACCAACACCCGCTGTCAAGTTCGGCTCACATCCAGCGAACCAAGCAACACCTACTTCCAGGATATTTCCACCGCTTCGCCTGCTGTTTCACTCTCTCTTGCGCCAAAACAATCCCCAGGGGGGGCTTTAAAAAATCAGTGCCACACACCAAGCTTTCCGTGCAGCGGGGGAATAGCTCGTCGCTAGATCGTGCACAGCGCAAAAGGCCTGGAATCGTGGTCGATCAGCGGAGTGCCAATAATCGAGGAGCCATTAAAATGCGATAATTTATAATCGGAGTTTGGCACGGCGCTGCCTCCATGTAGGACAGAAGTGGACGGGGGTAGGGGGGGTGGAGGGGGTCGAAGCATTTGCAGTGCATGTATGTGACAGTGACAGTGGCAGTGGTGCAGACAGAGTGCAAGGAAGGCAGCATCACCAAACTTCCCTACATCTGTGCGGGTTTCCTCTCTTACCACTCGAGCGCTCGGCTCTGGGTGCAGCCGCCGCCGCCGCCGCCGCCGCGCCTCCTGTCGCGGCCGCACAGGCTCCATTTTCCTGCTCATCTCCGCTGCTGTTGGTGCGTTTGCTTTTCTTTCCCTTGTTGCTCTTCTGGTTGGGCATCGTACAGGATTCGGATGTCAAGCGTGTTATTTTCGACCTCTATCAACGGCTCCTGTCAGCGCTCCGTGACATTTCCGCGGACTCCATGTTGGCCGAGCTGCAGCGGGGGGCTCTTTGTGCTGCTGTCCGCGGCTCCTCGTGGACGTCGGGCCGCCTTTCCGTGCAGCGGCTGGAAGAAATAAGCTGCTATAACCTTTAAGATGAAGGCGTGTCCGAGTCTTGTTTTGATTCCTGCTGCTGTTTTCTTCCACCCCCTGACGTCACGGACCCCGCCCCCCAGCATTGGCTGTCAACGATTTATGCTGCGTTCCCGGCCCGTGGGAATGCTCGGAATTTACTGCTTTACATGTACAGTCGGTTACCAATATTAGCTTTTATTAGTTTTAGTGTTTTATTTATTTTTCTGTATTTCGCCCTGTTTATTTTATATGTTCTCCTCTTTTAGCTGCCTTGGCCTGGTGTGATGTCGCCATTAATTAAATAGTTTTAGTGTTTTATTATTTTATTCTATATCATGTCCTGTTTATTTTATATGTGCTCCCTTTTTAACCAGCGCGCTGTCATTTTTAAAATTAGTTTTTAAAATTTCTAACTAATTTTGCATGCTTCCTAACTTTGCTTTTTATTCATTTCTTTTATTATTATCATTTTTACTATAATTTGTCGACTGTTCTGCCTTGTCTCCTCATGTGTTGCCTGGCTGTTTTTAATGCTGATTAAAGCACCTTGTGAACACTGTTTTGCAAGGTGCTATATAAATAAAGTTGTTATTATTATTATTAGTTAACCATTATCATTATGGGGAATTTCACATGGTCCATAACAGGGCTGGCCCTACCCAATGTGGCGCCCTAGGCCAGATTTTATATGGCGCCCCCTCCACTGGTGATTTACATACAAAAGAAATGGAACAGCATTATTTTGTAGTAATATTAACTGGGCATTGCTTTACATTTGAATCAATGTGAGCTCTTCTACTTTAAGAGTTCGCAGTAATAAATAGTTTTAATATAATTATATTGAAGGTGAAATTTTCCCATTTTTTTGGCGCCCCCTGGAGGCCACGGCGGCCTTAGCATTTGCCTATATTGCCGAATGGGCGAGCCGGCTCTGGTGCATAATGCTGACAAGTAGCTACGTTTTAAAAAGGGATATAGAGGTGTTCCGGGCATGTCCCACCAGGAGGAGGCCTCAGGGTAGACCTAAGACACGCTGGAGGGACTATCTCGGGGTCCCACTGGAAGAGCTGGAGGAGGTGTCTGGGGCGAGGGAAGTCTGGGATTCCCTCCATAGACTGCCGCTGCAACCTGGCCCCGGATAAGCGGAAGACAATGGATGGATGGATGTTACAACTCAAAAGACAGCAAGTGTAAAAATCCAAATCATCAATACATACATGTGAAATTTTGCCATGGAGCATGTTTAACACCAAGAATTAGACACCATTGGCTCCTGGCCCATTTTGCTCCTTTTGCCCCCATGGAATCCTTCGCGTATCATTTATACATATGATATGGGAATGTCCAGGAGCTTGCAGGTTGTGGGAGAATGTTACCGGCACTCTTACGAAACTAACAGGGGTACAATTAGCAATGGACCCGGCTAAACATCTCTTAAATGATGACTCCCACGTTGATGTTACGGACAAAAAAACGCAAAATGTGGCTGGCAGGCCTGACTGCAGCTAAGAAGATCACAGTCCAGCGGTGGAAACCCCCCAAGTGATAAGTCAAGTACTCACTGTCTGGCGGCTTCGGAGCTATCTGGAGCTACCATCAGCAGGAATCAAGGATGCAAGACCAGATACGATCATAATGTGGATAAATGTGACATAAATCTTCGAACTGACTTTAGAATACACTATATTGCCAAAAGTATTGGGACATCTGCCTTTACACAAACATGAACTTTACTGACGTCCCATTCTTAATCCGTAGGGTTTAATATGGAGTTGTTCCACCCTTTGCAGCTATAACAGCCTCAACTCTTCTGGAAAGGTTTTCCACAAGGTTTAGGAGTGTGTTTTTGACCATCCTGGCTCTCAGTCTCCGCTCTAATCCATCCCAAAGGTGTTCTATCGGGTTGAGGTCAGGACTTCGAGCAGGCCAGTCCAGTTCCTCCACACCATCCACTATGTCTTTATTGACCTTGCTTTGTGCGCAGTCATGTTGGAACAGGAAGGGACCATCCCCAAACTGTTCCCACAAAATTGGGAGCATCAAATTGTCCAGAATGTCTTGGTCTGCTGAAGCATTAAGAGTTCCTTTCACTGGAACCGGAACATTTAGTACTACCCTTCCATGGAGCTCCTGACAGCGACCCATTCTGTCCACGGAAGTGATTGAAACACCTGAATTCAGTTATTTGGAGGGGTGTCCCAATACTTTTGGCAATGTAGTGTTTCTAGCATTAACAGTAAACTCTATGGAAACACTGATTGTGTGCTACCAGATCATTTGTTCAAGAGAAAAATACGTCCAGCGACTGATTTCCTGCTCTTCAGCTACAGACTCATTCTAGACAGTAATGCTTTCCCATAGCGGTGCTGCAGTTGGCTTCGTTTATTTCCTGGAAACTGACCCGTTTTTTCTCTGCAATAGATTCTTTGCTGGAAACTGAAACTTAAGAGAGTCTGCGAGATTTTCAGATTCTTGAAAATGAAAGTAGAAGTAATAAAAGGAGGCTCTGAGAAGCCAACCACAGTGGAAATGTATGCGTCAAATTGTCTGTAAGATAAACAGATGCCATACAAATACATGGCTTTAACAGCGATCAGACACAGGTCGTATTGGTTAAAGATTCACAGATAATCTGGGATCTGCTAGGGAAAAGATCAGGTGACGTGCAGTTGTTGTTTGACAGCATTATATAATCTCTGGTTACCAATTGACACACTGAAGCTGCTGTGTCAGATATTCCCACAGTGCCTGAATGCAGCAGCAGACTGAGCGAGGAGAATGGCCACATAGGAAGAGGAGAAGTGATCAGCGTCACATACCTGCAGGGAGGCATCACTGCCTTATTTAGAAATTATGACAGCACAGATTTCATCAGCCTGGGCGGTGGTATTCCATAAAATCCCTGAGAGATAACTGGAGATCTGCAGCAGAGCAGTATTTAGGCAGGCGGTATTCTATATGCAAGTCAGAGTATCCAAAGAAAAGTGTGTCGTATTTACATTTTAAGCAAATACACTCACTTTATTAGGCACATCTGTTTAATGGTTTAACACAAATAGCTAATCAGCCAATCACATGGACGCAACTCAACACATTCAGGCATGTAGACGTGGTCGAGACAACTTGAAGTTCAAACCGAGCATCAGAATGAGGAAAAAAGGGGATTTAAGGGGCTTTGAATGTTTCGGAAACTGCTGATCTACTGGGATTTTCACCACAACCATCTCCAGGGTTCACAGAGGATGGTCTGAAGAAGAGGAAACATCCAGTTTGTTGATGGTAGAGGTCAGAGGAGAATGGGCAGACTGGTTGGAGATGATAGAAAGGCAGCAGGAAGTCAAAGAACCACTGGTTACAACCAAGGAATGCAGAACACCATCTCTGAACCACAACAACCTTGGAGAAGATGGGCTACAGCAGCAGAAGACCACACCGGGGGCCACTCCTGTCAGCTAAGAACAGGAAACTGAGGCTACAATTCACACAGGCTCACCACAACTGGACAGTAGAAGATGGAGAAACGCTGCCTGGTCTGATGAGTCTCCATTTCAGCTGAACATTCAGATGGTAGGTCAGAACAACATGAAAGCATGGATCCATCCTGCCTTGGATCAACGGTTCAGGCTGCTGCTGGTGGTGTAATGGTGTGGGGGGTGTTTTCTTAGTACCAACTGGTTTAAACTCCACAGCCTACCTGAGTGTTGCTGCTGACCATGTCCATCCCTTTATGACCCCAGTGGACCATCTTCTGATGCTACTTCCAGCAGGATAAAGCTCCATGTCTCAAAGCTCAGATCGTCTCCAGCTGGTTTCTAGAACATGACAATGAGTTCTCTGGACTCCAACGGCCTCCACAGTCACCAGATCTCAGTCCAGTAGAGCTCCTTTGGGATGTGGTGGAACGGGAGGTCGGCATCATGGATGTGCAGCCGACAAATGTGCAGCAACTGTGTGATGCTATCATGTCAACATGGACCAGAACCTCTGAGGAATGTTTCCAACACCTTGTTGAAAATATGCCACGAAGAATTAAGGCAGCTCTGAAGACAAATCCAACCTTTTCCTAGCAAGGTGGACCTAATAAAGTGGCCGAAAAGTGTAGTTTACGAACAGAATGAATTAAATGCACCAAAGTCCATTCAAAAATCTTACATTTTTAGGATTTCTTGTGTGTGTTGTACCACTCAAAGCTGTTAAAACACAACTACAAAACAACTGAAGCTGCTCTACAATTAGTTTCAGCTTCAACACAAAAATCAACAAACGTTTTAGTGATAAATCATATTATTATATTACTCTTAGAATCTTCTTGCGCCATCAGAGTTTCAAGATCTAAAAAAAACACTCAACAAAGCAGGTTCAAAGCTTCAAGTGTAAAGATTTTATTCCTTGGAGTGTATTCCACAGTAACAGAAACCTCTGCCCTTTTAGGAATGTGTTATTGCCGGTACAAAAGACAGTAATGATGCACTCGAACACATCGCATTCCGCTCGCTCACAGAAATGTCTCGAGGTATTGGCACTGCTCTGATCGTTGCTTTCTTTCCCTTGCCAGACGTTGACGTGTGATTTGTGTAGCAGAACGTCACCTGAAACTCACTCCAGAGCTACAGCAGGACAGATTCATGACAGTGATGCAAGCAGCAGGTTCCTTCGTCAGTCTTGCGTTTCTCTCTTAGTCCTACAACTTCTTCTATTAACCTCAGCCGTGATGATTATATGTCATGAAACCAGGATGCATTTCAGTTTCATTCATAACTTAATACAATTAAGCTCATCTGGTTTCCTTGATTTGATCCACCTGCGCCGCGGATGCTGAGAAATAAATCGCACATTTCAAGTCATAACATAAAAGACTTAGCGAGGCTGATCCGACAGCAGTGACAGTGAAATGAGTCTTACAAAGCCTGCAGACCAGATGTAGTTTCACAAGGCTGATAACTTGCTTCTTATCAACATGAAAAGCAAACAGCGTGCGGACGGTAACACAACCAAGGCCCGATGTATGAACAACCGTAAAAAAGTCTGATATTATGAAAACGAGCACAGTATTTGAAAAGTCTGTCCATCTGATCCATACGAGGCTTTCGCGTCAAAACGGCTCCAATCGCTTGTTTAACTACGGAGGCCCAAAGAGGCCAAATGAAAATGGAATGTTACTTCATCCTGCTAATTTATTATACGGCAGTTTAGATTTAATTCCCGCACTTTGTCTTTCAAAATTAGCTTTTTACAAAATGCCTTTCCGTAAAGATATTTCATTGTCATTTTTCATCACAAAGTTTTTGTCAATTATGACAAGCTAGACATCCAGCTAGCTTTGTGATCAGCTGGAGTCTAACGTGTCTCGGCCCATTCCACACTGATACCCCTTTTCCACCGAGCTGGTTCCAGGTCTAGTTTGGAGCCAGAGCCTGACTTAGCTACATTTCTTTGTGTTTCCACCTCCTAAGCGCCGACTCCAGGTTCTAAAAACTGGAGCTCAGCAAGCACCAACTCTTTGCTGGTCCAGAGCTAAGCACCGAGTACGTCAGGGGCTGGGGGCGGGGTTATGGTGACCAACCATCAACGGTGGAAAGGGACACACAAGCGCTAATTAGTGTCCTTGTTCTCCAGGACGTCCCTGGTCCCATCACACATGTATTGGAATGACTCCCGGGACACACGGAAGTTTAGCACAAACTGTTGACCTGAAATCCGCTACAGTTGTGTCCCACCAGTAGCGTGATCACGGATGTGTCCAGGCAACAGGAGGACCTCCGCCTCACAATCAGCCTTAAGACCATCTATAGAGATAAACATAGATATTATCATCAACTTACTGCGTTTGTTTAACTGCTATGTAATGGATGCTAGCGTAGTGGTTTTACGGTGACCCAATGGCTCCAACTTGGCTCCTTGTCAATGGAAAAGCAAAGAGGTTCTTAAGAGGAACCAGATTAGAACCAACTAAGCACCAGAACTAGAACCTGGTTCTTCTTGGTGGAAAAGGGGTAACAGATAAATGGCAGATAAAGCCACTGTCATACTTTCTTTTTATACTTCAAGGTCAGTGGTGTGTACGTACAGAAAACAGACATAACTCACTGCACATATATGAACCAAACACTTCTAACTGGACTCCCGCGGACTAGAAAAGCAGTATAATAAAACAACTAGTGAATGTCTGCTGCTGTCTGAGTGAGAATCCACACTGGAGGATAGTCGAGGCTTAAGTCTGGACAAACAGACAAATACTTTGTGATGAATAGCGACACTGAATTGACATGAAATCTTGCCGACGAGAGAAGCAGAATAAAATAAAATGTAATATTAGTGATTTGGGTTTGAAACAGCGAATTATTTAACACTTACAAGCTTTACTGCTTATTTGTACTCATGTGATTTGTTTAATTAATTTTGACAGCTTTGGGCCTCCATACAGAGCCGAGAGCGCCTGCTAATAATATTTTGGCAGAATTAATAGCAAGAAAATGTACAACAGACGCAACAAATCAGCCATAAATGGTGAATTCTGATGGTTGGAAAGTGTTCTCATCTGGTCTGCAAGCTTCATCGGACCTACAGTAGAAAACAAAGAGCGCTAAAACACCAGCTAAACTCTAAATGCACATTTCGTGTCGCTAATTTAAGTCACAGGACGATTATTAAGCACGTTTTGGTTGCGTTGATTTGGTCCTGAGAGTCACTACGAATCCATCCTCTGCATTTGGCACCAATCACCCTGTAATTACACACTAATACAAGTTGCACAGAAATACATTCGCCGTTTGCTCGTCAGCCGTTTCGTACGAAAAGGCAATTTTTTGGAATTTTTTTTTTTTTGAGCAGAGAAAATTCATTAACGACCACATATAAAAAAGATGGGATAAAAACTACTGTAGCAATGAGTACAAAAGGGTGCACTGTCTTTCCTAAAATGCACTTGGACTGTCGGTGTAGTTTCCGTCTAATAACGTCTTATTACAAAGTCCTCAAGAGGTAGTAGGGATGGCTCGTGTAAACAGGAAATGGAACTGCCATTTGGTGACGCTGTTGCGGACACACACTACCCTTTGTCTTCCAGACGCACTAGATTTTTCCCTCATCCCATTACGTAACGTTTCGGTAATGAGGTCTCGACTCCCACGGCCTCCTGAGAGCGCGAAGGGAGAATCTGCCAGCTGGTGCAATAGTCAAGATCAGAGATGTCCAATTAGAAATGAGAAGAAGTTCGCTGAAGCTAAATCGAGCCGGCGTCTCGTCCTGTGTGTCCGTTATCCTGACACTGAAACTGTAAGTAGAGGCATCTGGTTGTGATCCACTGTGATTCGACCCCAAATAAACAGCAAAAAGAAGCCTCACGTAAAATATTACATTCCTGATTTGTGCGTTTATAGTCGGAAAAGTGTAGCAAAAATGACACCTGTGGTCGATAAAACGGCAGCGCCTGAGAAAGAAACACCGCTTTTCCAAGTAATCTGAAGCTCTGACTGTTCACAGCTCAGCCCTGAAAACCACAAAGTATTCTCAAACCTGGCACGCTGAAATCAAATAAATCATATGCACACATGCCAGCTGGGTCCGTAAGTAAGGTCTGATCGGATTGGTTACGTTTCGGCTCAAACACTGAGCTTTGCAAATGAAGGGGAAATAAGTGACGGCAGAAGCTCAGTGACGGGCCGACCCACAGCAGCTTGGAAGGCCGTCCCACCCGAGCACCCGCCTCACTCCTGGAGCAGGATGATGTCGACGTTGTCGTGGACGCCCTGCAGGAGCAGCTCGCCTTGGAAGTTGATCACCTTCTTCTTTTTGGCCGCCCTCAGGGTGCCCACCAGCGCCTCGAAGATGTTGGCGCAGCGGTCGTCGTTGAACAAAACCCCGAACTTCACGCTAGTTTGACCGTCAGCATCTGAAGTAAGAGATGGATTAAGAGGAAGAAGAAGAAGAAGGCTTTATTGTAACGAATACATTTTTACTGCGTTGTGAAATGTTGTTTTTCATATATCCCAGTTGGGGTTGGGCACCCCGGAGCAGGAAGGGTTAAGGGCCTTGCTTGGGGCGGCTGTGGCTCAGCAGGTAGAGCGGGTTGTCCACTGATTGCAAGGTTGGCGGTTCGATCCCCGACCCCTCCGCATGCCGAAGAGTCCTTGGGCAAGACACTGAACCCCAATGGTAGATTAGCGCCTTGCATGGCAGCTCTGTCGCCATTGGAGTGTGAATGGTTGAATGGGAAACACATTGTGAAGCGCTTTGAGAACCACAAAGGTGCATTTAAGTGCAGACCATTTACCATTTTACCATTTCAAGGGCCCAACAATGGCCGCATTTGGGTTCGATCCTCTGAGCTTCAGATCAATAGCCCAGGGACTTAACCCTTAGGCAACCACTAATCTAATTAGCATCTAATTAGCAGATGAATGTAGGTCATTTACAAGAAAAAAAAAGCAAGGATAGGGAAATAATCTGAACATAAAAGCATAAGGCAATTAAATAACCTATGTAATCATTTTAATTCACAGCAATTAAAGTGTGTAAAAACATGAGCTCAACAGAATAAGACTCTTGCTCTTGCCCTCAGATAACAGCCCAGTGTTTTACAATGAGCCCGAAGCGTTCAGAGCAGCACAACCTAACTGAGCGTTCAGACATGTTGGGAGCGATCCGCTGAAATGCTGTCGAGGCGGTGCGACCCGGCGCTGGAGGTTGCTTCTGCTTCCAGCATGAGGAGCAGTGAGCAGCGACTATTAATCAGCACCGCATGATTGCATGTTTGTGCTTTATTAAAACTTCGGGGGATCCCGCGCAAAAACATATAATCGCAGCCTTGACTCACTTTTACTGCCGAGCCGCTGGATCTCCTCCACCAGCAGACTGACTTCGTGTGAGACGTTCATTGTGGCTGGAAGACAAAACAAAACCAAGATGTTAGCATTAGACTTGTTATCAGTCACTGATTTAATTAACGTGAATGAAGTACAGCGAACTTTCTGAGGAAGTGGCGGCCCGTTGCAAGCTGAACGCCCACAATGCTCAGCGCTCGTCAGCACAGGTCTGCCTGTAGCCCCCGGCAACCATCTCAGTAGGTTGCTATGGTGATAAATAGGGGTGGGAATCACAGGGTACCTCATGATACGATACAGCGATACTCGATATGTTGCAAGACAATCACATGATACATATCTATAACTGAAAAATACAAAACGCCTGCAAAAAAGTTAAGTTCGGTATTTATTTATTTATTTATTTACTGCTATTTGGTGTCACTTTCACTGGATTTGACACAAATCTGGATGAACCACTGAACAAAAACTGCCTCCAGTCTTTGCCGTAGGCCTCTTTTACAAACACGCTGACTGTAACTTGTCAATGTGCCCATGCGCCATCACATTCCTTTATAAAAGGCAAATTAAAGCTCGTTCTTGTTGTTGCCTGTGTGCTTTACTTTGGCGAGGCACTTCCTGCATATGTCATAGTCTTTGTCCAGCTTGCTTGTTCCCTCAAAGCCCAAATGGGTCCACACTTTGGACTTAAACGTGGATAGGGCGTCTCTTACGGTAGCGTTGCTGTTCTCCATTATACCTGTACTAACTGTTGTTGGGTCGATTCATTTCCGCTCCAGTCTCCATCATTCATGTGATAAACGCCACCGTGTGGAGACATTAAGTAGTGACGCTGGGGAAATGGCAGCTGGCAGGGTTTAGAGCGCCTTATTATATTAATTAAAGTATGGATATTTGGCGCCAGCATATTGATAATCATTTCACACGAGAAGGGACGACGGTATACCGCTGTATCGACATTTTGCCCCACCCCTCGTATCAAACACTAAGAAAACAGTCAGAGGCTCCACCTGGTGGCACAACCAGGTACTACACATAATGCATTTTTGACATACGCACCCTTTGGCTTCTGCCTTCACGGATAATATATTTTTAATTGGTTAAATTAATAAAGGCAACTAATCAATCCCTGGCTTGATTTTTAAGAACATTAAGCATGGAATGAGAGCAGCTAAATCAGATCCATTCCATTCATTCCTTGAACCAAACTCCATTCAAATTTGTGGCATTTTAAGGTAAATTACTTCAATGTAAAATAAAAGTCTTCCCAAACGTAGCATTTTTATTAGTAAAGTCCATTCCAAAGTTGGGCATAAGCTTTAAACATCAAGCAGCTCCAAACATATCGAAGCAGCACTTAAATATAATCATGCCTATATGCTTAATTATCACATTAACGTGGAATAATAAAAATAAAGATGACAATAAAAAGTTTAGGAGAATAGCAAAAAAGAAGAAAGACGTGTAAATATGTATAAAAGGCTGTCAGGATACTTGTTGTGATATTTTTCCATTGTTGTCTGAAGATTCTTTGTTATTAGCAAGTCCAATTTCCTAAAGCAATCCTGTCTTATATGATAATACGTATCACACATTAAGAAGAATTTGGGATCTTTAAGTGACACCGAGTGCTGCTTTGGTCATCACATGTGAGCCGAAGTCAACAAAACAAGGCTGTGATGCAGGAAAAGGCATTACATGTTCTTGTCCCAGTGATGAAACTGAATTATCAGAGAGGTAATTCTAAATTTTACATATTTGCGAATGGAGTTTTGGACAGGGACTCTGCTGATGCGTGTTAGAATAGCTCTTTATTTTTCTTGTACAAAGAAATTGGAGCCGGCGAATCCATAAAAATGCGATTAAACTTGATGACATGTATGTAAAAACACTTTACCAAGCCTTGAATTAAAGAGCAGGAGTGATTGCAGCACTGAGATCAACCGACAAGCTCCAACATGAGCAGGGCGGACCGTCAATGCGGAAATGCAGGATTAGCATCCTCGGCTAGCTACATCTGAGCACCAAGGCGGCTTATATTTTATTAATTTTACATATGTGCCCTGCTCCTTCAGTTCTAAACGACATCCACGGTTCAGTGATGTTTTCTGTGACTTTAACTACGAAATAAAACATCCCTGTGAGCCGCAGACATGAGCTCGCCGGTAACGTTAGCTTCTACCGGGAGACAAATGATCGGAGCGGAACCGAGTTCAGTCCGCTGCAGCGATTTGATGAGTGGAAAACCGATTAATGAAGGTCAACACAGAACCAGGTACAACACAGCACTGAGATTTCGACGTTTTACCTGATCGAAGGTGGTTCTTCTGCTTGTAAAGACGTGATGGACGACTTTCTCATCAGTCGGAACCGGTGGAAAATGTCGCTGCGTTCAGGGTCCCCTCGGAAAAACAAGCTTCAAAGAAATCAAGCTATGAAGTGGCACACATTTTGTTTTCCTTTATAGGTTAAAAAGCTTTAAATGTGTCTTTGCTCGGTAGTGTCAACTCTCCTACCCTCCTTCATTCTACAGTAGATTTATATGCCACCCCTGCATGCCTCTAACTTTGTGTTTTCTCTCTTTGTGTTGTTGTTTCATCCTCTCTGCAGGTTCCTGTTCTTCAGTTATGCCTCCCTCTAATGCATTGTGTCTCTCTCCCCCCTTTATCCTCACCCCAGACAGCTGCCTTCCCTGATCCTGGTTCTGTTGGAGGGATTATTCCTATTAAAAGGGATTTTTTTCTTCCCATTGTCACTAAAGAGCTGCCTAAAGAGACTTATTTGGATTTGTTGGGTTTCTTCTATTTCTTCTAATTGAATCGGTTGTTTTAACGGCTCAGTAAATAAAATGTATTCACCAGTGAAAACCATGAGATGCGGCCGAAAGCTTCAGTAATGTTTGCATGAGTGGCATTTTGCTGTTTCCCCCCCAAAGCTCTACATCACTAAAGCTGCTCTGAGAATGCTGCAGCATATAAGTGATGTTTCCAACAAGCTAAACCTCCACGAGGTCAAGTAATAATTGCATAGCAGCAACTGCAAGGTGTCAGAATGTAGCACTTTTGTTGTTTGTTTTACTTTTTTTCAGTCGTCCTCAAATTTCCCATGACGCGTGAATGCAACACTGAAGCTCATCTGACTTCATCGTGACACAATGCGATGCTTTCAGGGGCATTACCCCTTATAAGGCAGTGAAGAGGTTGGAGATGTGTTGTCCTGCTTTCCTGCCTCTGTTAGCTTTATGTGGTCCTTTACAGAGCTGCTTAAACTGCTGCTCAACAGACAGAGTCCCACTGTGAATGTGACTGGGATGTTGGGCCCTCAGGATAATTTAATATGCTGACTGAAAGTAAAAGAATCACTGCATACAGAGCAGCTTCATTTCAGCAGACTGCTTTATTTCTCTGCATTCAATGGTTTCCATCATGTATTTGGGAAGCCTCCTCTTCCACTTCTTCTATTCCATCTCCTACCCCATTCTCGCCTCTCTCGTGTTTTCACTGCAAGTCATAAAGCATCATCATAATGCTTGAAAAGTTGTCCCTTCTCATGCTGTGTATGGGAATGATGACACACCAAGCCAGCAGATAAACTCGGATGTCAAGAATATCATGACTATCCCCATGTAAAAATACAGTTTTATAACCCTCATTATTTCAGTTTTCTCCTTTTATTTCACATTTTCGTAAATTAATATTCGATGAAATGCTGGTGCTGAACCTACATATCTGTATAGTTTTATATAACACACATAACTGAGGAAATCATGAGTTTCTCCTGTTTTTATGTGTAAAACCTGTGCATTAATATATTATTACTCTCTGTCACATTATTAAGCACATAAAAGCCGCACTGAGAGACTTATTTCTGACTAACTTCGGTGGGGAACAGAACCAGGGCACACTCTCCATCAATTGCAAGTATTGGAGTGAGTGCAGCTTTTATTGTGAAATCATCCATCCGGGTCCCTGCGGGCCAAGCGAGCTCGCGCTGCTCGGAGTCCTGTGACGTCAAGCCGACGTGAAGTTAGATCGCATGAGTTTGAGGTGACAACGGAAGTGTGCACAGTCTGCCTTCAGAACAAAATACCCTTTTTTTGGCTTATCTGTACATAATAGATCAGTAGGCACGACAGCTTGATAAGAAAACCACTGAAAATGTTATTTTGATTTCTGGCCAGTGGCATGGTGATGTGTGAAGGCTATAGTCCCAAGTGTCTTATCAATAACTCAGATCAAATATTTTTGTTTGCTTCATAAAAGTAAGAAATGTGGCAAAAGTAGCTCAAGATCTATTTTTTTTGTCTTTCCTAACATGTGTTAAAGCCCTCAAAAATAATCTGATACAGCTGATTAAAAATTTAGGAATATTTGCTTTACTTTATAGAGATTTTCCTTTTCACAGCAGGATAGTTAGCAGCAGTGACATTATTGTGGATGCTCCCTATTATATGTAAAACATCACCTCTTAATCACTAAAGTAAAATATATAATCAGGTTTTTTTTACTATAAGTTGTTGTAGCTTGAAAAGTTAGATAATGAGTCTGTGGACTGATGTTTTTGCCACCGTGCACTTTGTTTTAATTTGAAGAGTTGTACCGGAAGTTCTGCGCTAACTCCGGCTGACTTGACGCTGATGGCAGGAATGGCGGCTATGATTACTAGAGGAAGGAACCCAAAGACCCTGAAACTTTACTTCTAACGGCCCCGCGGAGGAATTCGATTCCAGCGAAACGCAGAAGCTCCATCCTACACCGGATTCCGGGGAGAAGAAGTGCCACACCGTGAGATTAACGCGGTAGATGTCCGGGTCGAGGAGGTGGACGCACTTTGCGACTTGCTAGTTAGCCTAACGTTGGTGCCGCTGACTTTGATTGAAGGTAGCTGTTAGCTCGCTGCACTACTAGCCAGCTGTTGGCTACTTGGCTTGGCTGGCCCAACAAGTTAACTTAGTGATTAACTGTGTGAGAGCCTTCCTGGTTTGAATCTTCGGGCTGGGATCTGTGCTCTGGGTCAGTAGACACTATCGGGGACCTTTACAGAGACTGGGAGCCCACGACAACAAGTCGACACGGCGCGCAGTGAACATTATTACAGCTAACCCTGAACGTTAGCTCGGCACTAGCTAAGTTGGGATCCTGAAGTCTCGCCCATTTTTGGATCCTGCCCCAGCCATTGGCTAAGGGCTAATCAACAGCCAACTAGTCTGCTTTTCAGGGTCAATTGGTACTACGATGGAAAGTCTAACGCTGAGTGATGTCGAGCAGAAATATTACTCGGATTTGTTCGTTTACTGCGACACGGACAACACCAAAAAAGTGGCTTCCAATGGGAGAGTTCTTGACCTTTTCCGGGCGGCCCAGCTACCCAGCGAAGTTGTCCTGCAGGTAAGCTAGCTTTAGCAAGTGCCAGTTTTCAAACTGTTAACATTAGGCTGGGAGGCTGAGCACGAAGCGAGGCGCTGGTAAGGGGTAAATGGTGAAGTTGGCTGGCTGTTGGAGCTGACCTGTCATCCAGGTTAGCAGTGGTTAGCCCGGGTGGTTAGCAATGCTGCGCAGCAAAAGAGACACACCTTCTTCTGGCTAATGTTAGCCTTAGCCAAAGAGAGTAGGCTGCCAAGTCACATAGTTAACCAGGGCTGGGAAATTAGGCTCTAGCTGACATTTTAGACGTGAAAGGAAAGCTGGTATAGCTGTCCCTGGTTTCCGTTTGTGGGTATGTGTTATAAAACGTCCAGTGTGTAACAAAATAATGTGCTCATCAGCCCTTTGCTTCATATTACTGCCCACTCTTTCCTGTCTTCTGACTCCATCAACATCTGCCTTTCTGTTAGTCACTGAGCTGAGCTGACATGGAGGAAATGCAGGGCCAGTGTCACATTGTTTACTGGTCAGTGTGATTTATAACAGTTCCCACATCACCAAACGCCAGTCTGTTTCTCACATAGACTTTATTGCCCCTCTATTACATTAGTTTCTAGTCAGGTTGCAGTAGTCATGTTATGGTTACACCACTGATAATCCCATCCGGAGTAGATCCCTGCCCTGTCTGTTAACTGCGAGTCATGAGCAGCCAGTTAAACTGCAGCAGCTCATTCTTGTGACTCCAGGTCTCTCGGCAGGCCAATATTTGCAGTTTGTGAGTCAGCATCCTTTTCAAGGTCAACAAGGGGAGCTGTGTGGTGAAAGAATTAGGCAGCCTTGTAATCCTCCACTTTCAAAAATCTGCACAGAGCGCTGTGCTGCCCTGCCAGAGACACATACAGCTACAGTGTCATGTTGTAACAGGCTGAGAGAAGTGACTGGTGCTTTGTATCCACACACACTCACATTAAGTCCTTTGTCAGCAAGAAAGGGATCAGTCAGCTGTGGCGGCTGGTGGTGGTGGTGGTGGTGGTGGTGTGGCTCTCAGTGCTGACGAGTTGGCTTACTGTTATGAAGTTTAATGCCATCCACAGGTTTCAGCTGTGCTTATGTTGCTCGTCTTCATGTAACCCCCCCATCTCCTTTGTGTTTTAGTGCACGTTTCAACTAACTCTGTTGTGCTACTCTGTTTAACATGATGATCCTGCTCAGGGTGATGTAAAGCACAACAAAGTATGTGATAATTACACTTATTACTGTCAGGACTCGTTGAATGTTTGCCAGTGAACACACTAAATGAGACTTTGCTGTGCTGGTGACTTAAAGCAAGTACAACATATCAGCGTTTACAGTGTCGTGTTTGATCATGATGTAGAAATCCAGTTGTAAAAGCGTTGTGTCATTTATCGTCTTTATGGTTTGTTTCTTGCATATTTAAATGTTCCAGTGTATAGATTGTCACATGTAAGACCAGCTCTGTAATGGTAGATACCAGGCTTCCAGATGAAAACAGCGCTGCTAACCGTTTGTCCTTGCCCTCCTGTGTGGGTTTAGATCACAGAGCTGTGTGGAGCCACTCGGCTGGGTCACTTCGGACGGAGCCAGTTCTACATCGCTTTGAAGCTCATCGCCATCGCCCAGTCCGGGCTGCCCCTGAGGGTGGAAAGCCTCAACTCGGGTGAGTTCAAAATTGAATTCAATCATTGTGGCTGTCCGGCACCGTTTTGCCTTGTTCTCTTCCCCCCTGGTCTTACAGGCACAGATCACCAAACAGTGCCATCATGTAAGAACTCTGGCAAGTCCTGCTGCATGAGGGAGGTTCTAATCTTTTATTTTAGAGTAGATAGCTTACTGAATCCTTAGGCTCATGGACTGGAACAAAGAGTCAGTTGTCTGGTGTCCTTCTGAATAGGAAAATGGCTAGTGAGTGGTTGAGGAAGAAAATATGCTTTTAAACTATGGCTTATACTCAAAGTTAAAAAATACACATGGATACACATGAGGCGTGTTGCATATCTTATGTATATGTGTTACAGGAAGGTGTGTGTTGTCATATAGAGGCTGTGCTACTAAACCTAAGGAACGGATGAGCTGGCGCCTTTGAAATCAGCTGTAATTAGACGTTTTTGAAAAGCCTTAGTCAAACCTATTAGACGCCTCCAAAGCCGTCAGTAATCACAGCTTCCTAAATGCAAAACAGTTCATCTTAATGAGCTGGTAGCAGCAGGATGACCCCAAATTGCTGATTATGTTTGTGCACAGAAAAAAAGCTACTGTCCATTCTTTGCAGCTGATATCCTGATGTTTTTGTTCCTGGATGAATGGGCCAGTGAGAGCTGTCCCTACTGGTTTTCTGTTTGTCTTAACTAAACAGAGTTTGTAGTCTGAACCCTGGAGGATTCAACTGCAAACCTGTGTTCTTCTGTTTGTCTCTGGTGTCACTTGGAAGATGTTACAGCCGCTCACTGCTCAAAGTTACTTGCTTGGCCTGAAATGTTGCGACACCCTGAACCGATTTCATAATTTGATTAAAGCATAAGGAAGCTCAGAGGCCACTTCCTCCTAGCAAAGCGAACACAACGCACAACATGACGGTTGTTAGGTTTACAGATGTTTGAGCTTTTCGGTTTTTAAAGTTGTTGCCGTCTCGGCAGTGTACGGAGGTAACTGCTGGTAGGATTTGGTTAACAGTTTTACTTGGTGCTGTCAGAAAGCCTGGAGTCACCACGACTGTGCCAAAATGTTGAATAGCGTGTTGTAACAGGAGCTGAAGCTTTCATGTGTGAATGATGGACACTCAGGAGAAACTGTGTGCTCAGAACATAGCCATAACGCTGATTCAGTCTACTGAAACTGTTGCTGTTTACTAGAAGATGATCCAGAGCATGTAGCACTCCTGTCTTTTCAAACCTGATTTTGATGAGACTAATGGACTTGGAGTTGTGGATGGATATTTTTAAATGTGCCCTTCAATATTTTATACCTTAACATCCTTAAAGTGATGATAAAAGATATTTGATTCACTGTCATTTATCATGTTTCAGACACTGACACTAATAACTAATTAGCATTTTTGCTATAATAAACACTGATTATTGAAACAGTCGCTAGCTAATTTTTTCCGGGTAATTAATTTATTGCACTGCCATTGGGCTACAGGCAGCCAGGTATTGCTTTTGTCTGTGTATATGTTGGCTAATTCGGGCGGCTGTGGCTCAGGTGGTCGAGCAGGTTGTCCACTGATCGCAAGGTCGGCGGTTCGATCCCCGGCCCCTCCGCATGCCGAAGTGTCCTTGAGCAAGACACTGAACCCCAAGTTGCTCCCAATGGCAGATTAGCACCTTGCATGGAAGTCTGTCATCATTTGAGTGTGAATGGGTGAATGAGAAACACATTGTAAAGCGTTTTGGATGCTACTAAGGTAGAAAAAGGCGCTATGTAAGTGCAGACCATTTACCATATTAGTTGCCAAAGGAGGTTTGAGGTTTAATTAGTTTACTAGAAAGTACACATTCAGTTTGTGTCTTCCTCATAATTCTTCTAAAAAGGAAGATTAAACTCATATTTTATGTATCTCTTTTTTAAAAAAATGATATGCTGCTGTTGTTTTTTAAACTCCTGAAAATATATGTTGGTATCAGCATCCAAATTTAAATATTGCTGGGGCTTCATTCACCCACTAGACTCCCCTCAGATTACAGACGTATAAGAAACCAATACAACGCAAACCTCACTCATTTCATCACCACTCGGTCCATGTTCATGTTGTTGGGTTACAGTCCATGGCGAATCACCTCCTTTAAACGTGAGCCCTCCAGTCACTTCTGTATGATTTGGGAGTCATGTCTGTATTTTTTTGCTCTTTACATCTGAAATCTTTTACACATGTTTGGATTACCAGTTTCTGCCTTGCTCGCTTTATTCTCATGTATTTTGCAACACAGGTTTTCAGAATTGGTCTACAAACCAGAGCTCGGTTAGATATTTTCAGTGCAGCTACATCTGATGTTAAATTTCTATACTTTGCTGACAGTTAGCATCATCCGTGCAGCCATTGTGGAGGAGACAAACGCAGTAGTTACTGCACTAGTGGTATGTTGGATAGATGAGCCTTCAGTGTGCTTCATATTGAGGAAGCTACTCTTTCTGAAAGCAGTAACTCATCCTGTTTGATTTTATTATACAGCTGTCACTCTCCTCTCTTTACAAGCCATATAAACCCAGCTGATGGCAGCAAATGTATGATCCTACTTTAGGCATTCTGGGAAATGCTGAGAATCAGTAACTGAGGTAAAGCAGAGGAGGGAAACACAGGAGCAAAATAAACACCGCAGCCTCACGATATCTGACAACTGTAGTGCACTAAAAAGAGATGTGGCCATCGAGATCAGTGTGTTATGTCACCTGACTTTAGTTTGTGTCTCACCAGTCAAGGACCTGCCGCTGCCCAGGTTCGTGGTGGGGAAGAACGAGGCAGAAGCAAGACACGCTGCACTGTACCAGGACACAGACAGCCAGGGCTTGTACCCAGCCCCTGGTGCTGCAGTAATACCCAGACCACCAGGCAGGGGCCAGCAGAACAAGAAAGGTCCCCCGTCAACGACGTCACATCCGGTCCACGAGGTCATCCAGCCGCTAGCACCCAGCATAGAACCACAGGTGAGTTACTTTACCGTCTGCAACCTTATACCATCATACCCTGTTTGTTTTCCAAGGCACAAAATACAAACATACATGATAGCAGAAGGGATCACATCACTTCTTTGCAGTTCTCTGTAATACAGGTAATTTAATTTCTATGTGCACACACAGTAAATAATAGCAATGAGTGTTACAAACATACTTCACCACATCGTACACACACTTTGTATTTCTGTTAACAGCTGAACCCAGCGGTTACTGGAGATAAGCTGCTGGAGAACTGCTGTTTCCTGCCCGTGTTTGATTACTCGTAGCTCAAATTACTTCTGACACACAGTCAACGCACAGAAAGTTTTCTGTGCGTTGACTCACCTGTCAGTTATGTAGCTCTCTTCCTCGACTCGTTTCTGTTTCGTATCTGGTTGCTTGAACACCCCAAATCGGCGAGGATGCAGATTAAACACTTTTTCGGCAGGCTTTTGTTGGCCTTTCCTTGGTTTGGATGTGTTGCGTTCAAGATTGAAATCTTGTAGTGTAAGAGATTGGATCTGAAAGTTAACACCCACAGCACTTAAAGCCATAATAAGTCAGTGAAGGCGACTCTGTTGTGTACACGGATTAATTTCTGTTACTCAAACTCATCGTTCTTATAGATTTCTGTATAAAACACTGCATTTTTCCTGTATGTTTACTGAATATCCTGTTTAATCTACACATGTATTCCAAGGGTTTGATTGTTTTTCCATGTGTTGCCAGCCCGAGCCGACGTCCCCGGTGGTCTCGCCTCACCAGTCTCCCCCCACCTCCCCTCACTCCTGGAGGAAACACAAGAGGCAACACAGTGGAGGAAATGCAGAAAGACAACCAGTGGTGGCCGCAACTGGAGCTGTGTGGACGCAGTTCAGAGAACCACAAACGGGTAACATCCACTGACCCGCTGCTCAATAGTCTTAATTAGAGTGCTTGTTCACACTGAATTGATTAAGTTGGTATTTAGCAGCTTTAAAAAAGTTAATTAGAGCTGCTGTAGTTGGTCAGTTGACAACAATTCAAAATTTACCTTCTTGTGTTCCTCATATTTCCATTGATAGTGAAAATAATCCCTAAATTAAACTTGCAGTGTGGAGCTTTTTGTCCCCCGTCTGGCAGTGAAATTGATTCCACAAACATTGTCGATGAGTGCTTATGGCACCGTTGTTGATCACTGGTTCTTAGTGATCCTTCTGGATATGAGTGTCTGTTTTTCTGTAGTTGTGTTTGTGTTACTTCCTGGTGTTTGCAGCTTGTACATGTTGTTAATATTGTTTGCTGACAAAGGCTGCAGTTAGTCATTAGAGGAACAAAGCGGACGTCACATGACCCGTGCCCTGCTTTTGTCAGCACATAATGTGGTCGAGATATTCATCAAAAAAAAAAAAGTGTGAAAACAGTCCTGTCTGCAATATATATATATAAAATGGAGTGTTTTCAGATGTGCTTTCTTTCCTTCTCCTTCCAGGTCCAGTGACTGGTGACGGCATGTGGTCGTCCCACTCGCCTCCTCCTCCGGGTCAGGAAAGTTGGGTCAGTTTTACAGCAGACACGCCACCATCCAGCACGCTCCCAGCAATGCACCCCTCGTCAGTCCAGGTAGGGCAGCGCTACGCTTCTGTCGCAGAAAAGTTCTCTTTTGTCCGACTGACTTCCTTCCTGGGGCAGCAACATGGCTTTACCGTGCAAGCAAACTCACATGTTGGATAAGTTGGATGTCCTTCCTCAGTTCAGCTGGTTGTACAGCTAAGTCCTACCACTATCCGACAGATAGCGCTAACATCTTAGCAACATCCACCCCAGCCCAGGATACAGACCTAGGGGGGGGGGTACAATTCTACAGGCAATGAATATAGATGAGTGAGTTATGAGAATGACTACACACAGTATCGTAACAGGCTGTGCTAATCCTGATAGTAAAAAGGAGCATCATCTGACATTGCAAACCGTAAAACATCTACGTCCCAAACATCACCCAGCGTTTCATATCAGTGCTTTATCTGCCAGCAAGTCGAGCAGCTTGTGTGACATTGCTCAGGCAAAGGCCTCTATACCCAGTGACTAATTTTAGTTTCTCGTATCATGTTATTGTCATCCTAAGCTAAAAACATAATAGAACTCAGTGCCACTTTTACCCAAAATGCTGCCATCAATTTTGTTTTGTAGTATTAGAATTTCACTACTGAAGTTCCCTGAATTATGTGTTTGTATAATAAAAGTTTAACTACCCAAACTTTCAGACCAGTTTTGCTTCGTTAAGCCAGTCAATTATACATTTCTTTGAACGTTTCTTGACGTTTCCGTACATGTGCTTCGTGTCTCCCTGTAGGAAAGCACAACGATACGAACGGTGGCCTCGGCCGCGACGACCAACGAGATCCAGCGACAGTCCAGCACCTACGACGACCCGTGGAAGATCACAGATGAGCAGCGGCAGTATTACATCAACCAGTTCAAAACCATCCAGCCGGACCTTACTGGTTTCATACCAGGTGGGAAGACGCAGACGCACACGGAGAAAACTACCTAATATGGATCAATGAGGATTGTTTTAACCATGGTTACTCTTTCTCTGCGTGTTTCAGGCTCAGCAGCAAAAGAGTTCTTCACCAAATCAAAGCTACCAATTTTAGAGTTGTCACATATTTGGTAAGTCCTCGCTGCTCTGTCGGTTGCTGCCTCTGCTGTGTTTGTCTGTCTTGGATTGGTTTAGCGTACCGTAGATGTTTGAAGGACTTGTAGCAGTCTTAACTGAGTTCATTTGTTTGTAGTGGAGCGCAGGACATGGCACTAGTCTGTGCAACCTAGCATTAGGTTTAACAGCGACTGATATGTGATACGACATGGAGAAAAATCAGCGTTTTGTTACGATAGATTTTAGATGTCACTTACCTTCGTCTCACTGCCTGTTAAATCAGAATGTAGCAGCCTGCCATTATTTTACAGGGAACTAACATGTTCCTGGATAACTGCACAGCGAATTACTGCATATCAGAAACCAGTTGTCGGGTCCTTTTTACAATTCTTACAGGATTTTTTGCGAAGAAGGGAGCAGTTGCAGTAGTGAACTCTTGTTTTGAGTTGGAAACACTTCTGCAAGTATCACTAACTCTTACCCCTTTTCCACTGAGCTGGTTCCAGGTGTAGTTCAGAGCCGGTGCCTGACTTAGCACCACTTCTTTGTGTTTCCACCACCTAAGCACCGACTCCAGGTTTTACAAAATGGAGCTCAGCAAGCACCAACTCTTTGCTGGTCCAGAGCTAAGCACCGAGTACGTCAGGGGCTGGGGGCGGGGTTATGGTGACCAACCATCAACGGTGGAAAGGGACACACAAGCGCTAATTAGTGTCCTTGTTCTCCAGGACGTCCCTGGTCCCATCACACATGTATTGGAATGACTCCCGGGACACACGGAAGTTTAGCACAAACTGTTGACCTGAAATCCGCTACAGTTGTGTCCCACCAGTAGCGTGATCACGGATGTGTCCAGGAAACAGGAGGACCTCCGCCTCACAATCAGCATTAAGACCATCTATAGAGATAAACATAGATATTATCATCAACTTACTGCGTTTGTTTAACTGCTATGTAATGGATGCTAGCGTAGTGGTTTTATGGTGACCCAATGGCTCCAACTTGACTCCTTGACAATGGAAAAGCAAACAGGTTCTTAGGAGGAACCAGATTTGAACCAACTAAGCACCAGAACTAGAACCTGGTTCTTCTTGGTGGAAAAGGGGTATCTGAGCACTGTGAATGGAGTCTCTCTGGTTTATCTACATATACTGCATATGCTTCCTGCATACATGTGGACAAAATTGAAATTAAAGGCATCCATATGTCCGTTACACCGACTTTACTTTGCAGTGGGGCTAGATCCTACCCCAGCTTTGTCTTAGCCCTTCACAGAGCTAAGACAAAGACACATACAACCATGCATGTTCACACTCAACCTTATGGCCACTTCAGAATCGACAAGTAGCCTGTTGTGCTTAACTGTGAGAGAATGAAAGCCAACAAAAGTACATGGAGATCATACAATTGTCACACAGAAAGGTCCAGGCTGAGCTGCAGGTTCAAACCCAGAACCTTGTTGGTTGGATGCGAATGGTCTGAATCCAACCACTATGTCACTGTGCCGCCTAGACTGAAAGGCAGCTGAAATCAGAGATGTAACGGTCTGGCTGCTGAAGCCTTGGTTGCCTTTGTGACGCCGGCTGATGTGTGTTTTGAAGGGAGCTGTCAGACTTTGATAAAGACGGAGCGCTGACCTTGGATGAGTTCTGCGCCGCCTTCCACCTGGTCGTAGCCAGGAAGAACGGCTACGACCTCCCAGAGAAGCTGCCCGAGAGCCTCATGCCAAAGCTGATTGACCTGGATGATTCAGCAGGTACACAGGCTCACATTTACTCTCTGATGCACCTTCTGCTAACTTTTTACCTTCTAACCTCATGAAGCTTGTGAGGATACAGCACTGACTGAAGTGTGCATCACTGTAGGAGTTAATTGCTTTGTTTTCCATGGAGGTGGTTCACATTCCTGCTTCCTTTTAATGTGACATAACTAGCATGATTATTATTTATTCAGTATGTATATGTTAATATGTTTTAAGCAATGGCAAAACAGCAAAGGAAGCATACTTTTAGTTTTATGTAGTTGATATTTCTCAAAGGACAGAACTGTTAGTGGTTTCAAGTTTCATATTTTTAGCCGTGGGTAGTTAAATATAGTTGTTGCTATTTATAGAGCATGCTGATGACGTAATGTTCTCTAAAGAGCACGGGATAATATTCTCCTTACACAAATTGCAGTTAATGAAAATGCATTGTGTTGACACTGGATAACAAGCTTATGGATAAGACAACACCTTACCACGACCGTCCGTGACCGATCCCTCCTGTATTTGTAATCTCTAAATATGAATTAATCTTTAGCCGCCATTTGGTAGTTAGTTTAACATTTTGGGATCGGGTGCTTATTGTCTTGATTGCTCATGGTTGGATAAGAACATCGATAGCAACCAGTTGCCAGTGTCTTCCTGAAGTCCCTGTCACCCTGAGTGACTGGCAAATAGCAAACACTCCACGAGCTCTGTGTCCGCAACCAGGAGGGAGCACGGCAGATGACTTACCATAAAAACCACATGCTGTTTTCACACTTTAGATTCTGTAGTTTTTGGGTTATAAACTTCAAATAGAGCCAGAGAAGCGAGAAACCCCGCAACATTCGGGGTGGCACTCGACGTTTGACTCCACCCGTCTCAACGTTCCATAAACTTTTTTTTGTCTGCATTTATAGTCATCGTTTACCACCACAGATGGGAGTCAACGTTAATGAGATCAATGCATATTTTAGCCTTGCAGCAAAATATATTAATATTTAGTTCGTGTGCGTGACCATCACCGGCCCCCCCTGGATGCTAAGCTATCATTCTTTATTGAATTTTTCTGTCATGAGCTGAAGGGGGCAGTGCAGCACCTCAGTGAATTGAGGGGGAAACGAATGAAGGACAGGGCGAGACAAGACGAACAGGGAGGGTACAGACGGGCAGTGCTATTTGAATCCTATGAGAGTGCTTTAAAATGCTGTGTCATTCCCAACAACCGATCCCACATCTGAAAATTGGGAACAAATAATCAACACAGAAACGAATTGGAGACCAGAAGTCCTGACAGTATAAAGAGTTAAGACACCAGAGGACAAGATTGAGAGAAGAATGTATAGAGGGCGTGAGTTTAGTGCAAAGTCTGAAGAGTGACTCTGCACAATCAAGCGGGTCCCAATGTTCCATAAACGAATTGCGTTCAGTCTTATTACATACAACTGTACTCCATTTTGCAACGTTTTGGTGGCAATCTAACCCTCACCCTAACCCTAACCTTTCAGGAATGTGAGTGGAACCACATACAGAGCCACATACAGGTTTGTGACTATGCTAGGAGCATAAGACGCAAAAGACGGCGCTCGTTTTTACATGCAGGCAGTGTCCTCGTGGGCGGAGTCAAATGTTAGATTCAGCCAATAGCGTGCCGACGAGCAGCGTTGAGCTCCGCCCCGAACTGCACGCTGCATTCAGGGGTACTTGAGAAAAGCAGTCAATGTGATGACATGTTGTTGTTTTGGGGTTCGGATGGTCATTTGGCCTTTGCAGGTTATTTGTCACATTCGTCTGGAGCCCATGTGTGTGTTTATCTAACATGTGTCTAATGTGACATGTTCAGAAGTCCCAGAGCCGACTGCCGACGTTGGATACTCGGCATCGCCAGTGGAAGTGACCCCCAACAAGTCTCCCTCCATGCCCTCACTCAACCAGGCCTGGCCGGAGATGAACCAGAGCAATGAGGTTCCAACATGCACACAAAACGTCACTACATAGTATTTTCACACACACACTGTAAACTCTGTGCTTGTTTGCTTTTGCTGTGTTTGCATTTGATTCATTTTCATTAATTGCTCAGGGTTAATATGGTCAAGTTGCTCGTTCTTTATCCATCCATCATGATTTGGCTGCCGCTCCATCCTCTTCACCATCAAACATAATTACTGATAATTCAGAACCTCTCCTCTCACTTCTTGGGACTGTGACAGCAGCCTGCGGTTCTGTATGACAGTCAGTGATGTCTGATGTTTTGTTTCTGTGTCTGCTGATGATGTCACGTTGCCACGTCGTCCGGCGATGACTGGTGATGTCACATCGCCACAGAGGGCTCAGACTGATGTTGTATATGTGTGATGTCACTGCACTGGCTGACTGACATGTTTTTTTCTCACTGTCTGTCTGTCTCCTGCAGCAGTGGGAGACGTTTAGCGAGCGCTCCTCCAGCTCACAAACTCTGACCCAATTTGACTCTAACATTGCACCAGCTGACCCTGTAAGTCAATCACTTAGTATGCATGGTTTCACCATTAATGAACAGACATTAACCCTCTCTGGATCTCTCTGCCTCCTCTCATTCTGTCTCTCTCTCTCTCTCGGTCTCTCTCTAAGTCTCTGTCTGTGCATGATGTTCCTTCAAAGTGCAGTTCACTGCATCAGCAGTGTGTGTTGTGATTTGGCTGGCTTAGCTTCTATTGGACCTCACTTTTTTTCTACAGTGACATCCACCAATCACTAGTGCATTTGCAGATTGTCAGGGATAAATTTTTCCACAAATGGTCAGTGCTGTAAGTGCTAAAAATTGTGTTCAGTTTTGCTGTGCTTTGTCATTCACTGCTGAACTGTCCGAAGGCCTTTGCAATTGTTTTGTCACTCTGGTGAAATTTAATTTCGTCACAGCAATAACTGACCGTGGGGTAGCTCTGCACCATTAGTCTGGTGAAAAGTATCGACAACCACAGTTTGCCTTTTTGGCTAGAGTGCGCATCTTTTTTAGATTTCTTTTCGATGTGCTGTAACTCCGGGCAGAAACTCTGGGTAAAACCAAAAACATAAAATTTAACCCTTAAATCTCATCAAACATGGTTTTAAATAAGTCAGTATTTCTCCGTAAGAGTAATTATCAATCATTAAATGTGCACCAATCCAAGATAACATTCAGGATGAAACATTTTTAGTCATTTAACGAGCGTTTAACACCCAAACACTGACCTTACCTGCTTCATTGGGACTGCGAAGAGACACCAAAGGCAAAAACAGCCCAGCAGACGTCATCTCGGTTTGATGTGTTGAAGTGTTTTAACATTTCTGATGGTGCTCAGAAGTGCATGACAGATTTTCTTGGGATCAGTGAGGAGCACAAACAAGGCAAATACAGAGAAACACTCGAAACTAAAAAATTGTCAGAGGTGACTGAGAAAACGTGGTCTTTTCCTTTCTTTTGCCAGTTGGTACGATTCATTTTTGAAACTGTCTGGATTTTTTCTGAAGAGCGTGCAACACAGGCGTTCTTGTTACCAGCTTCCCTCCACACAAACCAGAATGTTTCAGTAGAAAACAACTGGACTTCTGTTTTTGGTACTTGAAAACGTTTCAGTTCTCATCCAAGAAGCTTTCTCAGTTCTAACTGACTGGTGCGTAGTCCACGGTATCACTCTAACAGCTCATGGCCGTGTTTGAAATGTTCCGAAACTGCCCGTGGAGGGACGCTCCACCCATCTCCGCACAGAAAACTTACCAGGTGCTTCTAACAGTCCTGTGATCCCTCCTCAGGGTGTTTCAGCTCCACCAGCCTTGGGTTGTCCTTCACCAGGCAGCTTCTCCACCATTTACACATTGAGCCATGTGAGTCTTGGGTCCCTAACAGGCCTTGAGCCGTGTGAATGAACACCCGGCACTCCCCACAAGTCAGAACTGAGAGAGGGGAACCATCTTCAAGAACCAAAAAGAGAAGTCCAGTTGTCTTCTGCAGAAGCTCTTGGGATTATAATGACCCAGATGGCTGAGAATCTACACAGACATCTCCTGCCTCCACACAGAAGCATAAACAGCTCATCTGACAGACGGGTCGTCCCCAGAGCCCCGTGTTCTGTCCGAATGAGTTAAACTCTGCACCTGATGTGGGGCAAGAGGTTCCACCCGTCCCCCTGCTGGGTGTTTTTCACTATACTTGGTGTACAGTTTGCAGTCTGAGTGCTTTGCATGGAGCTGAGATCATTTTTACTTACTTTTGTTCGACCGAAGCAACATCGGCCTTGTAGAGCCAGCAGGAATATTTCTTCTTTGACAGCCCAGATGGGTCAGAGCCTGCCCTCCTGTGCTTGACAGGAGGTGCAGCTCTAACCTTAGAGAGCTGCTGCTGATCCGGCTAGAACCACCTTTCCTACCCCAGCAGCAGAACTCCGAACCTCCTCATCGCTGTTGCCAGATTGAACGCGATTTAGAAAAATAGAAGATACCTTGGCCTGACGTTTCACAAAGAAGAGAACCTAGAACAAGGAGAAATGACAACAAAATGCAGAGAGGCTCTCACGCTGAGCTAAAATTAAACAAGTGCACATAATTAGGTAAATAACATAGATAAAATAGTTTGAGGGGATATGGAAACAACCTGACAGTCATATTTCAATTAGAATATTCGGATAAAGTAACCAAGAAGACAATTTGTTTGTATTTGTGCTCCTGAAATGTCAACAGGGAACATCATGTGCCTGAAGCAATCATAAATTCAAATCTACACTTTCTACATGTTTGATAAATTCGACTCATTACTCAGGAGACTAGGCCTGTCCAAGTAAACAAATAGAAATGCTGATGAGTACAAATCGCTCCTCCTTCGGTCTGTCGTCTTGCATGTCCGTCCGTTTGACCCTCTGCGTCTCCATCTGCCCTCCAGGACACGGCCATCGTCCACCCAGTTCCCATCCGGATGACGCCCAGTAAGATCCACATGCAGGAGATGGAGCTGAAGAGGACCGGCAGTGGTGAGACACCTTCTGGCCTCGAGCCCAGAAGTCCTTTTGAATGTGATTTAAAGCTAAAATATGAACTGAAACTCGTGTCAGAAACCACGGCAGCTTATTTTGAATTATGTGAGAAGAATCCGATTCGAGCACGCACCATTTTTCAGATAATAACTCGGGAGGTCTCCATTTATTTTCAGTAATCAGAACCTGACCTGTTTTTTTAACGTATTCACACAGCACTTTTTATTCAGGAACATGCAGTGGAATTATTTTGTTGTTGCAACATCTGTGGTTGCCGCTGACAGACTTGAATTCAAAACCATACCTTCACCAAGGAGCTTCAGTCCACCCCCAACACAATCTCCCAATTCACATATTTTCTATGGAACGTTACAGATACAAATGTAATTACATACAGTTCAAATGTCCTACCAACAATGCGGCCTTCACCCCATCCGACCTAATGAACAGGCGCGGCCTCTAGTGCGGCAGCTCCTAACAGCCTCCCAGCTTCTTAGACAACCGGAGATAAGAATGCCGGTCCAACCGTACATATGTCGCTCAGGAAGGAAAGAGAACTCCGTCATTGTCGCTGTCTGTCACGTGGAGACCCAAAATGTCATGTGGTCAGAGGGGGTTACCCCAAAAACAAGAGTGCCCTCTGGTGGCTTTTAGAGTAAACTGCATTTAATTGTCCACCCGGTTACACTGACATTAAAAAAAATTCCTGGATCCAGACGGTGATCCGGATCAGTCCCAGAATTTCATCATTTGTTCTTTGTCCCATTTCACACATTTCCTGAAAATTTCATCCAAATCTGTCCATAACTTTTTGAGTTATTTTGAACACAAACAAACAAACAAACCAACGCCGGCCATCACATAACCTCCTTGGCGGAGCTAATTAATAGCAAGACTGCTAACTGGTAGTTGTCAATGTATATTGTCGTCAACTGATACTGAATTTCCTGTTATGTCTCCAACCTTTAGACCACAACCACCCCACCAGTCCTCTGCTGGCTAAACCTCCGGAACTGTCTGAAGAAGCCAAATTACCTGCCTCTATGAAGTTTGTAGCCGCCAACACTGTAGGTGAGTGGTTCATGTGTGTGAACGCCTGCTCCCACCAGCTTCAGAGTTTAAAGCGCCCTCTCCACTGAGGTTTGAGTCTCGTCGGACCCACTGGATCCCAATCCCAGTGCAGTCCTGTAATTTGTCACTTATAATGACTTCAGAATTTATAATGAAGATGTTGTTGGCTCTCTTTTAGGTCATAACTAACCATTGTAAAGAATTCATTTAATCACCCAATGCTTATGGGTTGTGTTGTTTCTTTGAAGGTGATGGTTACAGCAGTTCAGACTCCTTCACCTCCGACCAGGAGCCGATCACCAGGCAAAGGTCAGCTCTTTTCTTTTACTGGACAAGTACTGAAAACAAGTTGTTAGAACCACCATGTTTCTCACGTTGTCACTAGGTCTATGGCAGTCTTCTTACTGTTAGGTGGCATTTGTAGACTTGAAGGGAAAATCCTGTCTCTGACCGTCCGTCCACGTGGATTAACGGTCCATAAATCTAGACGCATGATGTTTGTGTCCAGGTCTCAGTCGGGTACGTCTCCAGAGGCTCTCAAGGTTGTAGCCCCGCCTCCCCCTCCACCTCGCCCCCACCCCTCCCACTCTCGCTCCTCGTCTCTGGACATGAACCGCACCTTCGCTGCCGCATCTGCCGCCGGGCAGCCTCAGCCCTCCACGATAGCTTACCCTCCTGCCGTGCCTCCTCGACCGCTGCCCACACAGGTGAGACGAAAGACGGCATTTCAGCTTCTGTGGGCTTCACCTGTGGTTTTTGCCCCGTCAAAAGCCTTCACCCCCTCCTCTGCCTTCTCCTGCTTTGTCCCCAGACGTCAGCACCGCTCACTGGACATCGTGGCGAGGCTGAAGGTGTACCAGGAGGCGGGGCGGTGCTCACCACCACCTCCCCACAGCAGATCCCTCAGCAGCCGAACTTCGCGGACTTCAGCCAGTTTCAGGCCTTCGCTGCTTCTGAGCAGCCCTCCAGCCTGCCAGAGGTCGACAAACACAGCGAGGCAGGACCGGTAAGTGTTTTCTGGAAGCAAGCTTGGGCATTATAATGATGCATTGATTGAAACAGTATCATTTGGATGGATGACAGCCATCTGTTTTTTCTGGTAGGCTGTCAAAGCAATTCAGTTTCACATTCATGTTCGTTGTTTGTGTGCTCCACAGGTGGACAAGGCGTCGGAGGGTGCCGGCCCTTTAAGAACAGTTAAAAGTGACGGCCAAGCAGATGAGAGAGCCTCAGCTACAGTCAACTCAGTACGTCAGCATTTTGAAACAGAAATCATCCAATGCAGCAATTCAGTTAGAGCTGCACGTCCGAGAGAGAATAGTGAAACACTGAAATCTGCTTCCTTGCAAACAGTTAGTCCCACTCGGTGACGGTAAAGGAAGGTAACTTTTCCTTGTTTTGTTTTCCCAACAGACGAAGGGCTCATCAGGCCCACTAGCTCCTCCACCAAAACCCGTGCGTCGGAGGTTGAAGTCTGAAGACGAGCTACGACCAGAAGACGAGCTGCACGGTCCGCAGAAATCAAACGTCATAGCTGCTGTTCTGGCCACTCAGCCCTCCATCCCCAGGTAGGGAGGTAGTGTTGTTTGCAGAGACTTCTCAGGTACCCCTTTTACACCAAACTGGTTCCAGGTCTAGTTCGGAGCCAGAGCCTGACTTAGCTCCACTTCTTTGTGTTTCCACCACCTAAGCACCGACTCCAGGTTCTATAAACTGGAGCTCAGCAAGCACCAACTCTTTGCTGGTCCAGAGCTAAGCACCGAGTACGTCAGGGGCTGGGGGCGGGGTTATGGTGACCAACCATCAACGGTGGAAAGGGACACACAAGCGCTAATTAGTGTCCTTGTTCTCCAGGACGTCCCTGGTCCCATCACACATGTATTGGAATGACTCCCGGGACACACGGAAGTTTAGCACAAACTGTTGACCTGAAATCCGCTACAGTTGTGTCCCACCAGTAGCGTGATCACGGATGTGTCCAGGCAACAGGAGGACCTCCGCCTCACAATCAGCCTTAAGACCATCTATAGAGATAAACATAGATATTATCATCAACTTACTGCTTTTGTTTAACTGCTATGTAATGGATGCTAGCGTAGTGGTTTTACGGTGACCCAATGCCTCCAACTTGACTCCTTGCCAATGGAAAAGCAAACAGGTTCTTAAGAGGAACCAGATTAGAACCAAATAAGCACCAGAACTACCACCTGGTTCTTCTTGGTGGAAAAGGGGTTTGTGTGTTGTAACAGTTAGTGGCTGAATTTGTTTGTATTTCTGTTTTCAGGTCAGTCGGAAAAGACAAAAAGGCAATTCAAGCATCAATCAGAAGAAACAAGGAGACAAACACAGTTTTGGCACGACTTAACAGTGAACTGCAGCAGCAGCTGAAGGTATGAAGGACATGAAAGCTTGTAGTTTTGTTAATAGGAGACGTCTGTGCTCATGTCTGCTGTTTCCTTCCAGGACCTGCTTGAAGAGAGGATATCTCTGGAAGTCCAGCTGGAGCAGCTCAGACCTTTCTCCCATCTTTAACCAACATGCGGAGGAAAACTCTGCTCTAGTTCATCCCAAGCAAGGCTGCGGCCCTCGATGTGACTCCCCCCTCCATCCCTCCCTCCCTTCTTTGTCCCCTTCCGTCATCCCGGCTTTCCCCCGGAGGCACCGACCTGCCGCGGGGCGTCCCTTAAAACTCTCATGCTCAATCACACACTGATCAACCATCAACCGGACGGACATGAGAGCACAGCCTCACCAGTGGGAGGAGGCGACAGGAGGGGATTTTACAAACTGGCACTTTTCAACTTTTTCTAAGGAGAGGTGAAGGCGAGGACGACGGCAAACTGAGAGACGGTTAGGAGTGTCGGACGTGACGCTCCGACTTTGAGTCTGGTCTGAAGACGAACTGCTGGGGTCTGATTACTTAACTCTCTGAATGACTGAAGAAGAAATGCAGAGTGTATTTGTTGTCTGTGTGTGGCTGTTTGTGCATTTGTGTTCCTGTTTAGTGACTTACTTGGAGGCTAGTGTCAGTATGTGTGACACTGCTGCACCAAACTCCCTTTAAATATCAGGTAAATTTATAGACATGGTAAACAATATGGGAAATACCTAACCTAGATAAGCCTACAGACTGAAAGCAGGGGAAAACGGCGTCAATATTACACCTCTAAATATTACTAATTAACATGTCTGGTCTCACAGTTTTAAGGTGCACACGCACTTAAAAGGTAAACTCATAATTTGTGGTTTTAGGGTGACGTAAATTCAGTTATTCCCCAAAATGTCCATTGCTCGGAAGACGTTCAGAAATAGTCTGTTCTGCTGAACATTCGGTTGTCTGTTGTATTCGTGGAAGAGGCTTTGAAAACCGAAGAAAGTCCAGTCTGCAGAGGCCAGTGAGCAAGGTGTAATAAATCGGCATTTTTTTGAATGGAGTTTGGTGCATTCCCCTCCTCTGTAAAGCATACTGGGGGACTTCCGGTCAGGACTTCTGAGTGTGTGTTTGTGTGAGGCCTTTAATGGCTAAATCATCACGGTGAAGGCTTTTTTGACTCATCCTGTGACATGAATTCAGCCCACCTTCCTCTTATTACTGCCCCCACAAGTCTACAAATATATATGTGTGTGTGTGGTTGATGCAGTGAATGGAAGTGCTGTGTCTTCTGTTTTTCTTCCTCCATGTTACACAGTGTTTGAGGATTGATGTGACTGAATGGTTTAACTTTATGCCAAATGACTGAACTATCACCCTCACCTCCAGTTGGGCTGTGTTTGAGGGGGAAAGATGCAACCTCTTCTCCTTTCCTGCTAGGTTTTTTTTCGATTTCGTTTGAAAGACGGCCGCGGCTCGGCATTTCAGCTCCCCCTTCCGATCCCTTCCCTCTCGAACGCCGCGATTACTTTCCGATCTTTAACTCCGCTCGAGACGATCGAGGATGTTCCAGCTGCTTGACTGCAGGAGGCGGCGTCTGTGGAGAATCGTGTTGCTGATCAGGGAGGAGTCTTCCTGTGATTTCTCCTCGGATCCAAACTGATGGCGCAGGTGGAGTTGATTTAAAAGAAATTCAGCTGTTTTCCAATCGGGCAGTCGGCACTATGCAAGTACGGGCGATCCATCCTCACAGACCAACTAAACTTAGCTGTTTGTACTATGATAGTAGCAACTGTGTGAGCAGTATACTGTTTTTTGTATCGTAGATCTTCCAGAGCTCCATCTACTGTACGTTTGTGACTCATTTTGCCTTTTTGGTTTGTTTTGGTACTGACGAGCGGTCCGCTTCCTTTCCCCCCTGCTTCGGAGGGAAGTAAACTCCAGATCAGTGTTTTTTTTTTTAATCAGGGCAGTTTCACCTGGAAGTCTGCAAGATACGACCCTTCGCTGGGTGTAGATGAAGCTTAACAGGAGTCCAGTCAACAGGGTGGGAGACCTGAATGACCCAACTGCACTTTGAACTGAACCCCCTTCCCCTCCCTTACACCTTTTATTTGTTACGTTCCCCTTCGCTTACTTTTAACCTGCATGTTTGTTCTCGTCTCTCACGTATATTTAAATAAACACGAAGAACCACTTGAGTTTTATTTCAGTTCAACCTGGAAGCTGTAGGGTTTTTGTGCCAGTGTCCTAAAACGTCCTCTTTCGTTCGGTCGATTCATTTTTTTTTTTAATGAATGTTTCGTCCCTGTGTGTTGGTGAAGCATCGGTCTTCTTCTAAAGCCTTACTCCCCCCCCTTTCCTCTGACTGGCGTTCAGGTTTCCACGGTGGCTGACTGACCTCTCTTCCTTGTTGTATCAAGGCTCGCCTTCTTTTTTCTGCTGTTGAGGACGACGATGTACTCGGTGTGTATGTGTGCGTGCGCGTGTGTGTTATGTTTGTTTGCAGACCTGGAACTAATACCATTTAAAACCCTATTAAACACCTTCTAGTGGGATTGATTGATGTTTGCTAGCACAACAGCTCCTCCTTCATCCCCAAACCCAAAAGGCAATCCAGGCAGGCAGAAGCAATCGATCGTCACTGAAGTCTCTGATGGGATTTTGAATGCTATTCGCTCCCAGATCTGTGTTGTATATTGTATATGATACACACTTTTGGACTCATATGTAAATTTGCATTAATTGCTGACTAACAGCGAAAGAATATTCTATTTAATTCCTTCTCTCTTGGCTGTGGGATCCTAGATGTTTAACTGCATGGATGTACTGTATCTCTGCAGAGTCAACTAGCAGCTGTGTGATTTTTACACAAAAATAAAAAACGGCACAATATTTTAAACCCTGCTCTCGTCGCTCACTGCTTTGTTGCCTCAAAAACAATTAAAAGAAGTGGTGCAAGAACCTTCGACTAATGAGCCAAATAACTATGGTTGGTATAATTCTGATGCCCTCATGTACGTGGAACCAGACTTTCCTTGCTGTAATTATTCCTCCTGCTCGTTCAGTTTAGCCGATAATACAGCATGAGGCTGCAGCAGCTGAGTTCATCACAGGTTGTTGTGTTTTTGGTCTGAAATTCTCTCTTTATTTCCCCTATTTTACTGCCAGTACAGTGGATAAAAATTCGTACAGGCAGGTCATGAGCTTCACGTCAAACATGGCTTTGACTGTGAGGTGATTGTTGGTGTCAGACGTCCCGGTTGGAGCTTTTCTGAAAGTGCCGATGCAGTTTTGTGGATAGAAAAACTAGCTGGTTCCAGGTCTAGTCCGGAGCCAGTTCCTGAATTAGCACCACTTCTTTGTGTTTCCACCTCCTAAGCACCGACTCCAGGTGCTAAAAACTGGAGCTCAGCAAGCACCAACTCTTTGCTGGTCCAGAGCTAAGCACCGAGTACGTCAGGGGCTGGGGGCGGGGTTATGGTGACCAACCATCAACGGTGGAAAGGGACACACAAGCGCTAATTAGTGTCCTTGTTCTCCAGGACGTCCCTGGTCCCATCACACATGTATTGGAATGACTCCCGGGACACACGGAAGTTTAGCACAAACTGTTGACCTGAAATCCGCTACAGTTGTGTCCCACCAGTAGCGTGATCACGGATGTGTCCAGGCAACAGGAGGACCTCCGCCTCACAATCAGCCTTAAGACCATCTATAGAGATAAACATAGATATTATCATCAACTTACTGCTTTTGTTTAACTGCTATGTAATGGATGCTAGCGTAGTGGTTTTATGGTGACCCAATGGCTCCAACTTGACTCCTTGCCGATGGTAAAGCAAACAGGTTCTTAGGAGGAATCAGATTAGAACCAACTAAGCACCAGAACTTAGCACCTGGTTCTTCTTGGTGGAAAAGAGGTATGAGTGTTGCTGACGGTGTACATCCCTTTATGGACACAGTCTTCTAATGGCTACTTCCTGCATCATGTTACAGAGCACCAGTCATTCATAACTGGTTTCATGACAGTGAGTTCAGTAGACTTCAGTGGCCTCACTAGAGATCAGATCATCTGCTCTCAGCTGAACACCTTTGGGATTAGAAGAAGAAGAAAGCTTTATTGTCGCGAATACATTTTTACAGCATTGTGAAATGTTGTTTTCACATATCCCAGTTGGGGTCAGAGCGCAGGGTCAGTCATGGTACGGAGCCCCTGGAGCAGGAAGGGTTAAGGGCCTTCCTCAAGGGCCCAACAATGGCCGCATTGGAGTTTGATCCTCTGACATTCTGATCAGTAGTGTAGTGATTTAACTGTTGCGCCACCACTGCCCCCAATAGGAAAGCAGGGATTTGACAGAACAGATTTGTAGTATGACTGTGAAAAAATGATGTGATAAAATCATATCAGCATGAAGCAGAAGCTCAAATCCGACATTCATATGGACTCTCGACAGCAGGAATGACCTAAGAAAGCCAAACTACAGACTCCTGAGTGTAAAACTTCCAAAACTGTGAGCCTGTCCTTTAATAGAGTCAAAGATAAACACATTTACGCATTTCAAATCATTTTAATTTGTACTTTAAAGTTCTCCACTGTGCACTACTTCGGAAGAATCATACTGATGCACATCATGTAATGTACTGGTGGAGACCTGGTACTTTACTACAACTTTTTTAAGATACTAATTTGGAGGATGTAGCCTTGTCTGAAGACAGAATGAGTTATGTAAATGGTCTGCACTTATATAGAGCCTTTTTCTACGTTAGTGGTACTCAAAGCGCTTTATAATGTGTTTCCCATTCACCCATTCACACACCAATGGAGACAGAGCTGCCATGCAAGGCGCTAATCTACCATTGGGAGCAACTTGGGGTTCGTTGTCTTGCCCAAGGACACTTTGCATATGGAGGGGAGGGGATCGAACCGCCAACCTTGCGATCAGTGGACAACACTCTCTTGGGACAAGTGTTTTTACCCTGCATTGCTTTATACGCGAGAGTGGCGACATTTAAACGACAAGAGGCTGCCGATCGCCTCCAAACCCTTCAACTCGCAAAAGAAGCACAAACGCGTGGCGAAGAGACTGAGCAGGTTTGAGCAGGTTTTATTTAAATCTCTATATGTTGCTTTATTGCTAGGCTGTTTTACAGAGCGGCTCAAAGCATCCTGAACATCACCCAATTCCCGTTTTTCAACTTGAATTCTTCAGATCAGCGGTTTTAACTCTGGCAAATCCACCACTTTATAACCAACTCAGATGATTAGCATCTGAGCTCTGTATAGAAGGGAAGATCAGATTAATAAAACCACTGCAGCAGACTGGACAAACTTCAGCTTCCTACAAAACTTGATCTCAGTGAACTGTGGTAGGGAAATATACCTCATGTGTTATGACAGCTGAATGCGAAGAATAATATCCGAAATTCACACAAGTAAAACATAAGCACAAATAGTGTTTGCACTAATGGCCCCTGTCTGCAAAGCCCAGCTCACCTATGGTACACCTCCTCATGATGGAGGCACTACAGACACGAGTCAGGCCGGTTGTCTAGTAAATATCTTCTCTTACAGCAGGACTAATGTAACAATATAAACCTCTGAGCTTAAACTGTGTTGTGGTTGCAAAAGCAGGACTTAAAGAGGGACGGTGGAATCAGTGGGTTAACTTCAGGGGGGAGGTCGTCGTCTGGATCTCAGGTGTGTTTCGATGAATCCACGACGTTGTCTTGTCAGCAGACGCGGCAGGTTTGGCTGTAAATCCGGCCGGACTGAAGCCTATTTCACCACACTGGGGGGAAAAGAAACAGGATGATCAGAGGTTTAGAAGAGATGCCATTAAAATGACCTGATGTGATCCAGCTGCTGGTAACATGAGAGAAGGCAGCGTGATACAGGGATAATCAATGAGTGAATAGCACCAATCTCAAGAGCATGATTTCATTGGCAGGTAAAAAATCCTGTGCTGGGTAGAGCTGAACGATTTGGGGAATATAGCTCGTTTTTACCTCCGCCAAGGAGGTTATGTGATGGCTGGCTTTGGTTTGTTTGTTTGTGTTCAAAATAACTTGAAAACTCATGGACGGATTGGGATGAAATGTTCAGGAGATGTGTGAAATGGGACAAGGAACAAATGATGGAACTCTGGGACTGATCCGGATCACCGTCTGGATCCAGGAATTTTTTTAATCTAAGTGTAACCGGGTGGACAATTAAATGCGGTTTACTCTAAAAGCCACCAGAGGGCACTCTTGTTTTTGGGGTAACTCCCTCTGACCACATGACATTTTGGTTCTCCACGCGACAGACAGTGACAATGACGGAGTTCTCTTTCCTTCCTTCCTTCTGCAGTTTTGGGCCGGCATTCTTATCTCCGGTTGTCTAAGAAGCTGGGAGGCTGTTAGGAGCTGCCGCGCTAGAGGCCGCGCCTGTTCATTAGGTCGTATGGGGTGAAGGCCGCATTGTTGGTAGGACATTTGAACTGTCTGTAATTACATTTATATCTGTAACGTTCCTTACAAAATATGTGAATTGGGAGATTGTGTTGGGGGTGGACTGAAGCTGCTTGGCAGAGGTATGAGCTCTCTGAGTGCTTTTCTAGCTTTGGTTTGCAATTTGACTTGCAGTATAATTTTATTTAAGTCAAGCCTCAGTTCAACAGCTCAACAGGTCTGGCTGTTATATGTGATAATAAGACTCGGCTTACATCAGCTGAACAACAGCATGCAGTGTACAATAACCAAGTCAGTCTGCTTGAAGTAAGTAAAATTGAATTACAGCACTAACCTTATTAGTTAATAGCTACACCATGTACACAGGGGCCCATATGAAGTGTGTCCATCGAACCCGAATGTGAGTTAAAAGGTAATATTTGAAGTAAATGTACATCAAGTGGGGGCTACATAAAAAAGCTTGTTGTATATGAGACACTGATTTGCCACGCAGAAAAAAAATTCATCGACACATCAGTTTCTGTGCTACCTCAGCGTAAAGAGTGGACCCCGATAAAAGCTGTCTGGCTCCAATCACTGCTCATATATCCGCTGTGATTTGCGAATTGCATTGTTTCAAATTGCGATTACACTTGCTCAGCCCTCGGGTTGGGCATTTTTATGTTTTCAGATCAGGTGTAGAAGAAATGGAAGGAAATAAATAATTTAATTAAAGAAAGGAACAAAGAAAAAACAGGAATCAAGAAAGAGAATGCATAAATTATGAGTAAGTACCACGTTATCAGGTAAAAACTCCTAATCTAGAAAGAAGACAGATGTAACGCACCTTCTTCTGAATTGTAAATGTAGTAGAAAATCTCTCAAAGTTAAAATGCTGCCTCACATTTGTACTTAAACGACTGGGTGACACACATTTTTTAACTTTGAGTTAGCTGGTTAGCTTAGCTTAGCATTACCGATCGAATAAATTTGGAAAAAACTGCCAATCTGACTCAGGACAATCTTCCTAGCAGTGCCTCTGAACCTCACTAATCAACAAGTCGGTGCAAATTAGTGAAAACTGTAGGAACCACTCTGATTTTTGCATTAAACAAACAAGGTTGTCGATAACCGATTACATTTAAAGCGTTCCTGCTGGTAGCCCTTATGCTAAGCTAACCAAACCCTCTCAATCTTCTCATCTAACTCCAAACAAGAAAGTTAATAGACCTGTTTCCTAAAACGCCGAGGTGTCCCTTTAAACGTGGTTCTGTCCGACACTCACACACTGGTTTCCTTGTAGCGGTCCAGAGCCTCCTGGGCCACCACCTCAGAGAACTTCGGGTCGGTCCAGGGGATGTCGCCCGGCACGGTGAAGTTCATGGTCGGAGAGTCGAAGAGCTGCACGGACACGCTGGTCTCTGCGGGCGGCTTGTCCTCATCGGCCTTCTCCTCATTGTCCTTGCACATCACCTGCAGCACAGGGAGGCATCAATGGCTGATGACATACATACATCACATATTACACACTATTAACAGAACAAACACAAAGAGCTTGATGTGTGTGTGTGTGTATGCAGACACAGCGGGCAGGTACTGGTATTTATACAACCTTATACCACTGTTCCAACCCTTATGACTTCAAAAGTACTTTCTAATAGCATGACAAGACCCAAATACCTGCATAGTTAAAGTACAGATTTATTATATCTCTGTAGCTTTAAGGAGACGCTCTGAAATGTATTTACGTGATTATTAGGAAATAATATTTGGATCATTTCGATTTTTTAATGCATAAAATAGGAGCGACAGATCATAACAGCCAAGGATTCTCTTGTTAATCAAACAGACGTCACAATGTATTTAATAATAATGTCAATAAACCTGCATCTCTATGGAAACAGCACAACCATGACTACAAGTGAAAAGAAATGTCTTCTGTGCAGTACGACACAGTTGTGATGTCATAAACTGATGGTGGTGTAAACACGGCCTGCAGTTCAGCCTAAAAGTCCGTGAATTACTGAACCGCTGGTCATAACTAACTGCTTCCCAGGTGTGCCGAGGAGTTTCGTTACGTTGCCTGACAGAAGAGCGTTTGACACACGAGTAGTTCAAGCACCGTTGGAAAGTTGACAATCCAGCAATTTCCTCTGTTTTGTGCTCTGATAAATATTTTAATTTTGAGCAATTCGTTCAAAAGACAACATGCTTCTCAAAGTCACTGGTGGGATTTGGAGTTCAGGGGCTGCATGATTGTTAGCAGCGTCGCCTCACAGCTAGAAGATCCCCGGTTCGCGTCCCGGTGAGGACGCCTGGGATCTTCCTGTGTGGAGTTTGCATGTTCTCCCTGTGGGTTTTCACCGGGTTCTCCAGCTTCCTCCGACAGTCCAAAAACATGCTGAGGTTCACTGATTATTCTAAATTGTAGGTGTGAATGTGAGTGTGCTTGGTTGTCTGTCTCTATGTGTAGCCTTGTGATAGACTGGCGACCTGTCCAGGGTGTCCCCTGCCTTCGCCCTGAGTCGACTGGGATAGACTTCAGCCCCCCCACGACCCTACAGAGCTGAATTTCAGGAATTTTGTTCTGCTGTTGTAGTTTATAGGCTAGCCTATGTCACAATGAGACTTACCAAATCACATTGGTTTCTCATAGCAGAGTTAATGTGACTTATTATCTGACGTACATAGACTAATACAGCTAACATGTTGGTCACTAGGGTTTAAAATAGTCCAGGAGAGATGCTGCTTTGTGCATAGCTTATACATGATTTCAACAATGTCAGTAATTTATCTAACTGCATCAACGTATGGTACAAGAAAAGGGTTTATTGTTACTAAGTTGATTAGAGAGGTCACGCTCCAGCTCCCTGCGATCCTACAGAGGATGTTCTCTACTCTTATGTGTTCTCCTTTCTTCTGGTCCCCCAAAGAAAGCAATCAAATTCAAACCTCTACAGGAGAAAGACAGAATCACACTGACAGATGAACCGAACCATTGGTCCTACGTACTGTCTGAACGCGGAAGATGCTGTCCTGAGTGCTGTTTGCCAGAGACGACACCCAGCCGAACTGCCTGTTGAACATGTCCAGGATGGACGAAGTGTTGAACATCTCCTCCTCGAACCTGCTCAGGAGGGAGTTGTACTGCTGGGTGAAGCGCTCGGTCAAGGCCAGGGCCTGCTCCAGCTCCTCCTTCAGGGGACCCTCCAGAGGCCTCTTCCCAGAGCAGTCTGCGAGGGAAACGAACAACAGCATCACGTGAGGGTGGAAAGACCTCTTCGCTGCTACATTAGGCTCGTATCAATTAAGGAGAAGGATGAGTTGCTTAATATTGTTTGGCATTTTTACCCCACACATGACTTTCAACTCCCCTGGCAGGCTTTGAGGTTAAGGGGCATCCAATTTAAATAAGTTTAACACTTTCGAACTCGAGAGGAGTCGATGAAGGGGTTCTTGAGTCCATCTCACAGGGCTGTGGGGGTCAGCAGATGAAAATTTGGGGAGCCACTGTCTAAACCAATTAGCTGAGGCTTCTCTCTGAATGTTAAACCAGCACGAACCTCTTTGTAGTTTCCAAAAGACGCTGCATCTTTCCTGTCGAAGCCTCGATCTGTCAGTTCTCTCTGAATCCCCAGTCATTTATTTGAATTCCTTCCTCTTTTCAACATTACCATGACTCCTAACTGTGCTGCTCTAATATAAACATCATTATTCAGGTCTCCATGTCTGACTTCTTACCAGAGGAGGCTGGATGAAAGGATGTTTAACAGGCAGTATTAGCGGATTGATGGCTGCTTAGATAACTGGTTTAATCATCAGTATTTCATCATTCATTCATGCAGCTTTCCAGCCAGATTTAACTATAGTTATATCAACGTCATCTCTATGCGTGTTGATGCTGTGAGCAACACTCTGTCAAACAGCCGTCTCACCAATGTGCTGGATCTCTTTGCACTTCTCACACTCGTCGCGGAACTTGAAGCAGCCGGCTGAGTTGCGACGAATCTCCCTGCAGGTCATCCTGCCGTTGCCGAAAGGTTTGGTGATGACGACGTCCTCATTCACGCTGCCATCTGTGTCCAGAGCCAAACACGCAAGGAGGCTTTAGAAACTTGTGGTTCCCGTGTTGTAAACCCAGCAGCAAAACAGCGTACCTTCATTAGGAGCAGCGTCGCTGTCGATGTCCATCATGGAGCCCATGGAGCTGAAGAAGTTCCTGCTCATTCCCATCATGGGCGAGAACAGATTCTGGAAGCCGTGGAGAGGATCGTGGAACAGAGAGCGGACGCTTCTGCTCCGACGAGTGTGTGGCGACAGGAAATTAGGGAAGAAGAACACAGGAGGAGTGTAGTGAACGTGGTCGGCCACCTGGAAAACACACACACAGGGAGGTGAAGCTGTCCTGTAGAGCAGTGGGGAGTGTGTGCTCCTCCATCTACGCTATCCTGGTAAAGCTTCCAATGAACATCACATCCCTCATTTTTAATCGCAGTTAAGTAGGACACACAAAGCACTGATTACTTAACCTTGAATGTTCTTTATCTATGTACCAGTTTTTGCAGGACTGGATTAAAGTACTCTGTACCTTATGGAGATTTCAAAGCTTATAACCCTGTTAATTGTTGCTCTTGCTCAGATAAGATAAACTTTATTGTCTCACAGGTGAGAAATTTGTCTTGGGCTGTTCACCCATGCTGCAGCCAACACATTGTACATCACACTCCACGATTACAAATGAACAACAAAAAGCACAACAACAAATTCAGTCCACTACTACAGATATATTATCCTCTGTCTTGATTAAGAAGTCTGATTGAGAACAAAGGAGTTTTTCAGTCTGTTCAGGCGACAGCGCGCGACTCTGAACCTTCTCCCTGAAGGTAACAGTTCATATTCTGAGTGTAGAGTGTGAGAAGGGTCATTCAAGATTTCTCTGTTCTGTTTGCTTCTTTTTCACAGCAAACAATCTGACATGCCACAGCAGTGAGAGTCCAGCTGTATTAATGCGGGCTGCACTCCGCCTATAGGAGGTCCTGCTTGTGTCCTGGCTTCCTGGGACATTTAGTGGAACTGCAGCATAAGTGCTGTCGACACAGTGAGAGTCTCCTGAGCATTACACTTTAAATGCCTTTCCTAATGGGACAAAGTCAAAAAGACTGCAGTGAAAAGACCTGTTATGTGTCGGCTCTATTTAAAAGATCCTCCAGGCGTGATCAAACATAGGATTACTTAACTTATAATGTTTTGTATGAAATGGTTTCTCACTTGGAAATGGAGCAGGACTCTGTAAATGTAAGTGTTCCTTTTGTATTCGTGTGCGTTAAAAAGAAGCTGGAACAAAACAATGAACGAGCAGATGATGCAGCACGTCATATTTCAATGACGCTGCTTTAAAACGACGGCTCCGACGCAAAGGATGTCTGTTTATTTTAAACGCATGCCGCCTGGACTCCTTTCTCCTTGTGTCTCCTCCTCGCCTCTTGTCCTCTCTCCTCTGGTGGGAGGGATTAAGGAGGAGGCGAGGACAGCACAGCCTGAGAAATGAGAAGAGGAGCTGCTCCCTATTCCCCCAACAACTCCTGTATTTATAGACAAAATCATCTGTACAGTAAAGCTCAAACATCCAAATAAAGCAACACCCATCACACATTTCTGAGTCGAGGGGGACTCTTTCTCCGGTTGCTCTTGGAAAACAAATCCTTCCTTCTGCTCCACTGATACAACGACGATGATTTCAGCGTCTGTATTTGAACTAGAAGCTGTGGTCGTGGTGCTGTCTATCTGAGAGACACGTAAACAGTACCTTCATGCTGTCTGAGACGATGGTATCCACGCCGTCGGCCATCTCTGTGTATCTGTCCTCCAGGTTTTTGAACTCCCTGTTCTGTCGCTGCCCCTCCTGCATCAGGTCGTCGATCTTCTCTCCGTTGATCCAGATGGAGAAGGGAGACGTTCTGTTCAGCACGTCCTCCAGCTACAGACACGAGGAGGTTAATTTCAAGTCAGACCTTTACTGATCAGCTTATTATATCAGGAGTAGAAGGAGAGGATTGAGCGATGGTAGAGGAAAGAATTTTACTACACTAATGTGAAAGATATTCTTGCATATTGTGAAGTAAAGAAGCCACGTCATCTTATAAGTGTCCAATAGCTAAACAGCAAGAACGTGTAACTGAAGGCATTAAATCACACTGACGGGCTAGAATCAAGACAACAGTCGAAGCTTAGCATCTTATTTCGTGCCTGACCTGGCGTCCCACCAGTCCAGATCCGCTGCTGCAGGTTCGGGAGTAGTATTTAACGCAGGTGCTCTTCAGACAGGGCTTACACTCCTCCCACAGAGCCTTCATGGTGTCATTGCAGACCTCCTCCTCCTGCGCCAGCTTGGCCTCCATCTCCTGAGCCGTGTGCATCGCTTCCTGCAGCGAAACACGTAAAACCGCAAGATTAAAGCTCAGTATTCTGCATTCTCTAGACACCTCAGCTGTGACAAAATAGCTCCATCTCCGCCTGCTGCGCCTCCACAATGTGTGCAAGATCACCGTTACACCACTCAGTACACATCAGTGCATCACAGTCATGGCATCATTACCTCTTTCTTCTGCTTGGTTTTCTCCAGGTCGTCCAAAAACTTCTTGTGGTCTTCTGAAGATTTCTGCATCACACTCTTCATCTCCTTCACTCCGTTAATGGCATTTTCAATCTGTTTGTCCAGGTACTTTTCTCCCTGAAGGGACATTTCTGTAAACCACACAGAATAAACAGGAAGTCGGTCAACTTCCTTCTGCAGCGTGCAAAGTGAAAATAGACTGTGAGAGTTATGGGGAATATTTATTGTAATAGTTTGTTGAACTTTATGATGTCACATTATCTCTTGCAAAGTCTGCTGCTCCCACCTCTCTTAATTCACCGTTTTCCCATCTCCATTAACAATCACTTCAGGTAGTTTTCCATCATTCTGCAGAAGCTTTACTACTTTCTAAGAGAACAGAATGACTTCATAGGTTCAGTTCAACCAAGCTAAAGCCATTATTACCTCTGCCAAGGAGGTTATGTGATGGCCGCCATTGGTTTGTTTATTTGTTTGTTTGTTTGTGTGCAAAATAACTCAAAAACTCATGGACAGATTTGGATGAAATTTTCAGGAAATGTGTGAAATGGGACAAACAGGAATTTGTTTTAATGTAGTGTAACCAGGTGGACAATTAAATGTGTTTACTCTAAAAGCCACCAGAGGGCACTCTTGTTTTTGGGGTAACCCCGTCTGACCACATGACATTTTGGGTCTCCATGTGACAGACAGCGACAATGACGGAGTTGTCTTTCCTTCCTGGGCAACATACGCACGGTTGGGTCGGCATTCTTATCTCTGGTTGTCTAAGAAGCTGGGAGGCTGTTAGGAGCTGCCGCGCTAGAGGCCGCGCCTGTTCATTAGGTCTGATGGGGTGAAGGCCGCATTGTCGGTAGGACATTTGAACTGTATGTAATTATATTTGTATCTGTAACGTTCCATACAAAATATGTGAACTGGGAGATTGTGTTGGGGGTGGACTGAAGCTCCTTGGTGGAGGTATGAGCTCTCTGAGGGCTTTTCTAGTTTTGTGGGGTTTTGACAGCTTCTAAGCCACTCTGGATAATCCCAGTTCGTTCCGTAAACTTACGCTCAAGTTCCTCTCTTGACGGCGGCAGGATGCAGTTGGCCGACGCCAGAAGAAGAGCCACCACGGCCAAAGACCCCTTCGAGCCCTTCTTCTTCATCATCATCATCATCATTAGCATCCTCTCTGACTCTCACAGGGCCAGCAGGCAATGATGAAAAAACCTGGGAAATAAAAGAAGCAAAAATAATAAGAATATATAAATAGGGCGACTGTAGCTCAGGCGGTAGGGTGGGTTTTCCTCTAATTTCCACATTCAAAATGTTGCTCCCGGCTTGCAGGCAGCCACTTGCATGGCTTTGAGTGCCACTAAGGCAGAAAAGCACTCTATAACGCTTTACCACACAGACTGGGTCTACTCTCATGTTGTTGTAATGACGCTTCACCTCCACCAGAGAGCGACATACGCTGCAGAGAAACCGGACGGAGCTACGCAGTGGAAAAATGACCGTGTTTGCTCAGCAGTTTCCAGCCTTACACAGCAAAATATAAAAATAACAGAACCGATCGATACTGATAAATAATTCAAAGCCATGCCGGATGAACAGATCATCCTCTTCTTCTATAGTTTCAATCAATAACCTGGCGGACGTTCTGGGCAAACCGACCTCAGATCAGTGCTTCCTGTGACACTGACTGACTTTGCCTTTCAAAAGTATTACATAAAGAGAACAGCAGGCTCTTTCTGTGTTTACCCGTTTCTCTCTCTGACGTATGCTTGGTCAGCTGCCCGTTCATCCAACAATGGCAGATTCAGCAGAGGGTGACTGTGGCTTCTGACACAACACAGACAAGTCGGACAAAGAGGGAGAAACTCATCCGACACACGGGCCGGCTTTTTCTCCTCCCCGTGCAGCGTTTCCCAGGCGGCACAAATCTCTCTCTGTGTCGGCCTAATCTCTGTTGATTATTCCCGCAGTCAGCCATAATCCTCTTTATTCCTCGAAACACAAATGCAGCAGGCCGACTGCCACTGTCCAGCAGAGAAATGGCACTATTTTGCAATCTTGAAGGGTCACTGGCGACCTTGGAAACTTGCTGATTCACTGTGATTCTTCTGGTGCTTTCTGTCACATCTCGAAGCTTTCATCAGAGATCTGTCTACCTACCTGTCACCACATGACCAAAACTCCACACTTAAATGAACCACTAAACTATCTCTAAGATCACTTGTTCATCTCTCTGCGGTGATGACGCCACAGAATGCAGTAGGAGGACCTTGTGCAAACAGTTTTACTTTTCAAATCTGCTATCAAAGCCATGTTAAGAGGGTTGCAGAGACACAGCAGTGAGGTTATCTACTATGATCGAGACGTAACGTAGCATTAGTGAGCTTCACTTCTGCTGCATATCCGAGCCACTCAGGAATGATGCTGGGGACAGTAACACCAGGGGCTAATTAGGACTAAGGCAGGGGTGTACAATCCTGGTCCTCGAGGGCCGCTATCCTGCATGTTTCCCTCTTCCGATCCACCTGATCCTGCTGCTTAACGTCAGCATGCTATTGGCTGTATCTAACATTTGACTCCGCCCACAAGGACATTGTCTGCATGTAAAAACGAGTGCCGTCTTATGCTCCTAGCATAGTCACAAACCTATATTTGGTCCTGTATGTGGTTCCCCTCTGAATTGCATTAGATGCACATGTTCCTGAAAGGTTAGGGTTAGGTTGCCACCAAACTGTTGCAAAATGAAGTAAAGTTGTATGCAATAAGTCTGAATGCAATTGGTTTATGCAACGTTGAGATGGGTGGAGTCAAATGTTGAGCTCCGCCCCGAACGCTGAGCTCCGCCCCGAACGCTGAGCTCCGCCCTGAACGCTGAGCTCCGCCCCAAACTGCACACTGCTTCTCAAAACATGCAGGTTAGGGGGCGCCCTGATAGCCTAATGGTTATGTCGCGTGACCCAAGTGCAGAGGCGTAGCGGCAGTCCTGGGTTCGAGTCCGACCTCGGGCGTTTACCGCATGTCCTTCCCCACTCTCTCCCATTTCCAATTCTATCCACTTTCCTATCTAATAAAGGCACAAAAGGCCAGAAATAAATCTTAAAAAAAAACAAAAAACATGCAGGTTAGCGACCCTCGAGGACCAGAGGTTGACACCCCTGGACTAACTGAAAGCAGGGTGAGGCTATTTTGACAGGAATCGAAGAGTTACTGGTTAAAATAAAAATAATGAATGTGAATGAGCAACAGGAGAAAGTAAAAGGATGCCTAAAAGACTTCAGGAATTCATGTCCATTAATAAAGAAGCTTCCTGGCGTTGGCTCCGTGCAGGACAATGAAGTTTTTCCACACTAAAGTCAGGTTTGTGCCTGGCTGCGTCCGTCATGTTGAAACAGGACAGGCCCTTTCCTAAACTGTGGCCGCAAAGTTGGAAGCCGACAAAATATCCCACAAAGACGCGTCTGTGTCTCCTGGTTAGTTGGTAATGAGTCAGCGAACTTAAAAACAAACCATGTCCTGGAAAAAACAGTGAACAAACCGCATGTGAAAGTGGTGTCCTTTAACTGGAACTAAGGAGTCCAAGCCCCAGACATGAAATATTGAAAGTACACAGTGTGACCACCCACTCCGCCCCTCTCCCTGTCTGCTCGCTATTTGCTGCTTTCCATGCAGGTTCTGGAGGAGGGGGGTCATCAGCAGCACTGGCAGCACCCAGGTCTGGTGTGTCGGTGCTGCTTCCTTAATGTTTCGAGCTCAGGTACTGGTGCTCTCCTCGCTACGACATCCATCTGGTTTTGCTGGCTTCTGTTTTTGCACCATATAACACTGCACATTTTTCCACACTCACCTACACTGCTGATCTCCCCGACTACCCCTATCATTGTTAGTTTAAGTTCTATTTTTTTCTGTTTATTGGCTGTGTCCATCTTAATGCATTGGTTTTATATAACGCCTTTCTAGGCACTCAAAGACTCTTTACATTGCATTATTCATTCCCTCCATACTCCATGGTGGTAAGCTACGTATGTAACCACAGCTGCCCTGGGGTAGACTGATGGAGGCCAGGCTGCACCATCGGCCCCTCCAACCACCACCAACCACTCACTCTCACGCTGCATCCACCCAGGCTTCCTGGTGTTCCCTCACGATCTCCCATCCAGGTACTGACCAGGCCCAACCTCGCTTAGCTTCCAAGATCTGACAGGATCAGGAATCCATGAGGCGGTACGGCCATCTTACTTGTCACCAGTGCCCCTGTTTGTTTTAACTGGACAAGGCTGCATTAAGAGTTAGAGTCATTTGTTACATGTTGTATATATTGTACATTTCTAAATCTCCATATTGCTATTTTTACTTCAGATTGCTTATTTTTATTTTTTGTAATATGTACATATTCCAGATCGCTTAGAGATAGTACCTATTCTATTTTATTATTATTATTATTATATTATTATTATTATTATTTATTTATTTATTTTTTTTAATTTTTTTTTTTATCTTTATACTGATTACTCTATTACTTTATTTTATATCTTACTAGTGCTGTCCTTTTCCTCTTTTATTACTGTTCTGAGCTACTGTGACAACAAAATTTCCATGGGGATAAATAAAGTCTGTCTAAGTCTAAGTCTAAGTCTAAGAGTCATTTGTCAGGCTAAGACCAATTAAACCCTACATGCAGTACAGTCATTTGCTTTTTCTACCATCTAACCTGTATTAAATGTCTTGCTAGCTCGTGTAACTAACTTCATATGCAAAACTAATTGCAACGAGAGAGCATTAGCTCCTCTGCTGCAGTGATTTTTGTTCACAGTCACCTGCTCGCCCACCACCACCTCCTGTTTCTATGGAAACTGGCAAAGTAAAGTATCCACGGCATGTTAAGTCTTTGCACCAGATTTGGTAGAAATCCATCCAATAGACACAAAAACATTTGACACGAATTTGCTCGTTGAATCTAGATTTCCCCTCCGCTTCTTTAAGCCTTTCACAACGTTTATGCTGAGACCCGTTCAAACCGTGTGGCTGCATCACTCAATAAAAAGAAGTATTTTACGTAAACTGCACCAGATATTCAGCCTGATAGATGTTTGGAAACTTTTAGATCTTTAGTGTGATCAACAACTTTAGTGCGTTTTCCTGCATTATATACTGAGGAGCTTCTGTTGTTGTACTATCATAAAATGGGTTTACATCACTGGAATCATGAGGCCTTGTGCTTTTGAATGATGCATCATTCAGCCCTGCGTTGAGGACAGGTTGGGTTTTCTTGCGGAGTCTGTGTTCTTGTGACATTACGGATAAACTCAGAGCCCCGATGGCGCAATGTTCCTGGACGTTTCTGCAGCGAAAAAAGCCCAACAATGTCACCTCCTGCTCCAAACCCAGCAGGACTGTTCGTCCACCGGGGAGCAAAGAAATGTCCTACTTACTCCTCCCCGCATGAGCTCATGTGTTCAGGAGTTTAACACGCCAACTACAGCGCGCACAGTGAGGTCATTCCTCACACGACGATAAACCTCTGGCGTAATTACAGCAAACGCCAGGAAGGGAAAGGTTTGTAAACAGGGAATTACTGCCTTCCAGCAGCCTTTTTTTAATGAGAAAGAAACCGAGTGGATGAGGTTTGACGCGCACCAAGGGGGAAAGAACACAGACAGAGCCAGAGAGAGTTAAACAGAGGGAGAAAGAGGACGTTAAACAAATAAAAAGCGACATTTTACAACGACGCCGAGGCCGAGCTGCGTTGTTTTCCCAGCAGCAGCTGCGGGGATCCTGGTTGCACAAGATCCACACCTCCTCCGCTCCAGATGTTGCCCGCAAGGCTCTCCACAAAGTTCGGCTGGCGAAAGCAAAACGCCAATCATCGTTTTCTACAAACCCATATCTAAAAAAAACAATACTGCATTACCACACAGTTGCTGCTTTTTTCCCAGGACTGCAGCTGCTGGTTGATTCATCAATTAGTCAGTCTTCAGAGTAGCTTTTATTGATTGCTTGAGCCTTTTCTGAAGCAAACATCTGCCAGTTCCAGCTGCTTTTTCTTGCCTTATATCAGAGCTAACTTTATTTTTCTGAAAATGTGGACTTTTTCTGTTTGTTTTACCTTTCAGGCACCAAACAGCTACTAGCATGATGATCAAAATCACTAGTTGCAGCCATTACATGCTTAATTATAACATTCTCTCATTGTGTTGCATTATTGCTGTGTGTACTGTCTGCACATACATTATTTACAACACCCAGATGGTGTAAGATGTTATTATATTATTAAAATCTATTATTTCAGCTGCCACAGTTGCCCTTCATCCTATTTTTGCACCCATATTTTTATCACTTCCTCATACAGTCGAATATACTGTAATGTATTACTGATTATTATTGATTTCACCCTTAATGTCACCCTCTGTGCTGTGATTTTCTCAGCAACACCTTGCGTGGTAAACATGTCTTGGCGCTTGGAGGTTACCCTCCTGATGCCGTCTCAATCCCCCCACGAACGAGTTTCCCAACCCTGGCATAAGAAGGAGCAATGAGCTAATGTGGATGATCTGGGCCTCCATTTGTCACAAATGGGACGCCGGCACATGTGGCCTAATTTCATCCTTATTTTAAGTGTTTGGGGATTTCTGCATGCAGAGGATTGACTCGTCATATGGAGAAATTAAGGTCAGATCCAAGCTATAGTCAGTACTGCAAAAGGGTCAGCCTCTCCTGCACTACTGAGGTAGAATCAGGAGCATAAACACCGGCAACCTGAAACTAAATTCAAAACTTCATCCTCAGGTAAACGTGCTTATTCTCCATCTCTGCAGCCAGCATCTCTCAAAGCTGATCCGTGTTGAGGTGAACCAACCACAGCAGGACGTCATCCACCCTAATCCAGTTGTTTTGATCCAGAGATGGAGGTCACACCCATGAGCAGGCAGTAAACACAGCAGTCACCAACACAGCAGTGAAGTCAGCATTTCTGCATCATTAAAAAACAACTGCATGGAGCAAAATTAAGGAGAAACCCTCTAATTATTAACTGTTTTCTTGCAGTTTGATATTTCATCAGCTAAACATTAATAATACACCCTAAACCTGCACTGTTCTGTTTATATCTATTAGAATAAAACATCACAGTCTGCACATAATAAGGCCATTTTCCCACCAGAGCATCTCCTGACTGCGGTGCTGATGAACAAATAAAGCTCCAGTGACTCACCTCGGTGTGTTTCCTGAGACTCCAGACCGTCTGAAGCTGCTCCAGACTCTCTGCTGCTCCTCTTTATACGGCGGATAACGGGGACGGTGCAGACATGTGATCCGCTGAGCAGCCCGCTGCCGCCGGTCCCCGCTGGTGAAGTTGCCGCTGCGTACAGGCCGACCTCCTGTGGGACGCTTCAAAATAAACCATCAGCAAAGCGTTTACTTCACAGTGTGGTCACAAAGAGAGAAATAATCATTTTTATCATGTTTAGTGTATTGGAAACTCAAATGGCGTCCAAAACTTGGAAAATTATGAAAGGAATAGCTAGCTATAGTTAGCCGGTTAGCTTATCCTTACGCTCAAATTTGCTAGATAAACATTAGCTTACTTCACCTGGCTGAGAAAGTCCAGCCCAAAGCACCTCAAACTCATTTTGTACAGATTAAAAAAATATGCAATATGTTATTTAGTTAGCTTAATGGTGCTGGTTGTTACCTTTGGACAGAGTCAGGCCTCATGTTCTCTTTCTTCATGCTATGCTAAGCTAACTGCTTGCTAACGTAATTTTACTGTGACTAAAAATATGACAAATATCTGACTACTACTACTTTTTACACATTTAGTACCTTATAAAAATGTGACATGTTATTAATAAACTTTAGTTTTGATAGTAGATTTAAAAAAAAAAAACCTTTGGAGCGGATGATGCTTCCAGTCTAAGCTAACTGCTTGCTAACGTAATTTTACTATCACTGGAAAATATAACAAATATCAGACCAGTACTTTTTTTTACACATATTGCACCCAGTAAAAATGTGACACGTTTTTAATGAACTTTAGTTTTGTTAGTAGATAAAAAAAATTTTAACCTTTGGAGTGGGTGATGCTTCCAGTCTAAGCTAACTGCTTGCTAACATAATATTATCACTGAAAAATATAACAAATATCAGACTACTACTACTTTTTACACATTTTTCAACCATTAAAAATGTGACATGTTATTAACGAACTTTAGTTTTGTTGGTACATAGATTTTGTTACCTTTGGAGCTTGTGATGCTAGCAGTTTGCTTCCAGTAAATGCTATGCTAAGCTAATTGCTTTCAACGTCATTTTACTATTACTAAAAAATATAACAAATATCAAACTACTACTACGTTTTACAAAATTTTCAACCAATAAAAATGTGACATGTTATTAACAAACTTTACTTTTGTTTGTAGATAAATTTTGTAACCTTTGGAGAGAGTGATGCTAGCAGTTTGCTTCCAGTAAATGCTATGCTAAGCTAACTGCTTGCTGACGTCATTTTACTATTACTAAAAAATATAACAAATATCAAACTATTCTCCTGAAAAAGAAGGCAATTTTGCACCCATTAAAAATGTGACATGTTTTTAATTACCTTTAGTTTTGTTGGTAGATAAAAATATTTTAACCTTTGGATTAGATGATGCTAGCAGTTTGCTTCCAGTCTCAGTCTTTATGCTATGCTAAGCTAATTGTTTGCTAACACCATTTTACTATTACTGAAAAATATAAAAAATATCAGACTACTACTACTTTTTACACATTTTTGCAACCATCAAAAATGTGACATGCTATTAATAAACTTTAGTTTTGTTAGTAGCTAATTATTTTTTAAGCTTTGGAGTGAGTGATGGCAGCAGTTTGCTTCCAGTCTCATTTGTTATGCTATGCTAAGCTAACTGCTTGCTGACGTAATTTCACTATCACTGAAAAATATAACAGATATCAAACTATTCTCCTGAAAAAGAAGGCGATTTAATTGACTTTGATAAATATTTTGGGGGGAAAAATTTTCCCCTTAGAAAAACTTATATTATCCCAAATGAACAATTTACTTTAATGCCAACAGAGAAAACAAACAAAACAAAATAAAAACAAGAGAAATATATAGAAGTCCTTTTAATTTGCTTGATAAAAGCAGCAGGTAATATATGATATTTACATTTCATTTAGTGGATGCCTTGTTCTTTTTCCTCCTAGTTTTAAGGATTCACATAATCACAAAGAAACTATTAAACACAGGGTAAAAACATAACATAGAATTCTGAATTCATGTTTTTAGCAATGTATCATATTTTGTACAATTAAAGAAGTCCTACAAACACATATATATCCTGTGAATTATTTAAACTTTAAGAGATATATATATCTCGTCAGTGGATATTATTATAGTGTTACGTAATTTTTTTGTCAAGGTTGTATTTAAACTCTACTATGAATAATTGGTTTTATGTTTAGACAATAGAGTCTCTTTTGTTTAGCCTGTTCCACAAGTTGTAGAAAATGGTTTTATTTTGAAATATAATCCCGTCTTTCTGTCACCATGGAGTCTAAGTCTTTCTCACTTCACAGTCGTAAAGCCCGAGGACTTTTCCAGAAGTTTTGTAATTTATTGGCAGCACTTTGAGCTTCCAAACAGAGACCAGACATCTGATTCATCCAGACCGTGACTCAACATTTAAAATGTGTCTTTACCTGCATATTACCAAACCGGGTTATAAAAACACACTTTCACAGCAGTTTTACCGCAACTGAAGCATTACTGCTCGAGCAATATTATAAAGACTGGTGACAAATGGCTGAATTTGAACAAAGCAGCGTGGATGATCAGTAATGAACAGTTCATGTTTACAGGTTAAACAGATGTGAGTGGTCGCTGCATCAGGTAGACAGTTTTAATCCTAGGGGATCTGCAGACATTGTTATTTATATTTTACAAACTGTATTATTTGAGCTACATATACTAGTTTGTTTTCACTGCAGAGTTTTTGGTAGATGGGTGGGTTGTGTTGCCCTTTAAAAAAAACAAAAGGTGTTCTACTGGATTCAAGTCAGGTGCCATACTTGGCCAGGTCACAGTTTTCATTTTTCCTTCTTTATATTCCTTTGTATGGTTCTGGCAATGTGACAGCATGGTTATCCTGCTGGAACATTCCTCTTTAGCCAAGCTTCTGCAGACTGGGAGTCATCTTATCAGCCAGTATTAAATCCTCATGGACTCACAGTGCCATCTATAAGAGCCATTTCCCAACACCTTTTGCAGCCCCATATCATCCCACTACCACCTCTGTGCTTCACTGTCAGGACCATGCATTCACTGTTGGTCTTCCTGGCCAGGTTCACGCCAAACATACTGGACTCCATCTGTGTTTCGTAAATTCATCTTGTTCTAATCTGACCCCAACATTCATGAGTCCTCTTTTAATATCTTCTAACAAAGTTTCCTCACCCAAACATCAGGCAGAGGTGCTATTCATAGAGGGTTATGTAATGCGACGTCTGTCACACTGTCTGATAAAACCTGCTTTAAAAAGCTTGGTTGCTGATCCTCCTGCGTCTTTTTATTATTTTTTATTTTTTATCTTTGTGAAGGCTCCCATGCCGTTGTCTTCTAATCCTCTGACTGTTCTTTTCCATGTGGATCCCTGATGCAGACATGGGTTGAAAACCTAGAGAGTTCTGCTGTTCGGAGGTCATTTTGTCGCCATGTTCATGCAGTTACGCTGGTTGGAATTAGTTTTAGATCATCTTTAGAGGAGTAAATACTTGTCAACGTAGAAATAATGCGGTTTTTGCCAGGTGATACAGTTTGATTCATTTAACATTTAAGGGATATGACACATGGGGTCTACTCATTTCTATTGTACATGTATTGCTGGATTTCTACAGATTGTTTTCACTGCAGACATTTTAGATGTTACTAATAACATTATTGAAGCTGCTGTCAACAACCGAGCACAACACCAGGGACATCTCAATGCAGTGCAGTTCATGTTACTAACTTTACCCCGAGGTCCTCTGTCCTGCGTTTGGTCTCTCTGTGGATGTCTCTGGATCTGGAGCTCCACGTCTCTGATCTCCAGCCCCTGGCCTCACCACCTGCCTCTCCTGCCATCCCTCCCCCATCATCCCCACTCCCAACCCAGCTGGTCGAGGCAGACGGCCGCCTTCCCTGAGCCTGGTTCTGTCGGAGGTTTTGGTTCCTTCCCACCGTCGCTGACTGCTTGCTCAGAGGGAATCCAAAAGCAGCTTTGGATTGTTTGGTTTTCTGTTTTCTGTTCTTCCTCACTATGTTATGTTACTGGACTCCAGCTGCTCTCCCTACCGCCCCACCCACCCAACCCCCCGCGACCCTACAGAGCAGGGGTGGGCAATCCTGGTCCTTGAGGGCTGCTATCCTGCATGTTTTAGATGTTTCCCTCTTCCAACACACCTGATTCAAATGATCAGAATCATTATCAGGTTTCTGCAGAGCTTCATGATGAGCTGATCATTTAAATCACGTGTGTTGGAAGAAGGAAACATCTAAAACATGCAGGATAGGGGCCCTCAAGGACCAGGATTGGACACCCCTGCTACAGAGGATTAAGCAGTGTATAGATAATGGATGGATGGATGAATTGAATTCACTGTACCTGTGCATTTCTTCTTACAACATGTCAAATCGTCTTCTTTGAAAGCCCTTTTTGTTTGTTTCTGTTTCTTATGAAAGCGTGAAAAGAAAAGTTGTGGATTAATGGAAAAGTATTAAAGCGATCTCGTTTTAAAAACTTTAGTCAAACTTGGATTCAGTTTCTCGTTTTACTGAAAGTGAAAAGAATTAATTACTCAGATATACGCAAGGAGTTTTTATACTTCTCAATCAAAATAAATAAATTAAAAGCAGGTCATCTGAAAACTATATGGCCACAAAGCCAACAAAACAGAGCTGTTTTTCCTCGTCAGCACCAAGTTCATGTGCGAGCGTGTTTTTCACTGGAGAGTCATGTCGATGTTGAGCTTTGTCCAAACAGCTCAGAGGTCGCTGAGCTTCAGTCGGCCTGCAGCAGCTTTCCGTTCCAGCTCTCTGGACTTTAAATCAGAAGAAGGAGACGTGCAAAAGGGTCAAAACACAACGACTCATAAATGCACAGGGCCCGTACTTAAACACAGGTAATCCTTTAATCCTGATAAACAACATGTGAGGACTGTGTCATCTCAGTGAGGGGAAGGATGTTCCAGTAAATCACACGCACACACACACACACACACACACACACACACACACACACACACACACACACGTGCACAGATTCTTTTGGGCTGTGTCAGCTGCAGTCATCTCTCTGCAGAGCCGTGATCTGCAGTTTAAGACTTCACCAGATGTGACCTGTCTCCATATTAAAGCTTTCATTTCTATGTCTGAGCTCTCCATAATGTTTGTAACGCGTGTTGAAGCTTTAATGAAAGAGGGGGCTGGTTTTACAAAGGTATTTTATTCTATATTGCTCTATACACTTTATACGTGCACTCAGACTGGTCTAATGCAAGTTAAACATTTTCACAATAATGATTTCTTTGAAGTCTGAAAAGTTAGCTACTAGTTGGGGAGACCTACGTCGATCGGCTACAGCAGGAGGGTCAACTTCTGGTACTTAAAAGGCCGCTATCTGGCATGTTTTAGATGCTTCTGCTTCAAATGATCAGCTCATCATCAAGCTCTGCAGAAGCCTGATAACAATCCTGATCATTTGAATCAGGTGTGTTGGAAGAGAGAAAGGTCTAAAACATGCTGGATAGCGGCCCTTGAGGACCAGAGGTTGACACCCCTGGACTAATTGAAAGCAGGGTGAGGCTATTTTGACAGGAATCAAAGAGTTACTGGTTAAAATAAAAATAAAGAATGTGAATGAGCAACAGGAGAAAGTAAAAGGATGCCTAAAAGACTTCAGGAATCTGTGTCCATTAATAAAGAAGCTTCCTGACGTTGGCTCCGTGCAGGACAATGACGTTTTTCCACACTAAAGTCAGGTTTGTGCCTGGCTGCGTCCGTCATGTTGAAACAGGACAGGCCCTTTCCTAAACTGTGGCCGCAGCTCATCATGAAGCTCTGCAAAAGCCTGATAACGATCCTGATCATTTGAATCAGCTGTGTCAGAAGGGGGAAGCGTCTAAAACATGCCGGATAGCGGCCCTCGAGGACCAGAGGTTGACACCCCTGAGCTACAGCATGAAAATCCTCTCAGGGGTGGAGTTATTCCAACATGAAAATTATACATAACCCTTCATATGTCAGGATCCCTGCTTCGGCAGCTGCTCCCCCCTCTCTCCCTCTCACATGCACTCGAGCTCTCTCTGCAGCCTGATTGCAGGAGTTAGAGACACCTGCTGGTAATCATCTCCCTCATAAGGTTTGGCTCAGACCATCGACGATGCCTCCCTGTTCTTAGTGTTGAGTTTTGTGGGCTCTTGTATCTTTTGGCATATTGTTATTCTGCGTATTTAGTTATTCATCTAGTCTGCGTTTGTAATATTCTGAGTTTTATAAGTTGGTTGTGTTTGTTGGTTATAATTTGTGGGTTTGTTTAGATTAGTTTGCTCTGTGCTTAGTTCTGAGTTTTGTGGGTTGTTGTAGGGTTTGATTGTTACCTCCGCCAAGGAGGTTATGTTTTTGCTGGCGTTGGTTTGTTTGTTTGTCTGTGTTCAAAATAAGTCATGGACGGATTTGGATGAAATTTTCAGGAAACGTGTGAAATGGGACAAGGAAGAAATGATGAAATTTTTGGGACTGATCTGGATCACCGTCTGGATCCAGGATTTTTTTTAATGTAAGTGTAACCAGGTGGACAATTAAATGTGGTTTACTCTAAAAGCCACCAGAGGGCACTCTTGTTTTTGGGGTAACCCCCTCTGACTACATGACATTTTGGGGCTCCACGCGACAGACAGCGACAATGACAGAGTTCTCTTTCCTTCCTGAGCGACATACGCACGGTTGGGCCGGCATTCTTATCTCTGGTTGTCTAAGAAGCTGGGAGGCTGTTAGGAGCTGCCGCGCTAGAGGCCGCGCCTGTTCATTAGGTCGGATGGGGTGAAGGCCGCATTGACGGTAGGACATTTGAACTGTCTGTAATTACATTTGTATCTGTAACGTTCCATACAAAATATGTGAATTGGGAGATTGTGTTGGGGGTGGACTGAAGCTCCTTGGCGGAGGTATGAGCTCTCTGAGGGCTTTTCTAGTTTGTATTAGGTTTTCAGCTTTCACTGGAGTTTCGGTTCTGTATTCTGTACTGGTTTTTAATGTTTAATTAAATCTTCTGTTCACCCATCCGTCTGATCCTCTGTGTCTGCGCCTGGTTTCCCCCCCCCCCCCCGGGTAACATATTTCATTCACATACACTTGAAAGCAGTTCGACTGAAGATCCAAATGTTCTGCTGCATCTTTGTCGGTAATTTTCTTCATATTTTAAGACAAGCAAAGGATTTCTAACAGCTGTTTTGGTCTTTGTGTGCTTGTGTTTCATGCTGAAGAACATCAGAGAAGTTCCTGAAGTTTCCCAGTCAATTGTAATGTTAAAAACATCCATTTCATGTCATGATGGTGACTGACTTGTCAGTGTAAACGTCAGAGGCAACACTAGGTGGCAGGAGCTCCATTCTTATAAACTCCCCTCCCTCAGGTTCTTAAGCTGAAGTTGTGAAGCATTAGTATTTGCTTTACTGAGTGTTTCATGCTTTAATTCCTTCTCTGGATGTCTGTTTTATTCTTCACAATGTGGAAAACCTTGAGATCAACAGTTATAAGTTTGTGCCATTCTCTGGTTTTCTGCAGTCCTAAATAAATCCTCCAGATGTAAGATGGAAACAGGTGATGATGTACCAGAGCTAGTCGCTGTGCAGAAAAAGGACATGCTGCATTTTTTTAAAGGTTTTAAATGCATGTAATGTTTAATCTATATTTAGAATCACAAGTGAGAGACGGTGTGGTGTCAGTCAAGAGGACTTCTGCTATGGTTACCTGCTTTTTGTACTCCCTCTATGCGTCACCGTGCAATTAAGAACCATTCAGATGAAGTGTGTTTAGATTTGTATCCTGGATGTGGTGGCGTCCAGGCTTTGTGTTGATTTTAACAGTGAGTACAGGGTTTCACAAGGTCTTATCAAGATTCTCATCTGCATAAAACCCAACAACCCTCCTGATGCCGGGCAGGTAAACCAAGCCAGACCTCTCTTGCATCATGTCAGTCAGTGGGTGAAAGTGAATGCAGAAGTGCTTTAAACCTGCATTCTTTCTAAGAGTCAACAGGGGGCGACTGGTTGTATAGAACTCTATGACAACATGGCAGTATTTCTGTCTTGATTTATTACCTCAACATTTTCCTAATGAGCTTGTGGTCTCAACTGCTAGTGTCAGGTCTTGTTCAACACAACATGATGTTCATTTTGTAAGATATTTTCCCATCTAGAGGTAAATAGACGATAAAGCAGGGCATGTTTTAAGGCAGCGCTACTTTAAAATTGAGAAGTGGCCAACACATAGGGTGTGCAGTGTCCTTAGGTTCTCAGAAGAGACACCTATCACTTGACACGTCCAGCTTCAAACAACCAAAATTGCAATGACATCTCATGGTTGTGGCGTCTCACTGGATTGGAATAAATCAATAATAGTGACCAGAACATCAGTGTTGGGACATCATGGGAGACTCTGTAAAGACGCCTCTATACTTTGTCAAATATGGCCTCCATGTGTGAGTCAATATTACAGCTCCGCTATTAGCTTGACAGAAACCTTAGCTAACTTGATGTATTAAACAAAGTCGCCATCCACTGAAAACAGAACCGGAGGAGCGACTTTTCTTCCTCCATCATGTGTTGTCTCCATTTCTTGTTCTCTTCACAGTGTGCAGCAGCACTCCGGATGGTGCTTCATCAGATCAAGATGGAAGCTGTCGAAATGGACCAAATTGCTGTCAGAAGGCAGCAGAAGACGGAATTCTTGAAACGTCTCGTGGCGGTTATTGTTTACCCTGATTTACAGCCTCAGTGAACTCTCACCAAAGTTCGCTCGCTCACTTGAACATGGCAGTTCCCGAAAATGAATCGCATTGATGGAGTTCGAAAACCGCCGAAAGATAAAGCGAGCAGCATTTTCTGAAATCCTAAAACATCCGGATGCTTCCTGATTTCAATTGGCAACATGAGAGTGTAGCTTTACGGGAACCTCAGCCCAGATAAACACTTCCGGAAAACATATGCGCTATTTTAGACTGAGATTGTGCAAGACCCTTTGCAATGTGGAACAAATAGTCTAATTCATTTGTGTTTTGTTATATATTTGGATTGTCCGTTTCTTCTACTGTCAGAAAGCCTTTGATTGGACTGAGTTTATCCATTTGCACTGCCAGAAGTTGCTGATCAAACATTCTGATCCTAGCTTAAGTGCATGGGCCTTTGTTGCATCGGATGCATATAACAAAACAGGAAAACCATGTTTCAAAGAAAGAATATCACAGCGGTGAAACAGTAGCCTCAGGATATGGGGGAAGCACGGTAAATCAAAAGCTGGTGTCCAGATTTTGTCATAACTTAAGACTTTAATGTTTTTCCTTTTGAGCTTCAGGTTGGGTTACATGAAGAATCATCTTAAAAATAGTGACAAACCACAGAGATTTGCTCTAGACTCAGATTTAACTTACTGATCAGCACAAACCTTGAAAGCTCACTAAGTGCTGATGATAGATTGCAACCAGCCAACGTTAGTGACTAGATGGGGAAAGCAGTGGAGCATTTTCTTGCTACAAAACCACAATTTTCCCACAGGAGTTGGTGGAGATCAAAATCGGAGATAAAAGGAGATTAAAATTGCGGTTACTTGTGTCAAGTGGTTGAAAACACGACTCCAAATGAATGAAAGATGTTGAATCCGGTCGTCCCTCGTCATATCACGGTTCACTTTTTGTGGTCTCACTGTATCACGGATTTTTAAATCGTATATATCTAAGAATATTACATCAAAATAAAATACATACAGCAGATGAGTAGACAAAGACTATGGAAAACACAGCTACGGCCGCTTCCTCTTTAGCGAGTCTGCCCACATGAGATGGTACACGGCACGCTATTGGCTGATGGACGGGAGGCGACCAATCAGCGCGCTGCGTTCTGCATCCTGGGCTCTGATTGGCTCAGCGACCGTAGCATCAGTCTCCTCCGTCTCCCGTGTACAGCAGCGTTCAGCATCTGGCCTTGTCTGTTTCACATGGACGTCTGGTCGCTGGGCGTAGTGTTGCTCTACGGTGTTGGGTTTATTTCAAGCCCTACGATGTTGCCCAAATGTTCTGCACCTTCCAAGGCTTCTGGCACTGAACCCAAGCGTGGGGAAGGTTTATAAAGCCTTAAAACACCTATAAATAATAAATATGAGGACGCTACTTCACAGATTTTTGTCTATTGCGGGGGTTCTGGAACCGAACCCCCTCGATAAACGAGGGACCACTGTAGGTACATGCATAACCGCTGGCTAACATTTAAGGTATAGCAGCTTAATGGGGTTGTTTTCACATCTTGTTTGCACTGCTAGAGCTGCTCGGATCTGTTATTTTAGGTTTAAATCTGACTTGAATTCAAGTCGTAAATCATGTTCTGGCTTTAAAAGTATAAATACTGTGAAATAAATCAACCACGCATCAACCGCTGCCTCCTTTGTTTCCAGTTTGACAATAGTATGTTTAAAAAGCTACATGGCAGCAGCTTAGATAAGTTAGGATTTCACCATCGCCCAGGCCAACAATGCACATGTGGAAGAGTTTCTGGCCCTCGAGGTATGTTCAGTTTGTTTGGCTCGGTGTTGACAGTTTACCAGCAGCAGACCCGGTGTGACTAAGCCAATTATCCGTTGCGTGACCCGATGCAAACTTGTTTTTCGCTCCACTTTCTCAGTGTGTTTGTTCATGCAGGTATCCAGATGGTCGACAGAGTGTGTGTGTGTGTGTGAGTCCTTTGCCAAGCTGCTGCGGCGTTCACTTGGACAACTACTGAACCGTGTAGCCCTGCAGCCCGTCCTCATCTGGTGCCACGACTTTCAGCACACACACGCGAAGAGACGGCTCGCCTCGCTGGCTCCTAACACAAAACATAATTATCAGCGGGCTTAATTGGTCCCGCTGGTGGTACTGAATAGCCGTGGCTGACAGACCGCGGGAGAACTTCAAACATTTGGATGATTCTGGTATCAATTTAGGGGAAAATTGTGTTTCTGTGTGGATGGCTGCGTGAGTCAGAGTGTGCTGGAATGCATGAGCTGATTAAGAAACTTCTTGTTGTAATCAACGGCCAGTGACTTCAGTGGATTAAAGACCAACGGAATGACATTGCTATTTAAATTTCCTCGTGGGATGTTGCGTAATTTTTACAAACTGAGGCGTCCAAGGCTCTAATAACTCTGTTTTATCATTCTAGTGAAGCCAGAAAGAGCCTAATTTGGGCGATGTATAAATAATTCTCACAGGTCATTAGTCACTCTGATTACAGTGGCGACTATGGTGCGATGTAAAGGAATTTGGCAGCGCTGAGCTATTCTGAGCATCTACAGCGGTAACGGCCATGTGGAATGTCCCTCAGGGTGTTATGGAATTCTGTGCTGGAAAGTGTTCTTGGTTTGTTGACTTTGATGTACCTAATTTTCTCCCTGTGTGTCCATCCTTTGTGATGTTTCAGCCAAGTAAGTTCTTCAAGCTGCAGTCATGCAATGGTTGTAGTAGATTTAGGCCTTCATGGCTTTGGGCACCCCTTTGTAAAGACACATATTCTTACTTTTAACATTCACCCATAAAAGATTTATTAGTAATATATGACATTTTGCGCTGGGGCGGTTTGCAGCTGAGTGCAAAGATGGGATGAGGATTAGCACCTCCAAATCCGAGGCCATGGTTCTCGATCAGAAAAAGGTGGCTTGCCCTCTCTGGGTCGGTGGAGAGTCCCTGCTTCAAGTGGAGGAGTTTAAGTATCTCAGGGTCTTGTTCACGATTGAGGGGAGGATGGAGCTAGACATTGGCAGGTCACCAGTGCAGCTTCTGCAGTCATGTGGTTGCCGTATCGGTCCGTTGTGGTGAAGAAGGAGCTAAGTCAAAAGGCGAAGCTCTCGATTTACCAGTCAATCTACCTTCCTACTCCACTTATGGTCATGAGCTTTGGGTCATAACTGAAAGAACAAGATCCCAAATACAAGTTTCCGAAATGAGCTTCCTCTGCAAGGTGGCTGGAAGCACAGTCACCAGGGAGGAGCTCGGAGTAGAGCCGCTACTTCTCCAAGCTGAGAAGAGTCAACTGAGGTGGCTCGGACATCTGTTCCAGATGCCTCCTGGACGCCTCCCTGGGGAGGTGTTCCTGGCATGTCCCACCAGGAGGAGACCTCGGAGTAGACCCAGGACACGCTGGAGGGACTATGTCTCTTGGCTGGCCTGGGAACACCTCGGGGTCCCACCGGAAGAGCTGGAGGAGGAGTCTGGGGTGAGGGAGGTCTGGGCCTCTCTGCTTAGACTGCTGCCTCTGCGACCCAGCCCCAGATAAGCAGCAGAAGATGGATGGATGAATGGATGAATGAATATGCCATTTTTAAGAATGCATTGCCAGACTTTAAAAACTCTATTTGGCTGGTTTGTGTTTTCCTACTGCTGTGGAGACATTGTTAAGACCACTGATTGTATATAAAGATGGATTAACCCTCTGTGACCTCACCTTCCAGAGGTTTTGAAGTTCAGTTTGGTGGCTCCAGCTGTCGCCATCTTGGCAGTGTTTGACTCCTCCTAACTCCTGGCTAAATCCACATGTGCACTTTAAGTTGGGTTTCTGCTTGGACATTTTGGGTTGCATGTGGACATTTGTGCAGTGTTCTCATGGACATGAAGGGATGAAGAAATGAATGTCACAAGGACTCTAGAGGACAGCTGAAAATGCAGAAAGTTTAACTGCAGCCTTACACTTCTTTCTGGTTCACTTTGAATCTGCTGTTCCATACATATGCAGTAAATCAGCATACAATGTTCTGCACACGTACAATACTGCCAAGCATGCACACTGGAGCTCTGCTGCATTACAGCTGCACAGACACAAATTGTATGCTGCATGTAGATGACCACAGAGGGGCCTGATGTTGCTAGAGCACCAGTACCTCAGACCAAAACCAAGAGGTATGTCAACCACGCCTCCCTCAACTAGAAAAGCTGTTTGCATGCATGGCAACAAAAAATAATCCAGTCACAACCATTAGCAGAAACTAGCACTGTGAAATACATTGAATGGCCATCGTGAGTCGTCTTTACTTCACCTGCCTCTCGTTCTCTTTGCTCCCCTCCATTCCACTCTGTATAAGTCTGTTTCTACGGTCTGTTGGCCACTGCAGACTCCTGTATGGAAACAGACACACAATGATTGGAGTGGAATAGGTATGAGCTTAGAGAGAGAGAGGCAGAGGAGAGTCTCAAACAGTAATAAAGACTCCATATCCAAATGATCTCTGCTTATTGAAGTATTCATGTTTGAAATCTTGCATATTGCACCGTTTATACAACGTGCATGCATAGTGCGTAGCTGCATATCCATGCATATACATCTTGCTGAGGTTAACAAGGTGTTTTATGTAATGCAGCTGTGATTAAACTTTTTTAAGAGTCTGTAATATCCTCTTCTACTGCCTATATGCCCGTATTAAAAAGCCACAGTGAGAGCAGGAGAGGAAATAAAGGAGCTGAGAGTCGAAGTTGCCAGACAGCCGCTGGAGCTGCCTTGTCAGCTGGATGGCCGGATGTGTGTGTCGGTGTGAGAATTACACCTGCTGTTAGTCCAACGCGCTGCTGGTCGGGGTGAGCAGGAGCAAGCTGAGAAGACTGTAACCTGGTGCCAGATAGGGATTATAGCTTTGACATGTGTGTGTGTGTGTGTGTGTGTGTGTGTGTGTGTGTGTGTGTGTGTGTGTGTGTGTGTGTGTGTGTGTGTGTGTGTGTGTGGGTGTGTGCTCACAGAAACCATTTTCCTGCCTCACAGGCCAAGGCCAAAGATATTCAAGGTGCTCTCTCCACAATGTTCGTACATTTGTTAGCAATTAGCCTCGGCCACAGAACTGACTTTCAACAGAACACATGGACCCTCCCTGCCTCCCCCCCCTCCTCCCTTTCATTTTTTTTATGCTGTCCCTTTCCAGTCCCTCCCTCATTTTCAACTTTCTTTGTTCCCCTCCCATCTCTCTCTCTCTCTCCATTCCCACTCTTCTTTCTTTTTATCCCTGCTCGCTCCATTTCTCCCTCCCTTCCTCCCTCCCTCCCTCTCTAGAGTTGCACATGGTTTCTGTCTGAGGAGGTTTAACGTCTCAGGCTCTGGATGGGAGAGGGATGATACCAGAGAGCCGCAGGCAAACACACATGTTCAGAGCTTTGACCAGCTTCCTTCAGCAATGACAGAATTTCAAGAACACCAGATTATTTCTTAAATTGCAGATTTATTTTACCCCTATTGGATGTGGTTGACTCTTCTTCATTGTTTGCTTTGCACCATTTTTCAAACTTTTGGAAATAAGACTCTTAGGGACTTTTGGGCTTTCTTCCTTTTGGAAATGTGTTGACAACATGCTGCACGAATGAGCTGGCTGACACTTTAAAGCTGCAAGCTGCTGACTGCTTCTGCTGCTTCTCAACGGTTGCTCTGTCTGGAGAAAAGGCGGAGAAGACTGCAGCGTTGCCACCATCGTCAGGTTGAGCATCAGCAAACTGGACGAGACTTTTTCTGCACAGGATCCTGCAGCCAGAAATCATGAAAGGTATAAATGTCCTTCCTCAATCTATCTTCCTGCTTCTTTCTTGTTTGCAAGAAGCATTTCTTCCCAGACTAAATGCAGGGAAAAAAAGCTGAAAACGTAGACAGCAGCGGTGTTGGTCATGGTGGCATGCAGGCACCTGCACAGGGCACCAGTGACCACATATGCTTCTCATCAGCCCTGAGTCTTGGCAGCGCAGATCCTGAGAAAGTGCACGTTTGTTGTTGTTGGACGTGAGACTTTGATCAGTCAGCTTTAAATTTCTGCATGTGTCTGCGTGCGTGCACCGCAGCCCCGCTACGTGAAACATAAAATGTTCCTTTGCTCTGCCAATCTGCCGCAGATTGACTTAATATCCTCCTTAAAAGAGGGCGAGTGAAAACATCAGAGTTGAATTTGAGCGTTTTCACAACATGGCATGAAAGGAGAGCTGCCGGTGGCTTTGAACAGGGCAGGAGCTCCTACATGGTTCCCAGACTTTGCAGTATGAGGAGCGAAAGGCTGACAGAGATGGAAGGATATGATGGGAAAGAGGGGATAATAGAGCAGGAATGAGAGGGAGCAGGAAGAAATCCTCCTCGAAGGATTACCAACTTGAAAAGAAGCGCTGACATATTCATTACTGACAGTAACTGAAAAATAGTGGATTTATCCCTGTTATTATTGTTGTTGTTGTTTTGAACTCAAACCTGTTTAACATTTTTGATTATCTCTCTTATTTGGAGGTGTTAGCCTGGAAATTCAGTGTGTAATTTTGCTCTAATGGCATTCAGCTGCTGTATTGGTTCAACTTTAACTGACCATACAGTAACGCTGCGTTTAAGGGACGTGGGAAAACGCCACTGTGTTTACATTCTACTGCATCTGATGAATAGCCTAAATTAGCTCCTGTTGTTGTGCTGTGCATTTGAAGCAGCTTCAATTATCTGTTTTTTTGCTCAGAATTACAGTTTAAATGATGCAACATAAACACATAAACATTGTACAAGTATAGTTTTATAACCATTACTGCTGGCTAGTGGGTTTGGAAGGTGCTGGAGGTGTGTGAACCTGACACCTGAGATGCTGCCATACTGAGGTGAAGTTAGCTTGTTGGTCAGTAAATCCCTCTGCAGGTTTATTCAACCACCATGTCGTGTTTTCCCTCATCTACTTGTGTTAAATAGAAAAGATGTGAGCTCCAGACATGGGTTTGGAGTTTAAGGGTAGTGTGTTACTGCTGTCACTGCTGAGTAATTAGTAAAGGAGACATAACTGCATTGTCAGTAGGTTGTATGTAATGAGTTTCTGATTATTATTTCTTGCACAACTCCAAGTCATCAGGGAGTGAAATGGAGCTCTTGGCACATAACGGCCAATCCTAGTTACTAAAACTTCTGCAGTCATCACAGGACGTACACCAGCCCAGAAGGCATTTTTTCCTACATGCAATTACAGTCCCTCCAAAAATGATCATAATTTGATCCATTCAGATCCATAAAATTGGGCAAATCTAGAGGAGTTGTATGATTGTCAAGAATTTACTGGCCTGGGTTGCAGGAGGCGGCACATCCTAACCAACAGTTCAGCTCAGAGGGATGCTAATGCTCACGCTCTGGGGGCTTGAAACTTCTGAAGTTTGCAGAACTGTTGATTATGAAGGATGCTTAGAAAATGTGTCCACACCTAGGTAACTATTGGTAAATGCTCTATACTTAAATAGCGCCTTTTTCTACCTTAGTGGTATCCAAAGTGCTTTACAATGTGTTTCGCATTCACCCATTCACACTCCAATGGCGACAGAGCTGCCATGCAAGGTTCTAATCTACCATTGGGAGCAACTTGGGGTTCAGTGTCTTGCCCAAGGACACTTCGGCATGTGGAGGGGCCGGGGATCGAACTGCCAACCTTGCGATCAGTGGACAACCCACTCTACCACCTGAGCCACAGCCACCCATATACTATACCATACTATACTATTTTGTGAATGAGCTTCCACTGTATTTCTCACTATACCGAAGTTTTAAATCTGGTTGTCATGCATTTACGAAGAGAGACCAACCGTGACGATGGAGATGTTGTAGACTACAGCAGCTAGGTGTATGGTGGAGCCTGTGGTAGACACACCTAGGAAGTGTCAAATAAAACAGAGACACGCCCTTCAGAGGATGGAATACACTACACAGCGATGGCAAATGTCCTAAGCATGCTCTGAAAGTGTTTGAGGTATTACTGCCAGAAGGGGGAGAAAACAGTTCAGCACTGCAAGTTTAAAGCATCAATGGCAACACAGACTTCCATGTGAGATAGATCAGTGCTTACGTCTGCCACCTAGTGGTAACTACTGATTGATAGGGGACTGTACTTTTGTGTAGACTATGCAGTAAGGTTTAAGGCTAAAAGTGGAGCCGGCCCTTCCCAATGTGGCGCCCTAGGTGAGATTTTATACGGTGCCCCCCTCCATCGGTGATCTACATACAAGAGAAATGGAATCGCATTGTTTTGTAGTGATATTAATTGGCAATGTGAGCGTTTCCATTTTAAGAGTTAACAGTAATAGCTAGTTTTAATATAGTTATATTGAAGGTGAAATTTGTCCTGATTTTGTGGCGCCCCCTGGAGGCCACGCCATCCTTAGCATTTGCCTATGTTGCCTCCTGCTTATTTTTTCATGATTATTATCAAGAATGTATATCCATCCATTATCTTTACAACACTTAATCCTCTGTAGGGTCGTGGGGGGGTGGTGGAGTCTATCCCAGACGACTCAGGTGAAGGCAGGGGACACCCTGGACAGGTCGCCAGTCTATCACAGGGCTACAAATAGAGACAGACAACCAAGCAAACTCTCATTCACACCTACGGACAATTTAGAATCATCAATTAACCTCAGCAGGTTTTTGGACTGTGAGAGGAAGCTAGAAAACCCACGCTGCACAGGGAGAACATGCAAACTCCACACAGAAAGATCCCAGGCGTCCTAACCGGGACGTGAACCGGGGATCTTCTAGCTGTGAGGCGACGCGCTAACAACTGAGCCTACAGCAAACTCAATTCACCATAAAATGAACTGTCATAGGTGTCAAAATGATGACATTTAATCTATGTATTTACTATCTTCGAGTTTGTGTCAAGATCTGACCGGTTACATTACAAGTTAAGGTGAAATTGAAGTTGGACTATAAGTAGAGACATACAGAAGTCAAGTCAAAGTCCTTCCTCCAGGCAGCACATTGAGACTTGAGGAGAGAAGCTGCACATGAGCCCCGGGACGACACAGCAAATTACCCCAAGAACATACAGAGTACAGGAGTCCTCCCAGCCAAACAGTACAGGAGGTCTGCTAATGTGGTTTCCAGCCCTGGGCGAGCAGAACAAAACATGCTGCCTCATACATTCCTAACAGGGCTGGAGAGGCAGGGGGGAGGGGGAAAGGTGGGAGGGGGGAGAGAAGGGGAAGACAGGGGACAGGTGTAGTGCTGGCAAACGAAAGGGAAAGACTGAGCGAAGGGGAGGGGAGGCCCACCGAGAGACACATGTTCTTGTTTCCAGCTCTGTTTTTGCAGCTTTATGAATTTACAGCAAAGGTTTCTTGAATTTGGACCGAAAGGAAACCGAATATCAGAATGTTGGATTCACTTTTCCTCCTTCCTCATTTGCTTTTATTAGCTTGGATTCGCAATCTAAATGTTTCTGCTGGACGTTTTCTTGTTTTAACACCAACACTGGCAAAATGAGAATGTTGAGTGTGCAGCAGCTGGGTCTTTAACCGAGACGTTGGCACTATTATCAGTTCAAAAGTAGCATTTTATTTTATTTAGATGTAATGGAGCTGTTAAATGATGCTATTTATATGGCCTCTGTTGTCTTTAGGTTTACGTTGGCTTTCCAAAGCTTACACTGGGGCTAATAGTTTCTATTAAATAAAATAAAATGGTAAATAGTCTGCACTTATATAATGCTTTTCTCTACCTTAGTGGTTCCAAAGCGCTTTACAATGTGTTTCTCACATTCACCCATTCACACTCCAATGGCGACAGAGCTTCCATGCAAGCCTCTAATCTACCATTGGGAGCAACTTGGGGTTCAGTGTCTTGCCCAAGGACACTTCGGCATGTGGAGGGGCCGGGGATCGAACCGCCAACCTTGCGATCGGTGGGCAACCCACTGGACCACCAGAGCCACAGCCGCCCCAACTAACGCTACAGTATCAAATGATATATTAGAAAATACTGTGTTTTTATTTATATTTGCAACCATAAATAGTTGTACTTTCAAATAGGTTGTATCCTTTTGATTGAGAGGGAAATACTTGATTATGGAGGTGTGCTGTATTAATATTGTCAATTTCAATAAAAATCTTCCATGCCGATGGTTATTCAAGAGGAAATGATGGCCCTGGTGTGGAAGAACTTGATGTGGTCTTCGCCTACTTCAACCCCCTTTTCTGGTCATCTTTTGCTCCTGTCACTTTTTCACTGTGGCTCATTTTTCTCCAGAGTATAAAGTCCTGAACATCTAAGGACAGAAGTTGTCGTCACCGATCAGGCATAATATTCTGACCGCCTGCCTAATGTTGTGTTGGTCCCCTTATGTGGTCCAAAAGGCTCTGAACCATTGGGCATGGACTAGAGGACCTCTCAGGGTGTCCTATGGGGTCTGGAACCACTGGATCCTTTGGGTACTCTGGTTTGTGCAGTGGGGCCTCTGTCAATCCAACTGGTTCCACTGCATCCTGTTGATGCTTGATCACAATGGGCTGTAGGAAGTTTGGAGGTCAGATCAACATGTTGGACCACTGTCCTGTTCCTCAACATGTTCCTGATTGGTTGATGTTGATGTGGTGGGGTGCATTTCCTGCAGGGGTAGTCCAGTGACAATTGGGATTGGCATTTGCATGAGGGAGTGTGCTTGTTCTGGGACCTGGAACCAACTACATGTTTCTCACACTACTCAGCCCACCTACTTATCACATCAAGATCCTTCACCGTGAGAGAGACTGACAGGGCTGGTTAGGAGGCCATTCCTGTAGATGTCTGTGCCACCTTACCTGCTCCGAGTACCTGCAGTGGAAGGCAGAGAGGGAAGAACTGCATAAGGAGGGCGGTATTTTCTTAGTTTCCTTTTCCAGATTTCTGCCTACCCCAGCTTTAAAACATATTGTACACGCCCTTTGGCCTTGCAGCCCTGTAAACCTAACCAGGCTTGTCTCTGTGTCTCAGTCCCTGCTGTCCAAAGCAGTTTCGTCCTGAGAACATGCGATGCATTTATGGGATCGTGACTCTAAAAATCTCTGGTTTCACTGCTGGACCACAATAAAAGAACATTCTCTCGCAATGGCTTTTCTATAACTTCAGCAACGCATACCAGACGTTTATAGCTTTGTGAGGAGACCACGCATTCCAGTCAGGGGGCACCTAAATGGCTGGGATGTCAACAAAGGTTTGGAAAGGGACTCATTTGGCTTTACGAGTTGTGGTCAAGACCTCCACTCTGATCTGGAGCAGGGCCCATCCTCTGACTCTGGTTCCACTTAAGGCTTGGATTTGTTGAAGCTATTGAGGGAGATTTTCTGGTTAAAGTAACATAAATGAACTAAAGAGAGGGAAGAAACATCAAAAGCATGACATGTCGAAACTATGCCTCTCTATGTGGAACTGGCATTTCTGTTTGCATAGTACATCACATCATGAAGTGAGTGATGTGGGGAGGTCAGAGGGCATCTAGGGCACGTTACCACCAAGGATAACATTTTGCACAACGCCCTGGCGAAAGTAAAGTCCAGAGGGAGGGTGAGAGGAGGGAAAGGGTGGGGAAGGGGTTTAGAAAGTCCAAAACCCCTTGAGAGAAACCGCAGCCAGGAACCACAAACATGAATTGGTACTGATGGTTAGCTGACTCAAGTACAGGCCTCGCTCTGTCTCCACAAACACCAAAGGACCAATGGTAGGAGAGGACGGATAGAGACTTGATGTGGGTGAAGAGCAACATTATAATATTTGAATCATAAATTTTCACAGGGGACCTCTGACATAGTAAGTAACATGTCTGTCTGTTTGTTTGCCTTCTTGCATTGTCACTTAGCACTTAGCAGTTGTGTGTGGCATCTAGGCCTATGGTAGCATTGTAGCATTTAACAATAGCTAAAGCTGTAGTAGTATGGTAGTATCCTAGAGGTTAGCATTTGCATATAGCAGTTAGCACTAGCATTATAGGTTAATTCGGCGGTATAGTCTCCTTGTGGGTGGTGAGTTTGTTAGTAGTATTGAAGTATTTTAGCAGTTAGTGGTTACATTAGCATGCAGCATTTGCACTAGTGAAATGGTAGCATTGGCACTGGTCACTACCTGGAGCATCTCCTAAATGGGCCTGGGTAAGTTGAATGTGGCAGTGCTGTTTAAATTAGGAGTTAGCCTTTAACAGCTAGCCAAATGGTAGCATCGGCACTGCTCACTACCTGGAGCATCTCCTAAACGGGCCTGGGTAAGTTGAAGGTGGCAGTGCTGTTTGAATTAGCAGTTAGCATTAGCAGATAGCTAAATGGTAGCATCGGCACTGGTCACTAACTAGAGCATCTCCTAAACAGGCCTGGGTCAGTTGAATGTGGAAGTGCTAGTTGAATTAACAGCTAGCTTTTAGCAGTTAGCTAAATGGTAGTATTGACACCTGAATAGTTTAAATTCAGGTGTAAATATGAGTTTTCTACGAGACTAAACTTTGAATTAGCATTAACCATTAGCATTTAGCAGTTAGCTAAATGGTAGCATCAACACTGGTCACTACCTGGAGCATCTCCTAAACGGGCCTGGGTCAGATGAACGTGGCAGTGCTAGTTGAATTAGCAGCTAGCTTTTAGCAGTTAGCTAAATGGTAGCATCAGCATTGGTCACTACCTGGAGCATCTCCTAAGAAGGCCTGGGTCAGTTGAATGTGGCAGTGCTGTTTGAATTAGCAATTAGCATTGGCAGCTAGCTTTTAGCAGTTAGCTAAATGGTAGCATTGGCACTGGTCCCTACCTGGAGCATCTCCTAAACAGCCTGGGTAAGTTGAACGTGGCAGTGCTGTTTGAATTAGCAGTTAGCATTAGCATTTAGCAGTTAGCTAAATGGTAGCATTGATACTGGTCCCTACCTGGAGCATCTCCTAGACGGGTCTGGGTCAGTTGAACGTCGCAGTGCTGGTTGGATTGTGTAGGAGCAGTGTGAACTGGCACTAGCGGGGGTGAGCAGCAGATTAACATGTGTGGTTTTAGAATGAGGCAATCACACATAATGTTTGTATGTCCACATTCCTATAGCCATGTAGTCCAGTTCTAACTCCATCCATCCACCCATCCATTATCTACACACCGCTTAATCCTCTGTAGAGTTGCGGGGGGGGGGGGCTGGAGCCTATCTCAGCTGACTCGGGTGAAGGCAGGGGACACCTGGACAGGTCGCCAGGGCTCCAGTTCTAACTGAACTATTTAAACACACACCATTTAATCAAAAAGCATCTGACAGCGTTACAGTCCTTACAGTATACAGTAGGTGTCAAAGCAGCCATATGATATGGTTTGTTGCAGAGAGTACTGTAAGCAGAGTACTTCCATTGAATTATCCACCGTTCAGTAATGAAAGCTTTGCAAAACTTTCTGCCTCTCTTGTAAAAAACAGTCTTACAGTAGTTTCGTCTCGTTACAGCTAAGTGTACAGTTGTCGAGTATTCTGTGTGTTTTCAACCTGCATCCAACTTTTCCATCCTGTCTACCTCACAGTCTGGATAAACAACACAAACCCCCGTCTGTTTCACTGTATTTTGCACAACATTAAATTACAAAAAGAAATCCAGTTTAGTTTGAATAGATGGACTGCAGATCGCCAGTGACAGAGCTGACTTTAAAGCAGTCATTTATGGTATTGTTACAGATGGAGCGCATATTACAGCAAATTGTTAGGGTTTGGTTTGTCTGGATGCTGCCAAATTCGGTCCTTAACAAATTTCCTCTGAAAGAGCAAAGAGTTCAAATGAGTTTACCTCGTCCTTTAATCGTGGAAACCTGCCGTACATGGGCATTACTAAAATTACTGACTCTTAAAATCCACAGGTTGTCACATTAAAATGAGCTCAGCGATGGAAAAACTACAGTCATACAGCAGCACCGCTTCACTTGTCCTGGGACAGTTTGTTGTTGTCCTCCGGCCATGCTGAACTAATCTCCATAGTGAGATTAATCAAACTGCAGGTGCAGTTAAGTTAACTTCAGGGCATTTTAATACAAGGTACAAATGAAATGACCCATTGGTTGGATGTTATGTTCTCATAACTAAGCCAAAATGGTGTCAGTGCTTGTAAAACTTCAGACTTACATGCAGGAGATTAGACTCGTTAGTTAATGTCCACCTTTGCATCTTAAGCAAGCGTTTTAGTTGGCTGATCCTTACAACATCTTAACCATGAGTTACTCGCCCTAACTCTATCGGATTGTGGCTGTCAAGTGCAGATAGCGTGGTACAAATATTGCCGCTGAATGTTTATATATCAACATCATTGCCTGGACATGCGAAGGCAGTTCACATATAGTTTGGATGCAACATGTTTAGACTTAACATCAGTGAGGAAGAGTCATTCCCAGTTATTCTCTATGATTTTGAATTGTAACCTTTAAAATGTAGAGATGTCTGCTTTGACTTCCTTGTCATGGGTTGCATACACCTAAAAGAATTTGAATAGTATTTAGAGACCTAAGGAGGTAAAAGAAGAATGTCGAAAGCTAACAACATATATGGTTGTTTGCTAATGAGGTAGAACAAAGAACAGCAAACTCCATGTTTAGAGGAGATGAGTGGGGTCGAGAACTTTCACCCAGGAGACAGGCATGTGTCCTGGGTGGAACCTTTATTGTTTGACTTAATTGCTTGCACTTATATAGCACCTTTTTCTACCTTACTGGTATCCAAAGCGCTTTACAATGTGTTTTGCAATCACCCAGTCGCACACCAATGGCACCTGAGCTGCCACGCAAGGTGCTAATCTACCATTGGGAGCAACTTGGGGTTCAGTGTCTTGCCCAAGGACACTTTGCCATGCAGAGGGGCCGGGAATCGAACCGCCAACCTTGCGATCGGTGGACAACCTGATCGACCACCAGAGCCACAGCTCAGTCATGTGTTAGGTAAGGTTTGGTCAAAAAGAACTATTTGGTTAAGTGTGGGAAAGATTAATGGTTTGATTAAAATGACATCCTATCTAAAAGGAGTAAAGACACAACTACCTTTCTGCAAAGTTCAGAGACTTTAAGTGCTCAGGAAGTTGCCTGTATTAACAAAGGTGGTTTTAATCCCCCTTAACACCTGGGTTGGATGTTACCAGTCAGAGCCGGCTCGCCCTCTAGGTAATATAGGCAAACGCTAAGGGCACCGTGGCCTCCAGGGGGCGCCACAAAATCGGGAAAAAACTCACCTTCAGTATAATTATATTAAAAGTAGTTAAATATAATAAAATATAAATATAGTAGGGGGGCGCCATGTAAAATCTCACCTACGGCGCCACGTTGGGTAGAGCCGGCTCTGTTACCAGTCCAATTATAATAATGTATGTTATTCCCATTCATACAGGCCAGTAAGGACCTCTTCCACCTCCTAGTAGGCTCAGAATCATCCATTCTGATCACTAGCAAACAGAAAGTAACCCTGATAATGTCAGAAACCTCTGGGAATAGCTGCATGTAAAATCTCTGCTGGAGTCGTCACTCTGGAAAAGCTTCGTAACATGTGTTTCGTAAGCAAACCGTGATCCTTTTCTTAGCTTTACCATGTAGCTTTGGTGCCTAAACTTAACCGAACGCTGACTGAACAACAGTGAGCCAAAACAAAAGTCGAAACGAGACCGAGGTCAAAGATAAAACTACAAGAAAGATCCAAGATGAGGACTTCAATTTAAGTCTCCTGGATGAACGTTTGCTGACTCAAGCCTCCTCCATCCTTCAACAGCCTCAATTTTGGCCATTTTACGGGGTGATAACGGCCTACTGAGCCCACTAGAAGGTGAAGAAAGCCCCTACTGGCTCATGTGCATGGGAATGTGCTGATAACAGGTCGTTTAATGGGCTGACAACATCCAAACCAGGCGGCCTTAAACAATTGACCAGTATTATTGTTTTCCTGTTGAGGTCGAGCTGCTTATTTTAAAGCCAGAGGGTGTTTTTCCTCCATCGCTGCAATTTATTTAAAGAAACAAGTCATTCACAGAAGTTCAGAGACTGTGTTGCAGGGGCGGTTTTGAATAATCAGATCCCACCCAGTTACAGGAAAGCAAAGTTTGTTGTCTGCGTGGCTCATGCAGATGCTCTGTGTTTGTTTCATTTAGGGGGAAATGGTTTGCAGAGGCCAGTCCAGTTGTTGGTTCGTGAAGCACGACAGATTTAGAAAGTCTTTCCACCAAACCAAACAGACTCTTCAGCAGCTCCGCGGTGTTTTGCCTGACTGAAGGTGCGACCTGGCGTTGCCGTGTGGTGCTGCTGTCACATCAGCCCCGTTCTGCTCTGTGTGTGTGTTGGACAGGTCGACTTCCTCGCTAACGAGACAGACATGAGGGCTTTTTCCACAGAGAGCAGTGAAAACACGAGGAGGGAAAACTGAAAAAGAGGGAGGGAGGCGAAGGGGAGGGGAAACATAACCGAGGAGCCGGTGGATATTAGAGGGTGGATACTGATTGTGATATTTTGAATTTAAGCTTCCAATAACAAACGTGCTGACATTTAAACATTTCAATCTGACCATTTTTATACCACAAAAGCCAGAAAAATGTCAAGAATCTGGTTAGTGCCCCAGAAATATATTTCAATCAGGGCGGGACAGTCTGAAACAGGATTTAGGACATGAAAACTGCACTGAAACCCAGAATAATGATGGCACGTGATGTTGCTGCTCTCTCATTCTCATTAGTTGTGCTACTATAATCTATGCTTTATCAGTCTCCTTGGGGAAATACGTTCTCCGCATTTGACCCATCCATACTAGGAGCAGTGGGCTTAAGGGCCTTGCTCAGGGGCCCACAGTGGTGGTGACTCTGCCTCTTGTCAGTCCGGGGACGCAAACCGGCGACCCACAAGTTCACAAACCACTGCCAAAAGTGACACCAGTCTGCCGAAACCCACGATCGAACTAGGGACCTTCAGATCACAGTGAAATAGTGAACTCTGAAATCTTTGAAAAACAGAACGTTTACAGCAGTGAAATTATTCTTTTGACTTCTTGGAGTCAGCAGAACCAACTGTGACCGCCATATAAAGCTGGTAAACCCGTCACTATAGCTGATAGTTACACATCCAGGAGATGCAGAGCAGCATTAGCAGCCATTGTGCTGTGTTCTTGGCAATGTAAGGTCAATATTATTTGGATCTCTAGCTGATAAATGCTCTGCTGTGTTCGCTAACTAGTTGCAAACTTTGTCTGTCAGGTGGTCTTCAGTGGGTTTGTGTGGGCTATTTACTAAAAACATCTGCCTGTTCCAGTTGGGAAGAGTGATGAGGGTGAACCAAACCAGTAAAGCTGTGGGTCATAAAGCCAAAAGAAAGACGTGAAAGATGGTGAGAACGGGAACTTAGAGTTGAATCCCATCCATTTACCATATAACATACTATAATATGGACATCTTTGAGTGTTATGGATGTCCAAAGGTGGAATCCTAGTGTTTAACAAAGCAAAGTTTTATCCATCTACATCAGATTGTATATAAAAGATATGAGGGGTGATTGACAAGTTTTGAGCCTGACCAAGAAAAAAATAAGAATAAATTTCAGCAGTGCTTTATTTCTCGATATAATCCCGTTGCAAGTCGACACATTTCCTCCAGCGTCTCTGTAGGGCCTTGATACCAGTCTTATAGAAGGTTTTATCCTGCAGGAAGTCGTTTACTACAGATATGACGCCATCATTAGTGGTTAATGGGTCCCAGCAAGGAGCTGTTTCATGTTTGGGGATAGATGAAAGTCGGATGGAGCCAAATCTGGGGAATAGAGTGGATGCTGCACGAGTTCGAACCCACATTCGTGAATCGCAGCCATGGTGACAGCTGACTTGTGGACTGGAGCGTCGTCCTGGTGGAACAGGACACCACTTCTGAGCTTTCCACAGCCCTTTCTTCTACCAGGGAAGCATCATATTGCCTTTTCGGGACAGACACAGCACGATCACCAACTAGGTTCACTTTGCTTGAATGTCCTACTCTACCCTACTTGATTCGGGTATTGTCCATGCATTAAAGCACACAATGAGTCCAAACTGAACTCAGACTATTGTGACATGTTGCTTTCAGAGTCCCTAACATTCTGATTAACAAGTCTTGTTTTCTTGGTCAGGCTCAAAACTTATCAGTCACCCCTCGTATGGTCGCGACCTGTCAATTACAACGTAGCCTTGCCCTAAAACACACCCCACTTTATTGCCTTTTTAACTCTAAACAGAACCATAATCTACAACATGCTGCATTTAAAAAGTCTTCAGACCAGTAACCCAATACCTGTTCACTCTGAAGACGTCATGAAAACACACTTTGATAGCATCACTATCAAGTGGGCAGCTATCTATTATCTATCTAGTTATCTATTAAGGGGCAGCTGTGGCTCAGGTGGTTGAGCGGGTTGTGCACTGATTGCAAGGTTGGCGGTTCGATCCCCGGCCCCTCCACATGCCGAAGTGTCCTTGGGCAAGACACTGAACCCCAAGTTGCTCCCAATGGCTGATTAACGCCTTGCATGGCAGCTCTGTCGCCATTGGTGTGTGATCACTGTTTAAATCCACATTAAAATCTGACATCGCTTCCCAATAGTACGGATCCTAGACGTTCTGATGCAACACTGACAGCAGCCTTCTCCTTGTCCTGATCTTGCGTCAATTGAAATTTCTGCAACAACATGTCCTGTGTGAGTCTTCAGTTCTTTCCTCCTCCTTCCTATTTTCCTCTCCCTCCCTGCTCTCTCCATCATTACGTCAACCTCAGTGTTTGTGACTCGTCCGGCCCAAACCTGACCTCAGCTGTTCCACCGCTGACTCACATAAACACTCACCTCACTGTAAGGGTGCTATCAAAACTTCTCTTCACTAACACCGTTTCTAGAGATACACCTCATGAGTTCATTTTATTTGTCTGGTTTTACCAAAGCCGACATTTACATTGTCTAATTTTACTCCAGTGCAGACCTTGTTGGTTCACCACCTGTCTCATCATACTACTAGAAAGCATAAACTCTTGAGGAACATGGCTGAATTCATGACACGTACACAACAACCTGAAAAGTCAGCTAAAAGTTTGTCCTGAAATATTCCGTATCTGTTGGGAAATATACACCAAATGCAGTTTCTGACCCTCAGACATTGTGAGCTGTGTGTTTCCAGCCATTCTTCTCTTGTGTTCTTACTTTCAGAGGTCAGATTTCTCATGGTGTTGAGCTGATGATGTGGTTAACCCCAGAGGTTGATCCACAGCAAATGTTTTAGTTGAAAAGTTCTGCAACATTTTCTACTGGCTTGAGAAATCGAATCTAAGAGAAAAAGCAAAAGATCCAAAACCAGTGAATCCACAATTTGTTGCACAACTTTTTCACCGTCACAAAACACAAGAGAGTGAGGTTGAGTTTGCACAGTGGGAATGTCAGACCAAGCAACTCCTTATGGATGTGCTCATTCTTCTCAGCTTGTGAAAGCCAGTAGTTGGACGTAAGCCTTCCCTTGTTCTCTCCACCGTTGCCGATCTTGTGCCGTCCTGTTCCGGTGTCTCTCCGTTCTGTTGAGGTCGTCTCGCCGTCTTGTTTTTGTCACTTTTTGTTTCTTGTGTGACCCCTCGGCGTCCACTGGGGGATCCTTGTCGTCCAACGGTTGGCGGCTATTCTCGTGAGGTGGCCTGCCCACTTCCATTTGAGTTTACCGACCGTTTGTAGAACGACTTTGGCTTGATCTCGGATCTGTTCTGCTGTTTTCGATCTCGCCATGTGATATTGAGAATGATCCGTTCATGAGTCGGTTGCATTGTTCTCAATTTGAGAGTTTGTTTCTTGGTCAGGTTCCACGTTTCAGTGCCGTAGATGACCATCGGTAGGATGCAGTGGCTGTAGACTTGGCGTTTGTAGACCATTGGGATGTCTTTGTTCTTGAAGGTTGCCCTTGCCCTTCCAAAGGCTTGCCAACCCATTGTTGTTCATGTGCTCATTAGCATTTAGCAACTCTTCCGGCAATTACTGCAACTTCTGACTCCCTATGTCTCAACAACTGTTTTAGCTCCAAACACTCATCATGTGGGCCGCAGAGATGTGTCTGGGAGGTCCCTCAAACTACACAAGCACTTACTGAGCTATTTTCTTTCTAAAATATGGCTAAATACCACTTTTAGAAACATGGTTAGGTGTTAGCTAAATATTTGTCCATGACCAATGTAGGGAAATGTTTAAAGACATGCCAGAGAAGTGGCGAGCAAATGATCGTACACATGGACCAGATGGGACAGCCTGACCTCTTGAGGGGACTTATGCCACCTTTAACGCTGAGTTTTTTGGCATTGCTGCGCAAAAAAATCCATACAAGCCTACCAGTGTGTTGTAAATCATGTGGTCTGAGAGGCAAATAAACCCCCGCAGCTCCTTCTGGATTTAGCCAATCACAGGACTGTTCACTGATCAGATGGGACAGTATAAACAGCCACAAAGTCAACAATAACAGCTGATTTGGAGGTGCAACAGTTGAGATGTAAGACTTTTGGCTTGACTGTTGCGTCCATGTGGTGGGAGGAGCTTAGAACAGCAGGAGAGAAGGATGCATTTTCAAATTCTGGCGCTATTCTTCTTCTTCTTTTCCAGATTTCTGCCCACTGCAGCTTTAACAAACACAATATGTGAAGATCAGAACTGAGTAAAACTAACCAAAGATGCCAAAAACAAGATGGTAGAAGCCCACCTGTAGACCTGCATGCATGTAGGTGGATGTAAGCCAGCTAGAAGCCAATCACCTGAGCTTTTGAGCCCTTATATGGTGATTAATAGAGCTGAAAACACAATCCTCACGAGAAACCTTTCACGGCCTCATTACAAACCTACAGAGAAGTATATCTTCATCATCACAGCAGCGTTTCTTTAAAGCAGACATCTGTCTCAGAAGCTTCACTGTAAAGTCAAACAACTTGACGTGCAAATGAAAAACACTTTCAGAATGACTGCATGGATTGTAATGCTTCAGCAGTCTGACAGTGTTTGCTTAAAGGCCAGCTCAGACCAAGTGTCTCTCTTCAGCTACTCAGCAACCCGTCCAACATCTTTATTTTAAAAGACTCCGTACGAGTGTGTTTTCTAGCTCTTTTCCTTCAGACACAGTCTCGGCTGAGTGTTTCCTAAACATGGAGCTCCACACCGGCAGAACCTCAGACGTGGAGCAGGATGGCGTGTTGTATGAAGCCCATAGCGGCTACATACAGCTATGAAAACATGACGTCAGATGCATTGTGGGACTTTAAAGTAAACTGGTTCTGTTTGGTTTATTAGACCCTCTGGTTATATTCTGCCATGTTTCCTATGGCCTGCTCCAGTGTGCGATGACAGCCTCCTCAGACTCACAAAACACACCCCACCAGAATCACCACCACACAAAACCAACAACTGCTCTCAGGCTTCGCGCCACTGCGGGGCTGATTTCTACTGGGCAGAAGGAAAACATGCCTATTGTGAGATCACACACACTGAGCACAACGCAGAGACTTCAAGGAGATGGATGGTGAGGCAGCTGGTCTGTGTGATTTACGACGGGAGTAATAAAACTTGCTGGTGGCTCCGGGGGAATCGAATTTCAGTCGGCTTCATTTTTTAAAAATGTCTGCTTTGTGTCTCTCTTTCTTTCTTTCTCTCTGGCAGACAACTACGGTGGATACGAGAACCAGCTCTTCAAAGGTAACGATCAAGCTTCCCTGTTGTCCCACAGATGTCAACCAGTTCATTTTACATCGCTGTCATTCTCTCACTCTCCACATCTACACATGATAGCATGCACAAGCAGACAAGTCCGTTTTGACCATGCAGGCTTGGGTTTAATTGCTCTCATGAGATATCAGCACAACCAGCAAAGAGTCCAATGCTGCATTCGTGATACATAAGAGAATCATTTCTGGACTTATATCCACATCATCGCTGCAGCTAGGATTTCTCTGGAAGCTCTTGTTAAGAAGGCTTGCAGTTCACAAAGGCTAGTTTTCCAGCCCGAACCTTTGCGTGTGCTCCGACCACAAGAACCGCCCCGTAGAACTTCTTCCAGCGACCTTTGTTGGAGGGAAGATGTATCTAATCCGGGGTAGGTACTTGTGATGGGTTAAACTCAGAGAACACAACTCAAGTAGCAGTGTCCTCCTCTCTAACATCCCATCTGACATGACATATCCTAAGAGCTCATAGAAGTGAAGCTGTGTCCTGTATCTTCTGTTTGTTCTTGTTTCATGGTTAAAAGCCATCGGATCCTGCATTGCAATGGAACTAGAAAGACTGAAAGGTCCAATTTCAGGCCTCGAGTTCCTGCAGTGCGAACCCATCCATAGATTCAGTCACAGCAGATTTACACGAACCAATCAGCTCCGTCGAGTGGTGAATTGTTCAACTGGCTCAGCTGGTACACTCCAGAGAGTTAGATCGCCATGTCAAAGGTTAAACCATGGTCACACCAAGCACAAGAAACCCTTGAAGCGCTTCTTCACCAATGTGGTTATAAACTCCATAAACAGTATTACTGATCCTAAGATCTCAAACATCACCAGGAAGCGTCTGACAGCATTCAGTGGATATAAAGCAGTATTATCAGTGGACACATGGGAGGATGATCCATCACCATCCACTCCTGAATACGGCATCATGCATGCATTGAAGGATATTCCGTTATATCATGATGATGGTTTTTAATTGGTTGTTCTTCAGAGGAGGACTTCACTGGAGAGGAGGAGGAAGTGCCTTCATTTAGAGGTGAGATCATCATGCACACAAATCTAATAACAACACTTTACTTTTTGTTGTTTTTTAAACTAATGACACACTGTGTATACATAAATTCCTGATTTTACCCTCCAGATTATGGTCCTTTTGTTGTACATCTGCCATTACACCGACATTGCAGAAGAAAATTTACTCAGTTCTATTAATTTAATAGTTGGTTAGCTGGTTACAACTTCGCAGATTCCAATTTTTCAATCAAATTGCTTAATCACTCGACAAATTATGCTGCAATGTTAAAAATTAAACAAGGTATGAGAACAGAAAGGAGTTAAATTAAGTTCCACTATAATAATTCAACATTTAAGATGCTTTTATCAGTAAAAATATTTATATATATATATACAGTTGAAGTGAATCTGTGAATTGATTGAATATTTTTGAGATTAATCATTTAAATTCAGGTGTAAATATGAGTTTTCTACGAGACTAAACTTTGAATTAGCATTAAGCATTAGCATTTAGCAGTTAGCTAAATGGTAGCATCGGCACTGGTCACTACCTGGAGCATCTCCTAAATGGGCCTGGGTCAGTTGAGCATGGCAGTGCTGGTTGGATTAGCAGTTAGCATTAGCAGTTAGCAGCTAGCTAAATGGCAGCATCGGCACTGGTCACTACCTTTAGCATTGTGTAGATGGGCCTGGGTCACTTGAACATAGCAGTGCTGGTTGGATTGTGTAGCAGCAGTGTGAACTGGCACTAGGGGGGGTGACTCTGGGACGCCAGAGTTCACCTCCTAGCCTCCTGGAGGTGTCGTGGGACTAAGTAGGAGAAACAGCGTTGAAGGGAGGTTTCCACCTGATGACCCCCAGAGACGTGTTAGGAATCACTGCTCACTGGTAGGTATAGAGACAGATTAGGGATCCTAGGTCCTTCACTGAGAATAAATCCTTTGTTTTTGAGTGTTTTGTGTTTAAATTAGCTAAATTGCTTTTGGTTTTGAACTAATTTCTATATATTAGCTTGGGTTTTGGTGCATTTTGATGGGCATAATTGGCAAATTTAAATAATAAAAATAATCTTAACTTACACTAAATATCACTAAAATGAGATTTCTTTACAGTGGGACTTTCTACTCTGGATAGAGGCAACTTCCATTGTAGCTTTCACTGTAACAGTGCATCAGCTGGAAATGTGAAAGAGGTGGTTTGTAGTGTTGACCCTCTGAATCCGCAGCTTTCTAAGACTTCATGATGTTTTATAATGAGTTTCAGCTCAGTGTTGAAATGTCTGGCCTGAAACTTTCCTCTTCTGGTTTCTCTGTGGCTTCATTTTGGCCACAACATGCTGCTGTTTTCAGTGAAAAAGCTCCAAAAACCCACCGTACACTACCTGCTCAATAACAAACAGTAGAAGACAGACACAATAAGAGAAATGTTGTATGTACTCATTTCCTTGCACACATTAAGTTACTGTGTTTATGCTGATTTGCTGTGTCTCCAGGTCGAACTAGAGGCGGCTGTGTGAGGTGCCAGCAGAGCCATTCTCTCCAGCTGGCCGTCAAAGTCCTCTATGGATTTGTGGCTTTCCTCATCATCACGGTCGCAGTGCTGGCGTCGCTCGGTGAGCTCACTCTGACTTTTGATTTTCGCTCTGGAGCCTAAAGTGAAAAAAATGCCCTCGAGTTTATCTATGGAGAGATAAAATGAAGGGCACTTTATTGATCCCTCATTATGTTACAGCAGCTGGATGAACCTGAGACGTAGAAGAAGCAAGACAAGAAATGAAAAAGCACAATCAGGCTAAAACTAAAGACATGCATTAAGAGTGGGAAGCAGGCTTGTCCTGGGAATAGGTCAGCCTTCTCTACTTACTTTTTACTTGTCTTAATAAAACACAGTCCATTTAACTCCCATCGATCAAATAAACGTGCTCCTGGGTTGTGCGTGTCATGTTCTACCTTACAGCTGCTCAGCACCAGCAGATGCTTTTCACATTAACATCGCTTTTTATTGGAGCTGAAAGCTGTAAATCTCCATCTTTTACTACCGTTCAGGGATCTCAGAGCAGAGAGCGAAACCTGGCAGAGTGATGCAAAGCCCCGCATCGCACCCAGGCCCATAGTCGAGCACATAACATCATGAAGCCCAGTTTTGCTGTGGGTGTGCCGTGAACTGTGTGTGGGCATTTCATTTAATTTTTCTTAACACACGTGCAGGAAACATGTCGACACGGTGTGCATGTTCACTTAGCAAGTGGTTTAACCCCTGATGAGCTAGAGGTGGATGTCAGTGGTAGTCCCCGCCATACACTGTGCCCTACTTTGTTGTCTACTTCACTCTCAATGGGACCATAATTTACACTCTGAACTCCATTCTGTATTTAAAAAGACTTGAAACGAGTGGTTTTAGACCATAAACTCATTAGGAAAATGTTTACTGAGGCAATAAATGAAATGAAAAGTAGCATCATGTTCTCATTCATGTCTATACAATCTGACTGTAGCCCCCTGCTGGCTGTTAGAAAAACTGCACAAGACACCACCACATACTTAACTTTGTAGACTTTGAAGGCTATGTCCATCCTGTATATATAGTTCATGTTGTGGGATTTTGCAATTGAACAAATGCTGAAACTAGGAAAATAAGACGTTTAAATCAGTTCTAAATAGGAGGTTTAAGCCAGACCGAAAAGCACTAAACAAAGGATAGAACTAGAAAACATGTGTGAACTATGCATTATGGCAAGGCCGGAAGTAGGAGGTTCTCCCTTTGCGCACGAGTATGAGTTGAAATCAAGATTAAAATGGTGCTCTTAGGTGGCTTGGTGGTTAGCAGCGTCGCCTCACAGCTAGAAGATCCCTGGTTCACGTCCCGGTTAGGACGTCTGGGATCTTTCTGTGTGGAGTTTGCATGTTCTCCCTGAGGTTAACTGATGATTCTAAATTGTCTGTAGGTGTGAATGAGAGTGTGCTTGGTTGTCTGTCTCCATGTGTAGCCCTGTTATAGACTGGAGACCTGTCCAGGGTGTCCTCTGTCTTCGCCTGAGTTGTGAGTTGGCTAGGATAGGCTCCAGCCCACCCGCGACCCTACGGAGGATTAATTGGTGTATAGATGATGGATGGATGGATAATGGTGCTCTCCCGTTGCACCCGGCACATGTTGAAGTCAAGTTCATGATGGCCGACAGAGAAAAACCATGCAGTCAGCAGAAAAAGAAGGAGTAACTTTTAAGGAAGGGAGGAGGTCAACCTTTTGACACCGAAGATATGAGTGAATTCAAACAAGATGATAATTGAGACGTCGTGACTGGTTTTGAAGAAGGATGGGTTGTGGTTTCGCAGACAAAGAAGGACAGTCAAGAAGAAGTTTGCATCAGTATAGAAGACGAAATATCACTTTGTTCTGGGAGCTAAAACCTCGAGATTTTGCTCACGTTTCTTCTTGCAGCCTCTGTATTGAATAAACACTATTCGCATCAGACCCTGAAGACTGTC